>OY720636.1:100021224-100621224 GCA_963169105.1 Ceriagrion tenellum | reverse complement strand
TGAAAGTACTTTGAAGTACTTTAAAAATACTTTCAGTAGCACTGAAGTTGCAAATAACAAGTCGTACCTTGAAACGTCGGCCCTAATGAAGCCAATTACATTGGCGAATACCCGAGAGACATTCCATAATACAATTCACCAGGAAAGTTTTAGATCTTTTATTCACTGCTAGTGATTGCGTAGGGTTCATTATTTTATGTGCGAGTTCCTAATCCCGGGCTTCATGAGGGAGGAAGAGGGTGGAATGAATGACGGGTGACTCACTCACCTGGCGAGCATTGAGAGGGCGACGGGGACCGTGCTCATGTTGCCGTTGCCCGTGAGGAACTCCCCGGAGGACTGCCCGCCTCCGGCTGAGACCTTCTCCGCATCCGCGCCCTTGGCCGGCGCCCTCGAGAAGCCGCCGCACCACTTGGAGAGCACCTGCCGCCAGTTGATGCCGTGGTAGATGCCGATCATGGAGCACACGACCAGCATCCCGCCGAAAACCGTGTAGTCCTGCCAACCGAAGTGGCGCTGGTGATGCGGGCCGTTCCGGAAGGCCGACGCGGACAAGATCTCGGAAGCCATGCCTGCTGCTAACAAGTCTTGATCTTCGTCGGAACTGTATGGCTGCATGGAAGAAACAAAATGAATGACGTGAAAGATGTCTGGGGAAAAAATGATTCCGTAATGTTGATTTTAGATGCCCCACTAATTAACTAAAGCAAATTATTTGTTAGAAGAACTGGCACAAGTTATATGATAGTCTAGATAAGAAGTAGAAGGCGTCGGAAGTCAGCATTAAGACCGAGGTGATAACATGTTGACATTCCACTCACCAAACCTTCCACAGGAATAATGCAGTGGATGAACAAACAACGAACGACTCAATGATTTCACGCTTATTCAAGTGACCTCATATAGTACTTCAGACATTGCACTTCATTCTACTCTTCTTCGGTCAGCTCCAGCTTTTAAGGGAAAACTAATAAATATGAGTGGGCGTGAAGATATTATTTCTTGGGGTACTACAAACGTCACGGGGAAAGAAACACTCCTTCCTAATCTTTCTAGGTGACTTTAAAGAGCCGTTCGGTTTTATTTACGGAAGGGACTGTTAGTTATACTCACACGCAAAACTTCATCTTAAAAACACGGGATTGAATTGGAATTACAAGCATACTCTTGGAGAAAACCTCAAAATATTCATTGGTGCAAAGGATTTACCAGTGGTAATGGAATGCATCTACAAACTATCCCGCGAGCCGACTCAGAGGTGTTAGGCTGGGCGTGCTAGGACTATGCATATGAAAATATAGGGAGTACGGAAAAGAAGGGGGAAACACAGAGGTGCATTGTATGAACGTCCTGTGGTCCATTAAAAAGTCTTCCCGACATTTTAATCCGATATCAAAGTAAACTGTACTCAATAAAAATGATTGAAATACACCAAAGTCCAGAACATTGCCATGAAATAATTATATGAGTAGAGCGAATCCAAACCCAGGTCTCCCGATTCTCAAAATATTAGCATAATGGAATTATTTTGTTCTGCGCATCACTCAATCGATTACCAGAACGGAGTGTAATTCTGTAATAAGCTCCATTGTACGCGAAACCGACCATTTCAATAAAAATGGCACAGTTCCCTCTTATGAGCCGCTAGTGGTTTTTCCGAAAGGCTCATTAAATCACGAAGCACGTATTCTGACGGAGGTGAGTCGAAGAACTACTTGGATTCATCCCAGGTCAACCCAGATAATTGAACATTTATTAATACTCTATGAACGGACATCAACATTTTGTTCTTCATCCTTGACTAATTAATTGATCTTGTTAATGAATCGCTAGAGTTAAACATATTTCGCTAAAATGTACGAAAAACTGGAAATTTTTACCTCAGCAACATAGCAATCTCTTCTTAACCTACATTGATCTGATGGCAATAGTTGTGTTTTACCTCGAAAAAGTTCAGTGGAAAACGAACTTTTTCCCGAAGAAGAGCCTTATCATAAGATCGTCTTCACCTGATGATGGGATACTGCATCGAAACTCAAGTCATATGTATCATCAATTTTACGTAGAACAGGAAAATTACTGCCTTAAATTCAATACGTTTAGCAAATTTCAAAAACTTAAGCCTAAGAAAACGAAATACCTGTGGACTCTGTGGGCACATATTACGCTCAAAGTCAAATAATTCGGTGAAGGTGAACATATCCAAAACTATTACTTGAAAAAGAGTGAGGTGAAATAAGTTTTAACGATTAAAGAACTTGGACTGAAAATAATTCATTTTTTTCATTCACAAAGACTTCATTTCGATCAGGAAAAAGTGTTTGTGCGTACGGTCAAGATTCCTCCCATGAGCCGCCAGTCTTAACGGAAACTCCGCTAAAGGTCAGCCGACCACGTTATCCTTGAGGCGACAAAGCTCCTACGGCTTATTCGCCCACGGAGGGTTCGATTCCCAGCGAGAATAATATTGTATCGTCTTGTAAACTTAAAATCCATGTCACGTTCATCGATGCGACCTCAAACTTCAACGCTAAAGGAGCCAAAAGACTGCCACTGACGTCACCAGCCATCCATCATTCTATTCGCATGGTGATTCGCCAGAGACAGGAAAACGAAGACTATTTATTCAGGAGAAGCAGTAAAGCCGTTTAAATTCGACCTATTTGAGTTGGTTAAATGAAGTTAAGCCAATTGTATGAATAATTGAAGGAGAAAGGGAGTGTTTTTAAAAATTTAGAACATCAAAAAAACACTCAATTTTGACACTGTTAGTCAATAGGTGTGCCATTTAACATTTTCTTCTAGGAGAGAATCGATGAAATAAGAGAGATGCACGGTAGTAAGATAGTTCTTTACTTCCCTTAGCGACTCTAATAACAGCAACAAGTGTAAGAGAGCGAGACTCTTGGTTAACTTACGTTTCCTTCTTTGTCCTATCCCTATTCAAAATCAATCGCTGTACTCCCTTTGATCGTTACTCATGATTGAAACCAAACACTTCCAACCAACCGTCCTAAAGCCTGCCAATAAATTGATACATAGATGTATCGGATCTCTCATTTTCATTTCATGCAAACAGGATTGTAACACGTCATCCCTCATCCTCCCGGGTCGGAGAAGAGCTCTTAAATTTTGACCTTTTCGTACGAGCTGAGGTCCAATCACGAGAAAGCTAAAACGTTTAAGTGAATGGGACTCTATATTATAATGCTCACAACGTGTAATCATCGGGCGCAATTGAAGCTCGCAAGTGAGGCGAAAGCACCTGAATGGCATAATGGAAGCCCTCTGGCGTTCCCACAATTCCCTCCCGTGACATCTTTCCGGATGCGGCTGTCAACCTTTGTTCCACCGCATGACTCAGACGCTGGGCTCTCTTTTGGGTTCTCAGAGTCTCTAGAGAACTATTCATTGGTATACAACTCTGGAGGGCTAAGCAAAATGCAATGTTAGGCGCCATATTCCAATATGAATTAAATGGAGGCTATGAAGGTGACAGTATAGCGAGGAGGAGAAGAGTCTATAAAACTCACATTAGCAGATGACGCCAGGGTAACTTAACAGGTTAGAGCACACTGCGCTTAAATAGCAAATGTATTTATAGTTTCCGATTTTACTCGTTTTCTCTGCACATACTGCTTAGTGTCAATTTCATGTAGAGTTTCGTTTGAATCTGGATATATATACTACTCTGAAGTGGTTTTTTTCCCAAATACATAACAATTAATACGCCTTATGTTTGGTGAAGATAAAGTTACGCCGATCTCTAATGGCCTTACGTTTAAAATTGTCGAATTAATAATTTTAAAGTCTTGAACAAACTAACAGTTACTAAGATCATCTTCAAGAGTATCAATTAAATAGTCTAATTAATATTTTTGTACCCTGAGCTCTGCTCATGAATTCATGAAAAGACATTAAAATCCAGCTATTCAAGGGCAAGATTTGTTTGAATCAACGTTCGACAGCCTTTAAAAAAAAAAACTAATGCAAAAGCAAAAGCATTTGAATTTGAGATGGTTTCTTCGGACAGAATTGTAATCGAGCGGACAAAAAGGAGCGCATAGAATTCACTCACCGACTTTTTTCAGGCGAAATTCAGCCAATGTCACGACCATAAGAAAATAATTTGCTTGGCCTTGCAGGCTATCCGTTCTGGAGAAAAAACTCCGAATATCCTTGAACTCTAGCGGATTGGCACAGAGTAGGCGCACATAAGCTGCCCATTGCACCATAACAATGACACATTGCCCAGGGATTGATATTAGCCTTTTTAGGAGATTAGCATTGAGGAGAATATTTACAGTATAGTGATGCGTACGGATAGAAACAGGATTATTTATGGTTTCTAATGACATGATTCTTGAAAATGAGTTTTATCTTCATCATTGACGGAAATATAGGGGCAACAGGGGCTCTTTGTTTAGGCTCACTGTGATAATCTTCGGTTTCAGCATTCATATCACATGTTATGCTACCATCAAACCTACATTCATTGATTATATTCGACCATTTGTAACACAGTATATCTCCAAGTTATTTGCCTGTTTTAGGATATTAATGCAAACAATTTGGGAGGTATGGGCACTAAAACATACTGCACACGACGTTTATGTCGTATTTTTACCTTCGGTGAGGCAATGTGGAGTAGTAAAATTAAAACAAATTCACCTTTTCTTTATGGCGAAGATCACCTCACAACGCCCAACGCTCCACAAACAGCTAACCAATCAACAAATAGTTGCCGTATAATGTCTACATCCACACTGCGTCGGATCAGTTGGCAGTCGTAATGGTGGGAAGGATTAGAGCTAAATATTTTCTATCCTTTCGTCAAATGGCGAAACTGGCAGAAGTTCCGCAAGAATTTCTCGCCTGGTTCGGGGTTTTCCTCGTTCTCAGAGCGATGCCGATGGAAGTAGTTGCGTGCCTCCCGTCTCCGTTGCAGCAACATCCAACACGCGAGTTTTCGCTCTCTGCTCCGATATACTCTGCGTGACCTCGGGGAGGCACTGCCGTGATTCATGTCGAACGCGTGCCCGCCAGCGGAGGAGGCATCACAGAAGGGACAACAGGGAGGCCTCCCCTCAGCTGCCAATGTTTTCCCCCCTTCCTTTCCTCCTTTGACACTCCCTGACTTCACTGTCCTTCAACCCCCAACGTGCCAGATCCAAACTAACGCTACATTGATACATAATATTGTATCGCGGTTTCCTGTGTCGGAAATTTCAATTCGTTCCGTCTCAAAGTGTGCTGAGTGAAATACTCGAATCAGCCACAATCGATTTTACTCGGCGATAAATTGAGAATACAAATATTTAGCGAGAATGAAATGTAATCTGGAGGGTAATTTGGAAATTTTCTCCCGCGTCAATTGATTCTACCGTCCGCGTAAATTGAGCGACGGCATGATAACCTTATAATTGCGGGTTAGAATCCCATAATCTTCTTTACTAATCATTAAAGCTTTAACATTACGAATAAATCATAATTTTATTAATTCTACATTGTGGAATCAATTTACGTAAAGTCTTCTGGGACATATCAATCGAGGAAGATAATTATCATTTCTACAATTTTCAATTTTATTCTTTGAAGATGATTTAGATGCTATTACCAACCTTGGAAAATACGGAGCATACGGAAAAAACGTATCTATGTATCATTGTTGTTTATAAATGGGTCTATTTAGTATAAATCGTCACTGATCAAAATATAACTATTAACAGCAATAGGATGGACGAAGATCAAGATGCTGGGCAGCCTCTTGAACTCTTACCATTATATTTTTTTGTAGACCACTGCGAAAACTGCGTGACACCTACCTTCGAAATCCAAGGTGGGGTTTCCTCAAATCACAATTCTTTAACAGATTGATTTGGAACTTTATAAGCAGAGTTTTTTGACCTTTTTTTTAATCCTTTTCAATCCGTTTGCGATCGCGAAGAAATTATGTCAAGGACTTGCGAAGATCGATCTCTCCGGAGCGATATATCATATGGCGAACAAGGAAATAAAGCCTCAGATCGGGACAAGTTTTAAAGAAAGATTTCTCAAGTTAGATTCGGAGGGGAACGCACTTGGTTAAATATGAAATCATAAGTATCAACAAACTATATTAGAAAGAAAATAAATACTACTTACCTGGACTACACTATTCCTTAACGTGGGCATTACCTAATAATTTTCGTAAATTTACGTTTCTCCAAAAATTCACTAATTTAGCGGATTCTGAGCTAAATTAATTTTAACAGAGAAAATAATTACTGATTTCTTGGAACACACTATTACCTAATGTGCGTATTACCTAATTATTTTCATAATATTACGTTTTTCCAAAGATTAACAAGTTTAGAAAATTATGAGCCGAATTAATTTTTAAAACCGAAACATAAATTTCACAAGTTTTGTAGCAGAGAATCTCGCGCAGCCATGAATATGGCGATATTTAACCCTGAATCTCAAAGAAGTCTGGCTCGCACTTTCTATTCACAGTGTAGGGCTGAGAAAGCGTGGTGCTGAAGGGGAACTTCAACTGTATCCATTGGCGAATGTTTTACTTGAGGCGATGTCCCTTAATGAGCTATTGTTGCAGGTACAGCGCCCGAAAAATAATGCCACAGTTTTGTCAAAGCTGTCCATTGTGAAACGGGCCAACCTCTCGTTGATACTCAAAAGGAGCGTGGCAAAATCATCTTGCTTTCTTCTGAGCCAGAGTCGAATTACTTGCTGAATCGAGAGAAAAAGGAGGCGTAATAAACGGCTTGGCATTCTGCGCATGCGAGTTTTTCATTAAACATAATAGCAGAGGAAAGAAAACCGACGCGCAAGTTCATATTTTTTCCCCAGCCAATGAGAGCCTTGCGCTGAGATGGCCTCAGTTCGGAGGGCAGTTCTGATGGAAGGTTGCCCGCCCGAGACGTAGAATTCGTTTACATCACCCCATTGCCTCCTTCGTTCCAATCGGCGTTTGAGTTACCCGGTTCGCTTTCCGCTTTTACAGGCTGCAAGTGCACCAGGTGTGAGGATTCTATTACTTTACAAGATTGATTTTCAAGGTAAACGATTTATATTGCATCATAGGGTGTTCAGCGGATGGGTGGAAGGCAAACAATATGCTCACTTAATCTTACCGCAATTCCGGATTTACCCTCCTGATGAGTTCTCTGGGTCGCTTTAAAGCGTTTAGAGGCTCCAACAGTGCCATCTGTAGGGATTATTTTGCTTTCTTAATTTCTCAAACGTTATATATTGTAAATCCTCTTTTACCTTAGAGCTTAAATGGTGTTTTGAAATTATCTAGTGGATATAAACGGAATAAATTTTAGATCAACTTCAGTTGCTCACAATTCAAATATAATTAAACACTTTATAACGTTCGTTGATTGAAGCATATGGCGCTTTCCCAGCGAACGATACACGGGTAAATTCTCCTTTGGTCTCCCAAAAGGTCAGGAGTTCACATGTTGACGCAGAGGTCCGATGGTTAACTCTGCCATCACATTCAGGGGAGAATCAATCAGGCGTTGGACATCGAAATTTCGGTACCTGTTCTCCTGACCCAGAGCGACATCCGTGAGGAATTTTCCCCTTGCTTGCTATTATAGAAATAATCTCTTGCTTTGTGCATCTCTCATTACTTTATTGTAATCGACCATGGTTTCAACATATTATATCATCAACAAGGAACCTTGTTAATTACGTAGTTTGCTGTAACCATGGTCGGTGTCAATAAAAAAGTGTGGAATGTGCGAAGTGAGATAGTATTTCGTGCCACGCGTTCCCTCAAAGTTAAACGAGAAAATTTGACTTGTATACACAATTCTCCTTCAAAACTTTGGAGAAATTATTTCAAATGGGTGATGCGTGGATGCTTTCACTGGTTCCGTTTTTATCCACCATGTATATTACTTTAAAGTGATTGGTCTCATCGCCATCAAATGAAACATGAATACCAGCCTTAAACTCTTATACCCTAGAGAAAGAGTCCACCATTCCTTTCCTCTCATTTTCAAAAACAGCGGGGTTCTCATGCTTTCCAGCATTGTCAAAAACTAGCAACTTATTACTTCCGCAAAAACTTATTTTGATCGTTCCAAGGCTTTTCCCGTCATCATCAGGTACACTATGTTGTGGACGTCATGATAGCATCGACATCAATTGGTTAGTTTGAGAGTACGGAAGGAGAAGTCTTATCTTCATCATTTGGTGATGCTGTTATATCATGCAACTTCTCATAAAATTTACTTTTAAAATTGGACTTTAATTTGATTTTAATGAGGGTTAACATGACCTTCTGCGGAGGGAATGCAGGTAAACAGTACGCAGTTTCCGAACTCTGATGATGATGAAATGACTTCGAAACCGGTTAGTCTCAATGAAAAAGGGTTGAAAGTTTTTTCGTTCCAAAGACCTTTTACATGAGGCAAAAAATTGTACAATTTAACACAGCGCGTTTTTCTCAATCTGGCGTGCAATAGTTACTGAATAAGTGCAGGGACTATTTTGCCATCTCGCGCTCTTTCATCCTCGCATGCGTTCTAGCAATTCGCCGCTTTGTACGCAATTAGAAATGCACACGTACGTGAATACATCAGATTTTGAAATTACGTGTCCTGCGTAAAATGGGCTTTTAACTTTGCCACGATTCCACCGGGTGACTTCTCCTACCTTCGTCTATATAGGTAAAAAATTGGTTCACATCACTCAGTTGTATCGTCAGGCATACCAGCCGTTTGATTGATTCTTCCGCTTCGCTTAGAAGAGTTTTAACGGCGGCAACTATGCCATAGCGGATTCTATTCCTTTCCCAACATTGGCAAACGCTTGAGATTGCAATATGTGCGGCGTCCAGAGAAGGTAAAGGTAGGCCTCAGCTCCTTAAGGAAAGGGGTGATGAGATGGGAGGAGGGAGAGAGGGGGGGTAAGTTGTGACTCCAGGTCTCAGTTCCATGACCTCCTTGCCTCGTTCTCCTCCTTCCTCCCTCCCTCCCTCCCTCTCTCCCTCATCAACCTCCACTCCTCGGTCATCACTGACAAGGGGACGGGACTAGAAGGAGAAGAAACAGACGAAGCGGCCGCCCCAAGCGAAAGATGAGGAGCTCACATGAGGAGGGCGTTTCGCAGGTCTCGAGTGGTGCGTAGTTGAGAAGATTCCCCTTCAAATGTCCTTCGCACTAATGCCCCTGGGTCGCGATCATGTTTCCTTATAACGCTTGTCCTGGCATTATTTTTGTACAATGCGCTCATGTGAGCTGAGGTGTGATTTTTAATCTTCAAATTTTAACTGCTGCTTTTAAGGGTCACTAGTTATTTTTTAGCGATTGAGTTAATCCTTTTGAAAGTGACTGTGGCGTTACTGCTTGAGAATTGCCCTCCCGGAGCGACTTGCTTCTTGGAGAACGATAAGGACATCGCGAAAGACAAAACCTTGATACTCACCCCAGCTCTCCATCCGCTGCGGCTGTAGGGAAAACTCACGAGAATTGATTTCTTTAAACCCTGAATGGAATGGAATATTGATATATACGTGGCATAACCTCAGTCACCTCAAATGCCTTTTTTTCAATAAAAATTTTAGCTTGTTTATTCAACAGGATTTTATTTTAAACCAAGAATACGAGTTTGCAGCATCCGTGATAAAGTCATTTTTTATTCGTTCTGGATTTTCTCCTTTACATGAAATATTGCTTTGAAATCGGTGAGCATGACGGCACGCAGCGTCATTCAAGCATTTCTCGAAATTAATGTAACTTGAAAAAATATATGCTTGGGAAATTGCACAGGATGAGCGATCGATAGTATGGTCTTATCGATATTTTCTGCTCATTGAGCGATATCGAATTAAAATAAACTTAAAACGTGGATCGGGGAGGGGGGGAAGGTGGGGGGGGGGGGGGCAAGGTGGGATAGAGTGCTGGCTTCCGAATCCGAAAGCCAAGGTTTAAGTCCCGGCAGCTACGGATGTCTTTGAGAAGAATCCCGATTCCTTCTTTGGAGCTATATATGGAGCACTTGAAGTGGAGTACGCCATTCTTCGTATAGGACATAGAACTATCTGCCCCTGCTCATCTTTTGTCTAAAGTCGGCTTAATCCGACAGGGTTCTCTAAAATTTATTCCGTCCTTACGCAATAAGTCACGTCTTAAAGTTTAATTACGAATTCAAGCTTTAAATAAAAATACTTGAACTTGTATACTACTTTGTCCTTTGATTTCAATTGTGAATGCTAAGAAATGCGCAGAGAAGCCTAATACATAAAAAAAGCTCGAAATGAGGAAGGTGGAATACATAATTGATTTCAAAGGTTTAGTCATTTAAACAGTGTCTAGCTTTATGCCTTTTTTGATTTGATTTATCTTTCCCATATTTCAGCGGTTCCTTGGTACCTTTTGTAATTGCGTTCCTTGTACCGGGTAACAGCAGTCCTGCCGCGTCTTTTCATTCGGGTTCGGTAAAATTCTCGTGCAGCATTCGATCCCGTGAACAATGGACAAGCAATAGAGGACTTTACTTTCACCGAGACCGGCAGGCTTGGATGTACTGAGTGCCTCTTTCTCTCTCAGCAGTAAATGCATCGGAATATTTCCTGGATGGTGAGCAATATGCTCTCTGAACATCGTCTCTTCCTGGGTCCTGAGCTGTGGGGGTAAGTGGACAGATTTCTCTCTAGTGTAGTTTCGAGTTAGATGTGAAAGGAAAGTTCGATTCTCTACGAGACTTGGACAGATAATGCGCTATGATAATATTTTATTTATATTGATGTGTCTTGTACTTGAGCCAAAAAAACAAGCCCTTCGGCAGGGAATTAAAACATTACCGCTAATCACGGTTCGACGTATCGCCTCAACACACTGTTCTGGACACATTTGAATCAAGAATTATGCATGCAAGAAACCATGCCATTTTAAACAGTTGATTTTTCAATTTTCAGTGCAAAGTTTGACGATAAATACAGTTTACGAATATTTTTAAGTGAATCGTTTTCTGGTGGAATCCTCATTTCCGGAGTTAAGGAAGTAGTCGTTATTCTCTAGAATTTGGTGGAAAATAATGTCCCTCGAGGAAAAGTTAATTGAGGGTGATGCCATTTCAGATGATAGCTCGAAAGTAAACGGTAAAAAAATGATGATATAAAGAGGGAAATTTAGAAACAAGTTTTAGATTTTGTGGAAATGAGTTTCGGAAGTCAAATTCGATATAGAAAGTAGATAAAAAAGAGGGTTCAGGAGAAGTGGGATGCTAAAGTTTTAGGGAAAAGAAAATTTTTGATAGTATGGGTAGAGGAAATACCCGAAAATGAATTCGGGAGGAAAGGAGACGGAGTGAGAACTATATAAAATCCAGTGAGGCAAGAGTTGTGAGCAAAGGCCGCAGGGCTAGTTTCTCGGGAGTTTCTAGAAGCCAAAGGAAATACATAAGCTTTCATGGGACGATGAAACCTGCTTCAACACGTTAGGCTACTAATAAAATGCCAGTTTGCATGTACTCTCGAGGTGAACTAGGTTTCAAAGCGCGGATAAAGGTCATATTGTGCATTTGGAAGCGTTGCAGAACAACAGAAACGATATAAACAGCCGTTGGATATTGCACAGGAGGTTTCATTATTCCAGAATCACATAAATTAATGGGGCTCATTACACGGCCATAGCAGGAGGTGATTTTCATTAAGCAAAGGCACTTGAGCGCACACTGTAAGTGAAAATGAATGGAATTAAAATGTATATTCAGTTCAGGAAGTGTGCCGCGAACTCAGAAAAGTAAGGTTGATAGCGTGTCTTAACGAGCCGCAAATAAAAAAAAAGTTGGATTGTTGTTGACTTCGATGATTCAGAACTTTTGCAGAGAGATTAGAACAACCAGTATCATCGAAGTTAAAGTTGCGGCATGACTTCACAATAAGCTCGTCGTGAAATAGCGATGGAAGCTGACAGAGTTAGGCACAAGCGTGTTTTGAACAGCGCTACGGTTCACGCCAACGAAAAACGGACGGAACGAGATACTGAACGGTCAGGAATTGTCGCGGGCCAACACAAAAGACGGTTCCTACTTCTGGGTTTTACAGGAAGCGACATGCAAGGAGCGAGTTCCTCGCCCACCAGTTCACACGAACGCTTTTCGCAAACCGCCAAAAATCCAAGCGAGGCGGAGGGTGGGGCCGCCGGGAGGGAAGACAGTTACGGAGAGAGGAGAAAGCTGTGTTGTAACTTTCGCCGCGAGGGCCCTCCACGGGACGAAAAAAAACACAAACTCGAGGCGTAAGAGCCTGGCGGAAATGACACATAATTATTACACGTCATTGTCATCCTTTGCAGGAGAGAGAAAGGTTACGTAAGAAGAAGGAAATCGACAAGTTCACCACGTATAAACACAACTAATAATATATTTTTTCTCAAAGAACTTGAGTCTCGTTAAGCTGCGCAGTGTTTTCGGGCTACGAAAGAGAGGACATTTCCGGGAAGCATGCTGGAAAAAATATCGTTGACAACAATGGAAAACGTGAGGCAAAACTAATTGTTGCCGCGATAATGGCTTAAACTATCACATTCATTGCCAAATAAAAATTGAAATTAGTAATCTCTTGTCTATTATGGCCGGATGAAAGGCTAATGCACGAAAAGATTCTCGCATGATAAAAGAAAATTGTAGTTTGTACATCATGAAACCAGCAGTGTGAACATTGTCTTTGAAGTTATTGAAAATGGCAGTTATGTATTAGTTGAAGTCAATAAAGATCTAAAGCAGTACAGTTACTTAAACTGTCACAAAAGTGCCGCGTTTTAAATTTATTAGAAATTAAAGTTTTTCCCCCATTCTCCTTCTGTGCAATAATTGAATCTCCTAAGATTCTTGAGATTATAATTATTATTCTCCACAAACACATATTTTGATGAATTTATGAGCCTCTACAATCATGAATTATATTAAAAAATCTTTCAGTCGTAAACACATCGTCGTAATTGTCACCAAGCAACCGCCTTCTTCAGCGCTATGGATTTGCAATCTGATAAAAAGTTTGAGGATGGCAATAAAGGTTGGAATTGCGGCTTAAGATGGATTCTATTGTGTTTTCCTGAGGCAGTAAGAACGTCGGTGCTCGGAAAGAGCTGTCTGGAGGGAACTGCAATGGCTCTGTTCTTCCCATGTATCCGTAACAAAATTGAGAAAAAAAACGAAGGGCACAAGGGTTGAAATGTCGTTCTTGCGACCTCGCGAAGGCTTTCGCGGCTTTGATCAGGTGATTCATGTTTTTTCAGAGTTTCGTCGTCTTGTCAGTGTTGCACAGAAAACAGGAAAGACAACGTAACTCGTTTTAACTTGCGTACCAAACGCATTCTCGACTGGAACTTTGGTAACATCAGCAGAAACTGCGACATAGCGATAATGCTATTTAGAAACATTTAAAACTCGTTCCAACGACATCACTCTCCAAAATCAAATTCAAATATTTTAAAATGTACTGAATCAGACAACTTTTGATTACTATTAAATAGACGGAATCAGAGTGGAGGTAAAATTTGGTTCAGCCAAGTGCATTAAAATAATCGCGTGTAAAAAAATAAGATCTTTTCAGCATAATAAATACCCGCTACTAAACGTGAATATTTAATGTTATACACTGAATTCAACTTCACAGCTACCGATTGGAAATTGAAGAAAAACATTCTCGATCAGTGAAATTTAAGCACTCTTTTGATATGCAAGGCGACATATGTACCTACTGTTATTTGCATTTCCTTTTCGTCCGCCGACAAAAGTCACGAAAATTCATTCAACCAGTTGGGTCCTGGCATAAAAAAATTGCGGATTCCAGAGTAGTCACACAGGAAGTCGCATGCTTGGCTGACTGCGGTCCCGGAGCGTATGTACCGGCAATGACTACCTCTTATGATCTCGGCGGAGGAAGGGTGAATGTATTGGTAACCGGAAGGGAAATCATCTTTTGTCAAAGCAAATTCAGAGCGTTCCTCAATGAAAGGTCGTTTCAGGTTTGTCCATATTTATAACACAGAGTGGGTTTAAATTTTCTCTCGTTCCCTTTAAAACTCACTTCTTGTCAGACTTATTTCATTATAGCATATCCTACGGCTTTTGGCAAAGTCTTCATGAGCGACTGCCTGATTCAGGGAATATTTTACGCAAATGAACAAGATGAATTCTCATTATTCTATCGAAATTGGAGGTAAACTACTGTCTTGCATCATATACCTGGACATGCTTACATTAGCAAAATAATTGCTCGCTGTGGGCCTATAAGACAGTACGCTCCAACAAATTCTGCCTCACATGATGTTCCAAAAACTTAATTTCGGCGTATGGACATATTGATTTTTAAAAAATTTTATTATCTTATATCCAATTATAGTATTCAGTAAAATAAATTTAGAACGGTCCTAATATTGAAGAAAGAGCAATTTATTTACAAAATCTGAATTTTGTGAAAGTTCAAACTAGTATAATCTATTGCAATCCGCTAATTAACCATTTGTCCAAGATTTAGGCTGATATATTATATCACGAGATTTAGAAAAAGTAAAGGATGACGTACTTAAACCTGGTGCCTAAGTTATGTATCGGATTTTCTCCATTTAGGGTGCTTAAGTATTCCGGGTTATTGAAATAATACACGATGTTAACCTTTGTCCAAGATGGAAATACAAATTTTTAGCAAAAAGAACTGAGTGAGATTTTTACGAATTACCGTTCATGCCACATACTTAGATATAGTTCAATCTTGGGAGTTTCTTTTTCCGGTAGGATGAAGCCAGAAGAGAGTAAAAAGTTCTTAGTGTGCTCTCAACCGAAAGTCAAAATAAAGAAACCATAGCAGTAGGGAGGCATTCAAGATCTTAAAAACTTTTTGTTTGATAACTCAATGGCGGAACGAAAATTTGGGCCTGTCGATATTTACTTTCCTTTCACCATGATTTGGCAGTTGATCCGATACCTGAGTTATAACGTATTCAAGCTTTGCAGAGAAAGCTGAGTTAGAAAATGGAGTACAAATAGGGACTTGCAAAGAAGAATAATTCAAACCAAGGTTGTAGTTAAATTATGCTAAAAATTATTCATTCGAGTGGTATTTTTGAAATTGCAAACTCCCAATTTTCTTCTTTTAAATCGAAAAGTTTTTAATTTGACAGAGTTCTAACGGACAAATAATTTCAGTTAAAATTAACTCGGGCGGTTGTTTGTTCCTTTCTCAAGAGAATATTAAATGATATATTGTAGAACGTGAGAAAGTGAGTAAAAATCTATAAGACTATGAATTGGTCCGACTTCTCATGCTCGAAATTGATTCGAGTGGAAGAATCGGGAGACCGAAAAGATTCCTCGGTGTCCTAAATTTTAGAAGCCCACTGAGGCCTGCAGCTATGGCTTGCGTCTGGGTGGCAAGGGTATCAACAAAATTTTTCACAAAATCAAAGAACCGATTTACACTTTTCTTTAATGCCTCAAATTAACATGAAAAACAGTTCAGAGAATCAGAGGGTGAATTAAGAAGAAACATGAACGATATCTTACTCGAATTGAGTGGAAATTCGTATGGTTCATAGATAGATTTATGAATAAATCATTAAAAAAATAAGCTTGTAATAGTATCGTACTGCCTCGATCTTTTCATCAAGCATTAATTCCTCAAGAAAGTTCTCAAAGTGAGAAAGTATCCATACAAAGTGAGCAGAAAAATTCCATATTTGGATGTGGTCCAGCCGAGTTTTTGAGTAAATTCCAAAGGAATAAAAAAAAAATATTCAGTTCGCAGATTTCAAGGACATTGGTTCATCATCTTCCTCACCCTTGTCTGTTGGGAGCAACTGGTCGAAAACAAGTCCCAGAGGAGTCTCAGGTTATGATGAGCGCACTGCCGCCGGCTTATTTTGCCGTGCCTATTGCGTCGCAGATAACTTAAGGCGGAGGAATCCGCGATAGAAAACCCTTTCATCATTTTATCAGTAGTTAGGTTGATTGGGGAGGTAATACGCAAGACAGACTTAAAAACTATGTAATGGGGTTACATCCGGAAAGTGGAGATCTACTACTCATAACACTACTCTTGAAAATCCATAGATGCATATGCTGATTTCGTTGCAAAATTTTCTCCGTCACCGGGATTCGAACCCGCTCCGTAAGGATGGGAAGTCATTTGAAGATGATATATATATATATATATATATAGTATTGGTATTAGCAGTAGGGGGTAATGGAAGTAATTAGGGGAGACAAACGCTAAGTGAGGTCAATTTTGAGTGATAGGAGAGTATGCAGGAAGTATTGCCTGGGGACTGGAGAATGGGCGGCTACAAAACCGGCGTGGATATTAGCCTGCTCCTAAAATTAGACCCCACATGGTCTTCAGGCATACTTCGAATTAGACCGTTAGAGTACTGCAATTGATGTACTCTTATCCCGGCATCCAATTTGGGGTCAGTAGATATCAACGAAAACCTGCGCTACTTCCGTGATTCTTGCTGGAGCCTTCGAGTCTGTACTACGGCCATCGCACCAACCAAATCACCGTGAACCGCTGAAGTTATGTGGGCGGTAGAAAGACTTTCGAGAGTTGTCGTCATCGCCGCCCTTCTTCAATCTATCCATCGTCGGGGCTTGTACACCTCTACTCCCTCACCCGCGAAGAGAGAAATCGGGAAGTGTTGTCTTTAACTCCCGCATTCAGTTCACCCCCAGCTCGGCGCTGGACCATGCGCGCGTTGAAGTCTCCAAACGTCCCAACAGGCTTACTGAGACCTAAAAAAGTCCGCCAATCTTTGTCGCTGCGTATTTCAATCGCCTTTGCTTTTCAGTTGTTAGCGCATAGACAGTGTCCCTGTAGACGTGAGTTGGCAAGGTGTACTAATCATCGATAAGTCGCACGTGGGCCAGGAGGGTGGAACATGACGGAAATTGCCAATTTCAAGGTGAGAGGCGTTGAAGTCTCGGTTTTGTCTCCAAGCAATGACCGGCAACATTTTTCGCATGTTAAATATCGACCAAAAATTGATGTTGGACTTTCCCAACTAAAACTTATTCCAACTAAAAATATAATTTTTTCAAGTTTATCTCCTTCTGTAACTTTTTAAATATATAATTTTTGATTAGTGTTATTAGATTAGTGATATTAGTATTTGATTTCTTATTTATACACGAGAGAGGAAATTCCAGCGTTGGATCTAAACAATGCCCAGAGTAGTTTTTCCTTAATGAAACTTTCGACCGCCGAAAAATTCTTTAGAAATGTTTCTCACCTAAAAATTGATATTAGTTGATAAATTATTTTTCAAAAATACCTGACTGTTTATTTTTGCGTGCATAAATAACAAATCAGAAACAAACTTGTTAACCATGGATGGGTGAGTACCAAGTCTAATATGCAAGGTACTCTACATTCTTTAACAACGAGAAATAGCTGATCACTTTATGTAAGCGTAGCTTGCGCAAGAGGATATTGCATGAATAATTGCGCGGTTTTTATGAGGTGTAAAGACGAAAGATTGTGGGAAAAATTTTCAATCACTCATCTCAAGTCCAATATTTGGCATTCTCCGGAAAATTATCGTTAAACATATCAATAAACAAATCGGTATATTTGCGGAATTTATATTGTATTTAGTATGGCTTATTAGATTTGTAGAGCTCAATCTGCTGGACTTTTTTCACAGATAAATCTTTCTGGCTGCACATATCCGTAATTTATAAGCTGTAAAAACTAAAACATAAAAACTCTAGTGGCTTCCAAAGAGAGAGGTTTTTAAAACCGCGACCTCAGGGCTGGTTGATATGGCCAACAGGCTGATTTCCGTTACTTTTTTGTTAATTGACGGCTCAAATTAAACCTTGATCACGCAGAGAAATGATTATTGATACCCATGGACTCAAAATAAAACAAGTGGATGTTTATAACGGGATTATTTTTTTCCATTGACGTGGTAAAAGGCAAAGAAATCAAACTATAGCGAATTACATTTATGTGCAAGAAAAAATAAAAAACGATAAAAATTGGCAAATGCGATCCAAGTGTCTCGGATACAAACAGACAATTCCGCGTTTTTCGTCGAGGGGAAATAGTCTACATGTTCTTAGAACTCACATGATTTGCAAAATAAATAATTGTACTATATAATCTGATAGATTAAAAGATTTAGGGCTATAAATGTTATATTTAAAAATTTTCCGTTATTTTACGATGCTTTTTACTGCTAAACCATTGGGAGACCATGAATATTTAGCTTTACCCCAGTAATTTATCACGACTCGTGGATGAGCAAACTATTGAAGAATAAATTTCGCAACATTAAAACTAGAACACACCTTACGTCTCGCAAAGAAGCTTTGAGTCTCTGCTAGAATCGAACGTGTTTGCAAAATTCTCCTCAACTAAGCTTAAATAGGATAAGAGCTCAAGGCAGAAGAAGGGACTTTCACTTACAAATGGCGCTTAGATATGGTATCCTCCGATGATTCTGCTGTCGCCGACTCTGCAACTCCCCTTTGTCACTAAGTCCTGGCGTTGAGATTTTTTAAAGTCCTCAGATGAAATTGAGCCGAGTCGAGAGAAGATAAAAAAAAACAATCCAAAGTAACCAATCCACGGGTATTTTTCGGCGTCCTCTTGCGAAAATAAAACTAGAACCTCGGCAGAAGATGAGATTTTACCCCGCCCGAGGAGTAATACTCCGCCCTCGACCTTATGGAAGGAATTATAAACAAAAGACCCCTCAGGTCCACGTGTAGTTGGACGAATGGAGCGGCGGGCGGGCGAGGACGACGCTATCCCGTCGACCACCTGACTTGGACTGTTCTCCGTTCGGTCGGGGACGCGGAGGCATATATTGGCGGGGAGGCTGCTGTGCGTTCGGCGGGTGGGTTTCGCGTATGAGGCGGGGAAATAGGGGTCGGGGGTAGCCGTTGGACGAAGCGGCGGAGGGGTGTGGGGATCACACGTGCGTCGCTCCGGAGGATGGGGCGGGTAGAACAGTAGGGGGGGAGGAGAAGAAGGCCTGTTAAGCGAGGAAGGGGAAGGGGAATCTCAAGCAAGGGCGATATCGGAGGGGGATGAGACGTTTACCTCTTCCCAAAGGGGAGGAGGAAGTCAAGTTGACTGTCCGAGGAAATACGAGGTGAAGGTGTAAGTTGGCTATAGTGAGCGTGGATGCTGGGTGGCGCTCGCGAGCCGTGATTGGGGCAGATGTGTCCGAGAAGGGGGCGGGGAGAGAGGAGAGGAGGAGAGACATGCGTGTTTTCCGTGACGTGGCGGGGCGATTCACGAGAACTCGCGTGTCTGGTACACGTGTGTGTATGTGAGGGAGAGCCAACGATGCGTGATCTTATTTACTATTGGAGGAAGCTCCCTCTATTCAAGAGAGTTGTGTTTTGGTTTTTTCGTTTCCGTCCCACTCCACTCCACCAACACCGCCTCGGTAGCGAGCTTCCGAGAACAGGATGAATCTCAGACCGTTGGTCAAATGCCCTGGAACGTTTGATGGACGGATTTTCCGAGAGAGAAAAGGAAGCAGCGCAATGTGGAGGTGTGAGGTGCGCATTGGATATTACTGGTTTAACACTCTCGTCACCGTGCAAGTGGATTTCCGACTTTCACTGCGTTCGCAGGCTAACTGACTATGTGAGAAATTATGGGACGGGGTTGGTGGTTGGAGGTTAGGCTTCCCATTGCGGTGAATTACAACCTCGGCGGAGAGATTTTTCATTGGATTACTGGGGATCTTTTCTCAAAATACAATGATAATTATCGCATTCGAAAATACTAAGCTTACCGCATGGTACATTCAGCAATATTGAGTCGTCGCATCTTAAATAATCTTAATGGCTGAAGACGTAACTTTGAGGCATGTTTCCGCAGGCATGACGAAAAAGAAAAATCTCTTCGTAAATTCCACACTTAAAACTTTTATTACCGATCTAGGTTTCGATTGTCATGCAATCATTTTATTATTTTTTTCTTACCTTTGAAAATGATTGCAAGAAAATCGAAACCTAGGTCGGTAATAAAAGTTTTAAGTGTGGAATTTACTAAGAGATTTTTCTTTTTCGTCATGTCGTCGCATCTTAGCCACACGCAATAATTATTGATCAGAAAGTTTTCAGTGGTTGTGTAGCATACATTTCTTATTTTTAAGTGCAATAGTTATCATGAAAATTTGGGAATTAATTCACTGATTCCCGATGAAGTATAATGGGGATAGCATGACGTGTTACTATAAACAGTTTGTGGGAGCGTTAACCCACTCTGAGGACTCTGGGGACTAAATTCTTGAAAATTATCGAATGCGAAAGTAATGTAGCAATCGCATGGCTTCACACATTCACTATCGTTGAGTGGTTACATTTTGTCCGCACGTGATCAATTATACCGGAAAAATAACGAGTGGTGGTGTAACATGCGAAGAAACTCTGGTGGAAAGGTGCGATGCTCTGTTAGTTTTGCATTCCATAATTAGGTACCAAGATTCTTGATTTTTATCCATGGTTAGAATATTGGCCATGAATGTTCCGGGTCAGGTATATTTGAAATGTACTGACACTAAACTAACGTCAAAACTGAATTAGGGAAGGACATAATTCAATTTAGACAGAAGGAAAATTTTGGTTTGTTCGTTAAGCATCATCAAGGAAATTTCATAATGTGGTCGTGGGTCCTAAGATTTGTTGATGTCACTGTTCAAGACAGGATACGACGAATAATGGCCTCCGAAACCCTCCATAAACACCGTGCTACAACCTCCATAAAATGGGTGTCATTAAAGAAAATCAAAGAGGGCATTATTTTTTCAGGACTATTATTTATACATTTATTATGAATAGATATTTGATTTTATTTGGAAATTACTTTTCCAAGATACATCTACCCTTTCCCCTTGGGGTAATGTATCAACTTTCTTTAAGTGAAATAAATTTCCAATAACATTGCAATTGGAATGTTTTTAGAGCATAAAACTTCGACCGCTGATGTAATAGGTAAATATTTCCTACTATTCTATGATAATGATAAATCATTCGTGTTTACATAAACTGGTTATGCACTCTTGGTTGCTGATGAGAAGTGCGTGACTGATTCTACGGGTATCATTTTTTATACCACCATAGATGTACAAGCGCGAATGAAAAGGATTTTTATACTGACGGCCACCCGACGCCCTTGGAGGAGAGGCTGTCGAACTTTACGTAGTTTTCAGAGTGTGGAGTCCATTTCGATTTCGAGACCGGTTTATCAGAAAGACGGTTTCTCCGAAGTTAATCGTTCGAAAACAAAGAAAATAATTATAAATTGACTTCTTACGGTGCTGAGGACACAAATACTTTTTTCATAACCATACTGAACCAATGATTATGAATTTTTTCTAATATATGCCACACTACCTTGTCCCGTCAATTGAAGTTTAAACTAAAAGGGCAATTTTTCTTTTAATGATGGAGTAGGAAGGTTTTGAAAAACAGCATTGTATTTAAGAAACACATAGGAACTGCTCTGTCACTAATTGTTGTGCATGATTTCTTTATCAGGATTGGTGAAGGACTCAATGACATTACCAGGACCGACTCCGAAGGAAAAAGTTACTGATTGCAAGATATTTGGGCTTTATTTTAACAGAAATATATCATTTTAAAATTTATTAATCATTTCTCATAAATTAGCTGTATTGAAAATCATTCTCAGAAAGACATTCTTTTTTGAAAATGCACCTCAGCAATTGTCTCTTTGAAACTAGCCACTCTACAATCGGAAATTTTAGCGAATAAAAGAGAGTCTAACACTGCAGTTTTATTCTTCAAACGAGAAGTTGGAGGAGGAGCCTTCGGCACTGCCTCAAAAATGTGACGATGGTTGGAAAATATTTTATGTAGATTATCCGTAGCTAAATTTTTTGCCGCTGATTTATTTTAGGAAGGTACTAACTGTTAACTTCAATAACATAATGAGAAACACTGTTTCAGACACATAATTATTCGCTAATCACTTCGGGGATTAGAATGTTATCTTTAATGATATTTGTAGCATTAAATTGTACTTGAACCAGCCAATGTCCAGTCCAGTCCATTGGTTACTCTCATAAAATTGATGAGCATTTTACTCAATTAAAATATTTCAGGAGAAAACTATTGGCCCTAAAATTGAGTCTAGGGTCAAAACTCGTGGTAATTTTAACATTAAATTGTACTTGAACCAGCCAATGTCCAGTACCCCCATTGGTTACTCTCATAAAATTGATGAGCATTTTACTCAATTAAAATATTTCAGGAGAAAACTATTGGCCCTAAAATTGAGTCTAGGGTCAAAACTCGTGGCCCTTAGCTCCTTCGGAATGGAGAGGTAACTCATTTTACGGCCTTTTACCATGGCCATTAGTTGGCACTCACTTAAATCGACGGAATATGAGTAAATATTTAATTATTTCACAAAGATGTAATGGATGCCCTTTTTACGCGAACGAAACGGACAGTGATATTGATGATGGGAAGTTTCTCTCATTCACTTGTATATTTTTATCTTTCCGAACATGCCTCTTGGATGTAAAAATATTATGGTTTCCTTTGGTGCTCAAAGGAATTTATTTTTGTCCCAAAGGATTTTATAATGCTACTACTTTTTTTTGTACATATAGGTTCATTATTGGCTTAATCGTAGGTTTCTTGAACTCTAAATTTAGCATTCAAACGGGCATGGAGTGGACAGCAAAACATTCTTGAAATTTTATTATAAAATGGCTGCAAATGACTTATAATTAGTAAAAAAATGCGTAAATGAAAGTAGAACAAACCGGATAATATGTGGTTCTCAGCAAAACAATATTGAATCAGGGCATTTTAAATAGATGTTTTTTCAAAGACTTCTCCAAAAGCAGGAAATTATTTGACGGATTACTTTTTTCACCAAAGATCGAAACTGCAACATACATCCTCCATCGGAAAGACATACAAAACATAGAAACGTATAGTAACTGCAAAAATAATGCATTCCCATTTTTAAAAATCACCATACGTTACCGTCGGATTTTAAACGGAGTTAACTTAATAAAGTTATCAGCTCTGAAGGAACAATGTCTAATTCTAAGAGTAAAAATTTGTAAATATCTCGAGCATCGGCTGGAAATTTGTTTATTAGGATTAATTTTAAGGATTTAAATTATCTCCGCACCACCACCCATAATTTTGATAGTAATTTTGATTAAATATGAGGAGTTACTCTACCGGTTATAACAAAGTTAGTATCACAGCATTTAAAGTGCTGGTCTATTGACCAAGAACTAATTTCATATTTTACTAAGAATTGCTAGCAATCCGCGACATGAAATTGACACATTCAAGATAGAAGGCGAGTGCCTTTGCCCTAACTGTCCACAGTTACCTCGAAAATAACAACTCGTAATAATCTAGAATTCCAACTACCACCGCCAACCAGCTCTCAACATGTTAAGAATTTCCGAGAGCATTTATTGTCCCCCGTCGATTCGCTTAATATAACATGTAAATATTATATATATATATATATATATATATATATATAAAGGTCACAGGCGTGACAAGCAGTTACATATAGAGCACAAAAAAAAGTAAAACTCACAGAAATTTTGATATATTTCGGCGGACACAACCGCCTTCGTCAGAATGTTAGAAGGTAGTGATAACTCACTAGTAATAATGAAGGTAGTGGATAGTAATGAAGGTAGTGATATAGTCACTACCTTCTAACATTCTGACGAAGGCGGTTGTGTCCGCCGAAATATATCAAAATTTCTGTGAGTTTTACTTTTTTTTGTGCTCTATATGTAACTGCTTGTCACGCCTGTGACCTTTTTATATCTGTGCACTACAAGTGTTTTTCGCCAAGTGGATATATATATATATACACACACACACACACGATGTAGATAGGATGGAGGAGATAGACACACAAAAAAAGAGACGATCACACTTACATAGCTAGCTTTCGGAACTAGTCCGTCTTCAAGGCGTATCACGGAACAAATGACATTTGTTCCGTGATACGCCTTGAAGACGGATTAGTTCCGAAAGCTAGCTATGTAACTGTGATGAACTGTGATGACATTTGTTCCGTGATACGCCTTGAAGACGGACTAGTTCCGAAAGCTAGCTATGTAACTGTGATCGTCTCTTTTTTTGTGTGTCTATCTCCTCCATCCTATCTACATCGTGTGTTCATCGCCGCATGGCTGACTCCAATCCATCAACGTATATATATATATATATATATATATATATATATATATATATATATATATATATATATATATATATATATATATATATATATATATATATATATATATATATATATATATATATATATATATACGTTGATGGATTAGAGTCAGCCATGCGGCGATGAACACACGATGTAGATAGGATGGAGGAGATAGACACACAAAAAAAGAGACGATCACATACATATATATATATATATATATATGCTTTATACATATATATATATATATATATATATATATATATATATATATATATATATATATATATATATATATATACATACCAAAACTTTATTAATTTTTCCAAACTGAATCAATGTATCTCATCGCATTTTCTATAAATGGATCGCGTTTCAGTATTTGATGCCTTTGAACAGGTGTATAGACTCCAGCAGATGGGAAAGATTTTATTTTCATTGAGGTTATGGAGAAATGTCGATACATACGTTCTGCTTGAAAATGGTTTCACTCAATTTTATTTGCTTAATGATATTTGATATTTTAATAAAATACCAATAATATATCTGATGGGTAAAAATTGTAGCCTGTGGACTTAAATACCTAATATTAGGAAAACCAAAAAATATTATCAGCTTTTTTTTAACGTGACTGTCCAAAGTATCTGCCAGAGACAACATAATACACGGATGAGTAAGCTGAGTAAATTCCAGATTCGGAACGATGAGTGGAATGAATCACTAAGCGGAACGAAGCTTGTCATTTCGTTGCCTTGAATTAAGGCTTTGATCTGGATCGTGATCTATCAGTAACATTAAATCAAGTGAAACTCGTGGACTGTTCAAGCATCAGCATTGTAGCCATATTCCAGCATTTTGATGGCCCATTGTGTCTCACATTTCCGAATTTTTCTCTTTAACTGCATTTTTAATTTATAGCCGTAGTCGGAGAATTGAGAGAGAAGAGACTATTTTAATATCCAGAAAAAAGAGATTTCCCGTCGAGAAACAAAAACTAACGAAATAAGTAAATAAAAGAAAAAGTATAGGTATTGCATTCAGAGATTCTGATATTAGAGATCAGGTCCGAGATTTTGCAACACTAAGTTGAATAGTAAAAGATTTTCAATCCTACCTAACTGACAAAATTATCTGGGCAATCCTATAGAAGTTAGATGATGCCATATATGGATATTCATCGTTGGTAACTTGCTGGCAATGTACTGCTGCGCGCAAGCATTCGCAGAGAGAAAATCAGGTCAACAGCCTAAGCAACTCTTACGCTATTTTGTTTTTTTCTTGAGCTTCCTTGACATCCAATGATGTAATTATCATTTCGTATCCAGGAAAGTAATACAGTAGTTCTATTCATTAGAACGCTCGAAGGAAATCTGTTTTCGAAGAATTCATCATTTATTACCATTCCCTCTGCGCAGACATAGACGTCTAATTCGCAGAAAACAACGAGCCATTTGAGGTGAAAATTGCTAATTTCATTCATCGTGGCCCAATTAAAGTTTTACGACTTGATGACGGAATCAATATATCCTCCACCGTGAGAATGAATTCAAAGAAAATAGTTAAAGAATAATCACTTCTGCTTTTTCCACTAACTTTAGATACGCACGGCGTATTCTATTAAAAATCGACGCTCCGTTATTATTTCTATTAATTCATGGATAGAGGTCGTCTTTTTTAGTGTACAGGCTTCCTTTCTAAGTCCAAGAGCAGATTGAAAACTGGCAGAACAAATTTATAATGGTGAATAACCTTATGAAAAAAAACATTCTGAGGCTAAATCAGAGAAACCGGTTAAATTGGCATTGGTGCTAAAATGTTCTCGCCGTCGTGCAATTTTCTCATTCCATTCGTCCACGTTTGTTTGGCAACATTTGGGTCCCTATAGTTTTTTGTAATTTAAAGTTAATCAATATGAGGCCTTGGACGAGGAATTTAGGAAATCAGGTTATTTATATTTGACGTCAGCTAAGCAATTACACCCCTTTCGCAAAACGTCACCGAAATGGAGCACGGAATAAATGAGTCGAGCATATATCAAAAACAGACAGAAACTTGACAGGCCAAGAGAACTGATCAGTAATTGCCTGTTTTGGATAAATTTGCTGAGACTGAAGATTGACTGGGAATACGCACAAGTAAAATGAGCTGTGAAAATATATATCAAATTTGCCGAGAGAGAAGATTGACTTGGAATATGCACAAGTAAAAATATATGGGATGCCTTTTAAGGCGTTTGGAAGTAAGGCACAAATTCTTGCGGCTAAGAAAGCGAGCGGACTTGATCATTCTCTAAAGTTCTATACATATGAAGTTGAAGAAGCAAAAGAAGTTAAAGAATGTGGCTCTATCAATGTTAATGGATAACCAAGAAGAACATATTGTCTTTGGAACATTGAATTAATACGAATCGTATGAAAAAGCAATTCCAACTTTTTTAAAACTTAGTGCCACTTCTTAGAATATTATGAGGCAAATGAAAGCCGGGGCTGAAAGTTGAAGGAAAAAATATACTTGATACCATAGAACAACATGCCTCGCTCCACCGGGTGCGCGCAGTCAATGGCGTGGTGGAAAAGAGCTTAAGGTAAAAATGAAAATAATCTGAATTAGTCAGCGGCGATTATGCGACTCCTTGCTTTTAAGCTTTATCTTTGTCACTACTTAGAGTAAGTGCTGACTGCATTTTGAACATTCACCAGAAATATTTACCGGAGGCTGCCGTAGCGATGAGACAATATTATTTTCTTGATTTTTGAGCTAGTAATGGTGAGTTGATCTTAAAAAGATATATTACACGGTATAACTATTTAAAGATGCATCGTTTGGTCTTAGATCGACTTATTGAAGAACAGAGGATGCATACTGCTGATGATGTGACATGCTATCAATCAGATAGCAATGGATCACAGTGATTAACGTAGCTCGGTAAGTCGGAAATGATGAATATTTAGAAAATTGGTTCCACGGCCGAGTTGCATAAAAATTGTGACACTTTATTATTCAATACTCTTAACATCTAAGTAATATTGTTTTGTAAAAATGGCTACTTTAAATTAAGACAAATGATAATACATTCGATATACATAAATGGCACTTCGTTCATAGTGGCTAGGTTTAAGCTTAATTCAACGAAAAAAATTATTACGGTAAGTACAGATACCTTTTGCTCCCCGGAGTTTTCGCTATTCGACTGTTTAAATTATTTCCCAGAGTTAATCAAAATATATTTCAGTTTAAAATCGTTTGATGTAAGAAATTTCAGCCTAACTTAAAAATTTGCGCCATGATGTGTACCACCTCTCGATGGGGTGAGGTCGTGAAGGTTCGGAAATTTGTCCGCGATTCGTTAATTTATAATTACTATCAGTGTCCAGCTGTTTGGAAAAATAAGTTCCTGAGTGTAAAAGGAATAATCACTAAGATAGTGGAGTTCAATAGAGGCTTTATGTAGTAGAAGCTCGTCATTATAAGAACAGCATTGGTACTTTTCCACAGAGTTTAATTAGAAGTGCTATGCGCCAACGTGCCTGAGGTCTTGTACCTGAGAATGACTCTGTGAGTCGAAACATGTAGTACTTATTATTAAAATCTGTAGGGAAGTGCGATTTTTGATCTCATTAAGATCATGGAAATTATGATTCGGATGATTTTCCTTCTCTCTTCTACTTAATCTATTCTATCTTCTATAACTTTAGTACAAATTATTATTTTATATCTTGGGAGTAGAAAATTAATGATACTCCAAAAGCTGTTTTGCACCAGGACAGCTAAAACTTTGATTAAGAGGAAAAGGGTTGATGAGTGGGAAGATAATTATAGTAAACGAAAGAAATATGCCAATTTCCATCTTAGTTATACTAATTTTGGTCGATTTGTACATTTTTAATGCTTCATTTTGTCAACAATGGAGAATAGCAAAACTGGCCGACATGAATACACTTATACTGAAATGCTGTAAACTACTTTCTTTAGAATCTATCTAATTATAATATCCCGCAAAATAAATTGAAATTCATTCCTTTTAGAAGGAAAAGAAGGGTTTTTAATTTCATAGGCTTTAAGATTGTGGCTGTCGGCCATGATATTTTTTGACTAATTTACCTAATACTATGTTATAGACGCTGCATAATCAAAGTCTTTGGGTACTTCGCCAAGGGTTTATGAATATTTTTTGGCAATTTTCCCTCACTGCGGTGGGTTTTATAATATTTATTTGACAGTATAAGAAGAAACGATATGCTCCGCAAAATATTGCCTCATACTAGTACAACTATAACTTTGAATGAAAGAATAACATTCCTTATCTTGTCAAAAGTTCCGCATTCATTAAAAAAATATATTTGATACGATAGGCATGGAATGGTTTGGTGTAAGAACTATTGATTAATTAAAACTCTAGTTGAATTATTTTCGCACTCATCAATAATATCACGTCATCAAATTTGTCACAAAATCTGTGGTTCTGGATAAAAATCTCTAAAGATATGGTAACCTCCCTAGCGTACCAGATGCCTAAACTCCTCTTGGCTACCAGGTTCGGAGAAAATCCCGAGAGAAATTCCTATAGGTTAAATACTTGAGATCCTAATTCATGGTATGGAAAAACAGACTCGAGCAGAGTGAGAATTTTCGAATTATTTTTCCATTGCAGAACTGTAATTCAAATAATACCTTGATAAGAGGTATTTGACATCAGTCTTAGTTTTCTAAAATATTTAAGCATGAACCTGACATTACTCTTGAGGAAGAGGTTTTTTTTTCAATTTACTTCTGGAGGTATACTAAGTAATGAATGAAACGTAAGGCATCAATAAAGCTGTGGTTCGTGATGTTCACAGCCGAGATTACTGTATTCTCTTCAGGCAAAACATGCATGCAGTCAATTTCTTATGTATAGATTCTTGAGTTGTCACAAATTTTTGTGTGAAGAAGCTTGTCTGAAGAACGAGCTCTTGCTATTTTTCCTCTCCTCTGTCACTTCATAACTAAATCACGGAAGAGCATCTTAAATGAGCATGTGTTTAGAGTTCCCTTCGTATTAGTCTATTAAAGGTATAGTTTAATGACCAAATCATGGTCATCAAAATGTAGTTCTACATAATCACGGATGTTGATCAAAACTAAAGTCATTGTTTCGGAACGTTTCAGAGTGGGTTCAGATCAAGTTTCGGTTCATAGATCCGAACCGAAAGTAGTAACGAAAGTCTCGGAACAAAAGTGGTTTCGGAACGAAAATGGAACTAAAACCCAAAGGAACGAAAAAGGAACCGTTCCGATTTCGGCTTAGGCAAGGAAAATTTTCGTTCCAACCTATCGTTCCAACCTATCGTTCCAACTTTCGTTCCGAGGAATTGAAAAAGCGTAGATTAATTTTTCAAAATGACCTGCCACCTTGTTTTGAACTTTGGGAATAGTTTGGGGTGCTAGTGAAGGTGTTTTATCATGTTTGTTAAAAATGGAGTATATATTACATGTATGGCATGTAATTTATATTTCGTGCTACCGAAAATTTTCCCCAAAGCAGTGACATTTCGGCTACTATGGTCCCTCCGACGGAAATGTGACGTCGACGAGGTGGTGAATCCCGGCGTGTGACGACCAGTTTTCCTTTATTCCGGGACATAAGGGGGTGAATAAGCCGAGTGACATCCCTTCAACACCTTGGGTCGCTAACTTGACTCCGATCAAAAGAGGCAAACGATAAAATACATTCCGAAAGACGGAGAGATTATCTGGAGAGACACGCTCGACGAAAAAAATGAAGGAAAAACTCCTCTGTAAAAATCCCCAGCCGCAGGGGTCCCCGTTGGATACCGAGAAGTAAAAGTGTTCCCGATTCCCTACCCAGTTTATACCTTCCGCTCCTGCAATTCCATTGCGGACCGTGTCACAAACGAGGAAACTACCAACAAAGCATCTTCCCCACCTCCGCCATCCCTCCTCCCTAACTCCTCTTCCTCCAGTCAGTGAATGGGGCGGGGAGGCATTCGTCGCGACTCTGACGCGGATCACGTGACCGGCTTCGCACTGCTTCCTCCGCTCTCGATTCACGGTCTCTTCCCACAACCGCCCTCGACCTCTCCCTCCCCTCGTCCTTCCCCTCACCTCATTCCACCTCCCCAACCTCTCGCCTCGACCGGCCCCCTTCCACTAGCGCAGAGTTCCGAAGAAAAAAATTGAAGGCACCTACGGAGCGAAGGGGAAAAATTGCGGCGTCCTTTCTTTATCCTTACCCACGCAATTTTTATTTCACGGGCGAAGTGTTTTCCTTCCTTAACATATTTTGCCGATATTCTATCAATGAATGGGTAAATAAAATTGAAGAAATGAAGAACAAATTAGCAGAAAAATAAAGACATGAAAAAAATAAAATTGCTCATCCTATCCTCGGTAATGCCGAGCAGAGAAATATGTGCGATTTCTTCTCTGGTGTAAACCAGCGCTATAAGTTTATAACATGTTTAAAACGAAAAAAACATTGAGGCCCGGCTAAAGACACTATTTCCGGCCTGAATGTGCGGAACCATGCTATGATTATTAAATACGATGCAATCATAAACACTGAAACTTTATACCGTCTATGGCTTCCCATATTCATGAGCATTATCAAGGTACCTGGAATCAATTGAACGGCAATGGAAACTGTTGTCGGCAATAAATTTTAGAGCGGATTATACTGTGCTCTGTTTGTAATTGAATTGGGCCCAATGTCACAATCTCTGGTAAAATATTTTTTGGCCTGAGCACCGAAGTTAATGCATCATAATGTCAGCGTGTTCATGATATTAAAACTTAAGACTTAAAGTCTTAGGTAACATATAAAACCTGAACTTTCATTATTCATCAGGCTGACGACAAGACTACGTCCTCCAGCGGCTAATAAACTTTATCAGCGACGCTATCAAACCGGGCCTAAACGTTAGTCAAGATTATGATAGTCGCATGTTGCGGTTAAAATTTGAAACATAATTTTACGAGCATAATTTAATAATTAGTGTAAATTACAAAAGTGGAAATTTATCGAAAAAATCGTAAAAATGTGTGTTGAAGTACTACAATGAATAAAATCTTTCTATGTGGTGACATCGTACCCCACATGATAAGTGAATATACATGGAAAGATTGCTAAGTTTGAAGGTGAAAATGAATAACAATGATATATTACTTATCCCGGTGATGCTTTTCGAAAATAGAACCAAATGCACTGACTACAGAGGGTAGTATTGAGGCAATAAAAGTGTGGAATTTGCTGTATTGAACCGATTGTTTAAGATTTAAGTCGATCGCTGCATTTACTGGGCAATGGAGGAGCTAATAATGGGTAATCTTTACCCTTGAGATACGGTAACCTCTGAAGAATTTCCCCAAATGTGCGCTTTCGGGTGGGTCCGTGAAGGTAATAAGTGACTAGGCCCGATATAATCACAATTTTAGGCAAAAATAGTAATTAAATGACGCTACCAGACAAATTGAACGCGATAGCTAACATGTGTCGATGATTATAACAGTAAGTACGTGCTTTATTTTCGTACGCCGAGACACTACCTATTCAGTACTTAAATTTATTTTATGTTTACGTGAAAAAAGTGGCTATACCTGAACTGTGGAGGCGTGCATTGAAGACGTTGATAGTGATAGATCCTTATAGCATGTGAATGAAATCGCACGCCGGCAGAACTGAGTTCGATTTCCGGTGGTCGGGAGAGGAAAGTTGAGTGGGAGACTGGATTTTTCTGCGGTAAGACGATCCGAAGTTGGGAGTGGTTGTGGGCAGTACCGTAACAGGGGCGGGGCACCGCAAGGCATTTTCCCCTAAACAACCGTCCTGAGTGACCGTCAACTCAGGTGGTTCCCTTTCTCAAGTTGAATAGCCACAGCAATATGATTTTATTTTGGTATCATACCGGTAAAGGTAGGTTTTGTTGAATGTCATAAAATCTCCTCCCAGTTTTCCACACTTTCCGGGGCCTGTCTCCCTCTAGTATATCCTTTTTCACCTCAGCATTAAATCTGCCCTTCTTTATCCTGTCCATTAAAACCTATTCTTTTTCCTCCTCTTCCCCGCTTGCCCAACATCCTTCCCTCTATCACATTCTTGAGCAATCTCTCACCCCTTACTACATCCTCCAGCCACCAACTCTATTGATCTCGAATTTCATTAAGAAGTTTCCTTTCCTCTCCCACCATCTCAGTCACTTCCTCGTTAGTCTTCCTTTCCCTCCACTTCACCTTCTCAATCTTTCTCCACACCCACATCTCTAATTACTGCAGCCTATTCTCGTCCTCCTTTCTGAGGGTCCTCGCTTCTGCACCATACATCGTAGCACTACATATTAAGCACTTCACCAGCCTCCTCTTCACACCCTTACTCAATGTCCCCATCATCAGCTCCCTCTATTACTATACGCTTCCTTAGCTAGCGGTATTCTCTTCCGTATGTCTTTGCTACAATGTCCATTATCTTCTAGCGTGCTATCTAAGTAACTAAACCTGTAAAATAGACAGAATATTTCAAATAAAAACAATAATATGAATTTATTATTTCACACTTCAGAAAATTGATACATGAATTAGCAACGGGAATAATGTTTCGGAAGTGTAAATTTGGGAGTTTTACCTACTGGGACAAAGAGGTAGACCAAAACGCCACCTACAGTTTGCGGTGATAATGGAAGCTATCCGACATTTTAAGAGAGTAAGAAGAACTGAAAGGAAGATGGATAAAAATTAGTATGTTAGTGGAGGGCTGAAATTTTCTCGAGGAAGTCAAGATGAGACAAAGTCGGTGGATGGAGCAAAAATGAAGGAGAACGAGTTATTGAAGGCCGGTTTGGAGGGTGGAATTCTGAGAAAGAGTGGAAGAGGGAAGAGAAATATGGGCACTTAGGATGCTATGAAGAAAGGTGGGTTGTCGGCAGAATTGAAAACAGAGAAGACGAGAAAAAGCAAGAATAAGAGGAGGGAAGCAGTGATTCACTAGATGCCTACCGTAACAATCAAATCGATGTCACTCAATAAATCACTACCATATGTAATCGTGAATTTATACTATAAGTTATTCAGTCTCGATTACCAGCAAAGTTTGGCCCGGCCAGCCTTAAGTCCGTGGCATGTTTCCCAGCCCAGAAAACTTATGTTCGGAAGCTATTTTTAATCTACTATTTTGCAAATATTAGAGAAAAATCAGTGATGAGAAATTAATTTGATATTACCGGGATGAAAATGTAAATATCTCATACATCCGATATGAAACTAGCCTTTCTACCTCACTCGGGTTCAATCACCGACAAGGTCAAATGATTTTAAGCGCGAGTAGTTGATAAACTTAGGAATGCAGTTGAATCTGAACGCATTATTTCGTGTAATATTACTCCAGAAGTATCGATGTCCACATTATTTATCACGGTAAATTAACACCTTACTTATGTAATAGCCATAATATCCCATCAATTGTTTAAAATGGCCACATTAAACTTTGTAGATTTAGCCTAAGAAAATAAAATTGCGAATTAAATTCTCCGCTTGTACCTATCATTTCTTTTGTAGCGTTAGTCTCGTTCTTTTTGCTTAAACCTCAACATGCTTCTGAATACTGCGAGCTGAATACACGCCGTGACATTCTGCGTAACAATCCTGGATACTGCAGGTGGCTTTGGAAAAGAACTAACCACCCTTGTCCATTTCACTGATCAATGGACCCAATATATGTACCCACTCCGTTCAAACAGATCTTCACTTCTGAAAGGTGTGTTTTTGTACAAATTCCATTCTCGGACGCATATCTTCCATTTCAAAAGAGGGATTTGATGGAGTATCAAATCGAAGTTCGGGCCTAGCCCTTTAGATATAAGTCCTATAGGATATAGCTTTGTGAAAAAAGTCATCAGAGAGAATCCTAACAAGACTATCATCAGCGTTGATACACCACTAGACCATGAAGTGTATATGTATGAGGAATATTTACCAAGGCACAGGGTTACGCTCAGTCCTTTTTGGGTCACAAGTTATATATTTAATTTTTACTTGTTTACACTCAGTTCAATTTCCATCATTAGGCACTGATTTGCGCCTTCCTTAAAGCTATTAATATTTGCAGCTATCATACTTTCTGCCCGAAAAAAGTAGCAACCTAACTTTCGGGATCCAATGCGTTAGCGCTCTTTACATAGGCTCAAAATGTAGAAATACGATAGGCAAGTAAGATTAGGTTAACATAGATATATTTTTCATTACTCTGCATATTTTTATACTGAATTTAGCAGATTTTAAGGAGCTATTTTTCTTAAGCTGATAAGTTCCGTTTTTAAGTTGGATGAAATTGATATTCCAACTGGAAAAAAACTGATAAAACACTTTCGGCGATTATGTTTGATTTTTAAATTGATGACGAGCCTAAGCAATGCCTATCGTAATCACAGCCCTTGCTACGATTAGATTCTGCTTCAATAACTTCCACATAATTATCCCTTTTCATGGAACACATTCCGATAAGTGGATTGCGGCAGATCATTACCGGGAAAAAACTGAAACAGGAATTCAGATGGATCAGTTTTTCCTCAATCAATCAAATAAGTGTTTATCAAAATGTGAACATTTCTACGCTTTAATCACGTATTATACGATTAGCATAATGACCATTTGGCCAATGGTTTTCGCAGAATTGAGTGCTGTATGATGTTTTAAGCCTCACAGAATGTACTCTTCTTAATTCTGATACTTTTTTAACAGCGATCCAAAAGCAAAGGCCGGAAAGTCCAAATGTACACCGAAAACGGACCACTAGATCTCACAATTTAAATTTTACAGGTGAATTTTTGACGCATTCCATTAATTGATAGAGACAAAATTCATGTACTTGAGTGTTCATCTCATGAAAAAATTATGTATTTATATCGGGATAAATGTTTTCGTTTTATCCGCACCATTAGAGTCTCAAGTTAGAGATGTGATTAATGTACCAGAGCTAGAGCAAATTGTAAAACGTTTTGAAAGAGGCTGAGTTATGTAAAAAGCGCTAGATATCTCTTCGCATACATGGCTGATTTTGTTTCCGCGACTCCTCTGGCAAATTGAATACCATCCTAAGGGCTGATGTCGTCAAAGCAAACATCTGAAACTACTTCTTCGGAACGGAGAAATTTCAGACCCAAACTGCCTATCCCAAATGCATAGCCGTGAAGTACCATAAAAATCAATTAATATTTTAAATATAACTCATGAATTGCAGATAATCACCTGTTGATTATCGAATAGTCAGAAATACTCGATAAATCAACGTTTGACCTTCAAGGAAATCCGAACCGAACTCATGAAATGTAAACGTTAGGGATCAAATTTTAATTTCTGCACTGAGAGCCGGCTACAATTTAAGCCACATAATTACTGGTATTATAATTACATATTAAAACTGCAAAAATTGGAAGGAGAATGAAAACATGTGATAATAAACTGAGATGGATAGATCGTATAGAAAATGATGAAGTACAGATATCCATACGTCTCAGGGTAAAATTCATTTTAACTGGAAAAAAATTCAGAAAAATCACGATACTAGCTAATTCAATTGTCTACTCAATAGATCATGATAACGTTTCACTCATAATAAATCTCCAGAAAAAAGTTCCATTCAGTCTCAAGTAAATCTCAAAATAAATGCAATGCCTTTTGTTATAATATGATAGGATGAATATTTTAAGATGCTTTTTTTGAGTAATAATCAGAGAATAACAATCTTGATTCAGCCCGACGAGAATTTCAAATGCAAACTAAGCGACAAAGCTTTTATTAGTGATGAGATTTATTTCTAAAAAGTTTGTAGTAACTAATGACATCACCGAGAACGCACAGAGGAGAGGCGTTTCGTTTAGAGAGCCAAAAATTAACTATTTTACTCTGAAACTTCACCACCATTTGTAAATACATTGATTTTCAACAACGTTTAGTGAATTTAGCTTATAAAATCACTATGGCAGGACGTCAAATACCATGAAGGTGCTAAAATGATATTTTCTCCCTCCCAGGAATCATGTTATACCAGAGTATAGTCGGTGGCTTTGGTTGGACGCAGTCATTACACTCGATTGACGTCATTCATTGAGGAAAGCCGCCAAGAGTCACCATGGGAGGAAGCTGGTGACCGCTCCCATTCACTACGCTCGTAATACGCCGGAGGTGAAAGCGCTCGTTAACTGAGAGCTCGTATTGCGATGCAACGTCACTTAGAATGGGGACCAGATAGGTACGTCTGATGGCGTCATTAAATTGGTTTTTGACGCGTGAGTGGTCGTATTATTGCATGTCCACATTTTTCCCGTTTTCCTGAAACATTTTCTCCTATTATGTCTATTTTATTTTATATTATTTTTGCCATTGACATAATATATTTTCACGTATTCCACGAAAATTTATTACACTCTGCAGTAGTCGTTGTCAGCCATTGAGAAGTACTAGCTAAGACATTCGTATATTAGATAACAAAAGGTTAAGTGTTTTCGGTATTGTAAGGGAGTATACGGGCCTGTTGGGAAAATTAGGAGAGGACAAGAGTATATGCAGTGAGCACGTGATTGGAAGGGAGGGATGAAGGAGAAACATGCAATGGTAAAATTCCTCCGCTCGTTTCGATATTTCGGACTTTTTCCCTGGGCACTTTTTCTTGTAGCAGTCAATGTGCTTAAACCTTTTATCACGGACATTAGGGATGAGTGATGGGCATCTTGTTCATGTTCACCTTGCTTCGCAGATAGGGCGGAATATTACGATCAACACCTAGTATCTCTTTACACCTGATTATATCTACCTCGTGTTCATGATGCTTAACTAATATCGATTCTGCTCGCCCAGCTGCCATTACTACGAAATGTTATGCCTGACAACTTGAAATAAAATGGCATTTTATGTACGTTAATATACTTAACTTGGAAATTATTTCTTATTATAATTTTTTATTCCATCAGAATTGTTTAGTCTGGGTCCAAACGAGTTACCATTAGTTATTAGATATGTTATCATCCAATGCGATATTCTTGCTTGTTATCTTCATATTGCGTCTTTCTCAATCGCCATCCTTTTGACGGCATGAGTATCAAGCTTATTCCTATAATTTATTCCCCTTCCACTCTCAACTGTGATATCACTATTATGGAATTTTTATCTTAAATTCTCGTTCGCTAAACTATTGGAATTCATTCCATTCTGGATGAATTAAACATCATTATTTTGATTTCAACTAAGTTTTTTACTATTTATTTTGTTAACGCAGTTATCCCGTTGACTTTTGTTGTTCCCCTTATCTACCGATATAGCAACATTGATATACGCAAGTATACAACAACAATACAGCAACAATACGCAACATGCATATACGCAAGACACGATCAGTGCGTCTTGCGTATATGCATGCATGAGAAATTGTTTCGCGGAGCAGATACGGATTAAACGGAAATCTAGTGACAGCGAGTCCTTGGTGTTAGCCCTTTTTTAAAACGAACTCCTCCAATACGCACGGCAGTCCTTTCTCTATTATTTACCTTCAATCGTTTATCTATCATTGCATACTTATTTCATTATATTCCCATGCTATGGCCAACAGCTTTTTTCTTTTTGCATTAAATTTGGTCGCAAAAGTCAGCTCTATGTGGTCATTAAAGAAAATGCAGTGTGAATTTTGGTCGCTAGGATTACATTTTTTTAACAGTTGGGCGTCATTCCGTTAAGGGGTAATATTTTTACGCTCACGGCTTTCATGATACATAAGCTTAATTACGATATCGGAATTCACTACCTATAGGTTTTTAGATTTAGATACAGTACATTTGTTCTTTGTCGTGCAATTTAGTATTGATGAGAGATATACCCATCGATGAATATATAAAAATGGCTCCAAGTAGAATTGAAACCTAAATTGAGCGGATTGGAAGAGGAATTTGAAAGTGAATGGTCAGTTTTTTCGACGTAGAAATACGTATTTTTCTTGGACGAGCATCCGTTACTGATTTTCTATACTGTTCCAAGAATTCACACTCTTTGGCAATTTCCGAAAATGCTATTAGCCATCTTTGTTGGCGCAATTAATTTCCAAATAAAGTACCAATTGAACACCATTATGCACTCTAAATTTGGATACTTCAGCCATTTATGCTTACTTCAAGGCCACCAATTGAACGAATTTAAGTCCTCGACCTCCTGTGAGTGATGACCGGCAAATTTTCTGAACCCTTGCCTTAATCGGACGAACTCAAATTACAGTGATGATGAAATCTTGCGTGGAAGGTGACGTATAAGTCTACGAGATATATAAGTCTACGAGATTGAGAATATCCGCTCTTCGACAACGGCAGTAGAAAGGATAACTGGACAGTGGAGGAGAATGGGGGGAGAAACAGAGTATCGGAAGGAGAATATGACTCTCTCGATCTTCGTCCAATTTGTACGAGTTTTCATAGTCGAAAAACCATTAGATGGAGTCAACAATAAAGCTGATGAGAATGAACATTCTGGAGGCTTGGAAAGAGGAAACCATCGCGCTTAATGACAGCTTTTCAAAGATATTGCTTTATTACCAATTAGATTCAACCACATCATTACGAAAGTGATGGAAGCTGGACTGTTGATGGCAAAATACAAAACCATTGGACGGCCATATCTTTTAACTTGCTTCAAGGTATCGAAATACTGTTGCCTAGTGGTTCATGATAGATATTAAATAAGGCGGCCATAGGAAGACGATAAAATTTTCGAGCAGTGTGTGTCTAACTTCAAAGCTTCGTCTTCATGGCAACTGAAGTCGGAAAGAGTGCACACTCTAGTTTGAGAGACGAAATTTCCCTTGCAGAAAAATTTCCTTTCAGGCATATTCCATTACTGAAAAGGTTAAGGAATTCATCAAAGTGATTAATATATATGCTTCTCAAAAGCGCACAAAGGTTTTTTTATACCGATCAGAGTGATTAAAATCATGAGTTTTATTTAAAACGCTCTTCAGCATTTTGCTGAGTTAAGTCTGAGGATTTACTCGCTATATCTATGAGGGTAACCATCATTCAAATAAAACTCAACACATTATCATAATGAACGATTTACTCCTCTCTCCTTTTAGTTTGGCTAACAGTCAAGCAGGAAAATGATAGAAAGCTTCCAAAAAGTATTAGCATATTCAAGTTATTAAATATTCTAGTGTATCATTAGTAACAGGGTTGATGACAAGAGCCAATTTAATAGCAGAGTATTTCAAGAGTGTATTTTTTTCCTAAATATAAAACATGCGCTCTAATAATCAACTCATTTGGTCTATACAATTACTACAATCCTATAGACGGTGTAGATATTGGGAAACCAGGTTATAAAATGTTTCACCGTATAAATACTCCAAAAGACGACTTGACTTATAAAACCATTAGATTCAGATATTCATACCTTAATGCTGATGATATTAAAAAATTTTTCTTTGGAAACTATTAAAATCCATGCATAATTCTCAATAGTCCAAGTATGCAGTCAATTCAATGAATCAACATGGTTTTCCCTAGACTAGTTCGCGGATTTAAAAAATTTGGGACAACTATAAAAGGAGCATTAAAAAACAGTTCCCCTTAAGGATATTATTATCCCAACTGCCTGTTATAAAAGGTTTAAACTCCAAAAAAAATGAGTGCATGTGTTAAAAATCCGAAAAATGAAAACGAGTAGAAAATTTATAAAATTAGAATCTCTACTATCACCACGTCTGCATGATTCGCCTCCACCGAATCCCAACGCAGTCACTCAATAAGTTGAGACCGATATCTTCAAGAATCATATCTCGTACGTGCAAATATTGAATACAGGACGACATGAAAGTAATACAGGAGTCCTGAAGCTTTCCATTCCTTCGCCAATGTCCGTTCGCACATCGGCCGCGCGTAAATGCCTTCATGGGCCCAGAGCGCTCAGCAAAGCCTGCTAGCCGGCGAATGTGACGTCACGGTGAAGTTGCACGGGTCGCCTATATTTAAACTTTAAACCGCTCACGGACCACTGGGGCTCGGGAAATTTCACAGAATTCAATTGTCACTGTGGACAACAAATGTGCCTAGTATGAACAGAATCGGGCGGTAACACTTCGTGAATGTTCCGTATTAAAAGATTAGTGGATATAATATTCTCTCAAACCAATTTTCCCTCAATCCGGAAAATAGGTAATGATGAAATGATAAAACATCTACAGATTACGAGGATGGACTTACTTAAGAGGAGAGGAGAGTTAAGTCTTTATTCGTTCACAATGTCATAGATGTTAAGTAACCACCACCATATGTTGGGAGACGATATATCTATTTGTATATATCGATACGACAATATTGGTCATCATTATCAAAAAGTATTTTTACCATCGTATGCTTCTTCTTTATTCTCCCCCCCCGAAACATTGAAGTAGATGTAGATATTAGAGACGAAATATTTCAGACTCGACTGGGTATGGAGTTATTCGGCGAATCAATATTGTATGCATGGTTAGTTATTTGGAGAGGATCAGCGACCAAAAGGGTGGTCAGAACTTCAGCAAGCCACACCAGTCCGTTCCTATTGACATCTCTTTGCCACATGACGTAATGCAAGCAGACATCTTATGGTAAATTCGTTACATGAAATGGTTCTACCCACATTCGAATCAGATAAAGATAACTGTGTGAGATTGAAGTTGGAAACATACTCTAATACCTTCTTAACCCTCCTCCAATCCTTATCCTTAACCTCCAATCGGTGCTTCTTCCTTAGCCATCAGAACCATACAAGGCCACTTAAATCATGCTGGTCTCACAGTTTTTCCTTCATACTTTAAACTACGCTGTAACAATTCTCAGATGGTTTTGCGAACAGAACTCTGCATTAAAAAGTGTATGGCAAACCAATATCATTTTCGGAGCAAGTTTCCAATCCTTAACACTCCTATATGCGGGTAGTGCGCTAACATTATTCTCCAGGTAAAAATTGCTGGCTTATCGAGATAGGCTCGGCTCCTATAGAATTCAATTGAGGATCGCCATTCTTTGGGGGCTTTTTACGCTGCTGCACATTCCAACGTACCAAGTCTGACACGTAGAGTCTCATATTCCGAGAAATGCGAATGACTGAAACGTGTCACTGCGCTCTGTGAGATCGAGTGATAAGTCAACTTTCCACGTGCTAAAGGTTTGATTATTATACGACAGCGCGGAAGATGAGCATGTTGTTGTTGTTTTGCACATGATGAGTGCTAGCTCTTCATGTAGACCAGAAGTTATCTACTAGTGGAGAAGCCCACCTAGGGGGAAACTAGGAATACTGTTTTGCGAAACGTGATGTCCCGTAGATTATGTAAAATCTGTAAAGGTGTCATTTGTTTTAATGTATTCTGCAGCGTTTGATGAGTTTTATAGTGGTACAGGTTAAAATATAGATCGGGAGGGCAAAAAATTGGATTCGCAGTAAGTCTGGTTTTCGGGTTTCGTCCGCGTAGGCGTCATTGTTGATGACGACGTTTCACCTACTATGCCGCCGCAGGCGTCCTCAGGCCAGGATGAAGCTCACTCACTTCAGCCTAGCCTGAGGACTCCTACGGCATAGTAGGTGAAACTTCGCCATCAACAATGATGCCTACGCGGACGAAACCCGAAAACCAGGCTTACTGCGAATCTGAACGCCGCGAAAACCTCCGTCAGAAAAAAATTTGATTCTTGGGCACCTTTATGTTAGAGTACGCTGGCGTCGAGGGGCCAACCCAGCCAAACTACTTGCCCGCCTATCCTTCATGTCGCTAATTTCTCCAGTTTTCAGCCACCTCACTTGGTAATACCACACTAATAAATGCGAAATGCAATGCTGTATGAGACCTGGTTTTTTAGACCTGGCACATTTTATTGCTATAGGAATTGAAGGCATTTCCTGACAGGAGAAAATTTACCTATGTTCTCATACAGCTCGTGTACGAATGCTGATAATTGTTCTTATCTTTTTGTTTCAACAATATTCCATACTGGATCGAACTTCGAGGAGCGTTGTCAACAACGTACCTTATTATGTAACGTTACTCATAAACACGCCTTTTTATGAACCCCTTATCTTGAAACATGACGACAGTCTTTATTTTGGGGCCAATCCATTTATAGATGATCCATACAGAGCTAATGTGAAAAACCTAATCTATTAGTCGATGCCAAATACACATCTAAAACAAAAGCTTTTTTGTAAATAGAATTAATTGATGCTACGAAATATTTACAATATTTTCATTCCATCTTTCTATTTTGCTGTTAGTCCTGGAGTCTTAATATTATGTAGTTCCAGAATGCCACTTTGTCGTTCTCCTAGAAATGGCTACTTTAGTAGAAAAAGTATATTTTTCTAGAGTTAACCTCAATTTGGTTCATCCAATGAATGGCCATAGTGTTTGTTATGGAATATTAATTATACTCTCTGTTTCTGTGACCTCGGTCACTCTTGTCAGTTTCTTTTTGAGGGAGTTGATGTTATCACCTAAAGACTATTAAATTTGCAGAACAATATTTGATGATCATCGCAGAATTGACATATATCCATAGAGTAAAAATACGTCAGTGACTTCCCTCCTTAATTTAACAAGCGCACCCCATTTCTGGTAGGACAACGCGTTATTATATCGTGAATAATTAGAAAAAAAAATTGAATGCTTCTACCGTCCTATATTTTTTTCACATCCCCCTCAACCGAAAAACACGACTCTTAGGGTGTAAACACGCCCCACCTCGCGATCCATGGACGCATCCTAAGAAACTTTATATATGCCTGCCCATCACATAGTTCCCTAACGGGGTAGGTTCAGTCAATACAAATTGTATTCCCCGTAAGGCCAGGAAATCTTATTCTGCTTTAGTCATATATTTCGCACTGCCCTATTCCTGCACATCTCATTTACTTCAATTACCTTCACACTTTATGAGCGTCCTTCCCTTTCCTTACCTTCCTTTACCTTTAAATCTTCCACCTTCACACCAAGTTACCTTCACACGTTATGGTAGCCTCGTTAGTGTTACTGACCTCTTTCAACAACTTGGATGGGAATTGCTATCAGACCGTCAATTGAAAATGAGTCTCAATCTTTCATGTGAATTTAAAACCGATTTATTTTCAGACGAAGTTTTCAATGTCTTCCAAACTCCAACATACTACGGTAGATCAGATCATGAGAACAAAATAAGGGAAGTAGATCGTAGTACAAAAAAGTTTAAAATGTCGATTTTCCCGTGATCGATAAGAGACCATAATGGCTGCGTTAAGTCTTTGAAGTGGGCTTGACAGGCAGTGCAGCTGATTAATTCATATGCACCGTTATGCATGTTTATAAATCTACCGATTAGAGCCAACACCATGTTTTGAATGTTTTTGCGTGATTCTCTTATCACGTTTTCATAGTTACATTATTGAATATTTTAGTAGTTTCTGTAGCATTTTTAGTGTGGTGCTCGTAGGAGAAAGTATATTTCTTCACTGAAGTTTATGCTGGCGATAAATCACCCCTGCCAAACACCCTTATGGAGACTTCCATGGTAATAAGTAGATGTACATGTAGACATTGATTTAGTCACACCTTCCAGTTCTTATGATTCCTAATGTTTCCCCTCTTAATTGCTAAGATAAACTTGCAAATAAATAGTTAATGGTACCTCTACCGGAGTGCATTATTTATGGAGTTTTTTCTGAACTATGCATATTCATACTTCTTTCACACGGATACGCATTAGGGTGGTCCTTATTTTTCGATTTTCTTTCGGGATACCCCCTCATTTTGTGCCAACTGGTGTAATAACATGTCCTGTAAAATATTATGGTAATTGGATAACGAGAAGACGTGCCGCATTGCACTCTGTCAGACGTGGAAGAGACCTCAATCCGTGATATGTGCTTGTTTATTGTGCATCTGTATGTCGAGGAATGGATAACGGCACCGAATGTGGTTGAAGCCCCGAGGCGGGATTAGATGTTCTTAACCCTTTGAGTGCGGCATGACGTGTTCTCACGTCATGGTTATCTTTGCGCTGGTGCTGAAGACGTCATATCACGTCATTGGTACTGTGAGTGTTCCAGCTTTCATCATGGGGCCTATTAAAAGTTTATTAGTGAAAGCTGGAACACTCACGGTACCCTTGACGTGATATAACGTCATCAGTAACAGCCCAAAGAAAACCATGACGTGATATCACGTCATTCCGCACTCAAAGGGTTAAAAATTGTATGAATATAGGCAAATTGACAGTGAAGTTAGTGACATAACAATGAACAAATTTCGGAACCATTTATGATATTTATCACCGGAAGCCACAGCCCTAGGATTTTTCGATAATAATCTACCAGTTGAGACCAAAAGACAAATGGTAGAAGCTTTGGCATCAAGCTTCACTGATGGTGGTGAAGAGACCACAAAATAATTCTCATTACTTCCGAAAGATGTTAACAGTTTCGTCAATAAGGGGCTTGAACACTTTATATTTTCTGAATAAAAAAATCTTTTCGAACGATTTCATATTCCTATGACATTTCTCTCCAACGATCCAGCTAAATGGAAAAGTGATAAGGAATATGAAAAAGAACTGAAGATTGCAATACAACTGAAAGTGATAAATGATTCCACTGAAAGAGGGGTCAAAATGATGAAGGAGTTTAATGATAAGTTGACGAAAGATGAAACATATTTTACTGATGGTTGTGTTTAACCACAGGCGTAAATTTCCAGACTCTAATAGAGCTACACTGTCCAAAGAATTTTAAATTGTTATATAGAATAATTAAACATGCCAGTTGATTTAAAATTTAATTTAAAACAGTGTTTAATTATCAGGGATGTACGTCAGAGTATATGGGTGTGTGTTAAGTGCTGACAAACATGTTTATTGCATTAAAAGAAAAATAAAGACGCAATCATTGAATTTCCAATACATATGCATTATTTAATTTAGTGAAATTAACAAATTTAAAATGTGTTAATAAAACATCGCATAACAATTCATTTTGTCGAAGGAATAGGACTACCACCGAAAGCAGCAGCGGACTTGGGAGCTTCGAGCATTGGCGCAAGAGGGCGCCACTCGGGGTAGCAACACTCACTCCTGGGGCCTTATCTCGGGAACCACGGGTCAGCATTGAAAAAATATTTAAGGTGTAGCATGTCAAATGTTCAATGAGTCGTTGGCTACCAGAGAAAATCAGTTGAAAAATAGCAGCGCCTTCTTATGGCCATTAATGTCCGTAAAATAGCCAAAAATGCCAAAATTTCACAACTTTGAGTGCGATGGGTCTTCCCGTTATCCAATTACGATAATATTTTACAGGACAAGTTTTTACACCAATTGGCACAAAATGAGGGGGTGTTGCGAGAGAAATTCGAAAAATCGAAAAATAAGGACCACCCTAATGCGCATGCGTCTTTCCTTTGATGACACCTTGAATATGCATGCCTGGGAAAGAGAGAACGAATCACTGGAAGACTGCGTCTTTCTGCGTCCTTTGCGGGGATTCGTTCTATTCGAGAGGTCTGGCGGCAAGCGGGAGGCCTGTGTGGGAGTCAGCCAGGCGGCGACTTGGAAAGCCCGCCCGAAAGAAAGGAGCGAGGGGCGGAGGGGAGCGGGAGACTGCTTTCGGTGACGTAGATTGGGGGCGAGGGGACGGGGAAGGCGGGAGAAAGTGTGGTGGGAGGATGGAACATTGTGGCATAACAAGTTCCCGGCCTGCCTCGAAATCTAGGCGCCGCCAAGTGGTAAGGGAATCCCGCCTCCGTGAGCGGGTCATGGAGGCCCAAGAGTTTGAACTCCTCTTGAATGGAGAGAGTGGGCGATCGCATAGGGGAGGAATAGTGAGGCTCTCGTGGGACTTGCGTGGGAGGCGAAGGCTCTGTCATTGGGAATTTACGGACATCTCTATGATTGGAGCCTGGTGTGACTGTGTGTGTTGTGTCGCGGAAGGTCAAGATGGTACTTCTCCGGATACACATGGATATATTGGAACTTTTTAAGCCGCCTTACACACAATAATGCGTCGAAAGTTAAGTATCGATTGAATGCCTCGATATATATAATGAGCTTTCAATATCGTTAGAACTATTTGATGTATCAGGATTGAAACTTCGAAAACATGCATTGATACATCAGAAAATGAACCTAGATGAAATACTTCGGCGTATCGGAATACGGAATTCGATAAAAACGCATACATATATCATATATTACGTCAATAGAGTTATTAAAGGCTCTGTAGAACCTCATGATTAGAACTTAGAGGATGAATGACTTGGTCAATGCCTCATAAATTTAAGGCCGACGAAATATATCGATGTATCGAACCTCAGCTTGAATATCTCATGCGATAAGTAACTGATGTACGAATAAATATTTTAATATCCCTTGTGTATACCTAATAAAACAAAGGAAAATGTATCTAATTGTAAGATATCAGGACTAAATTTTAAAAAGTTTCAAGTGTATCTTATTGCCAGGACTATATTTTAAAAAGTTTCAAGTGTATCTTATTGCCAGGACTATATTTTAAAAAGTTTCAAGTGTATCTTATTGCCAGGAGTAATATACTTTTTTCTCCAGGAATTTTCGAGGACGGGTTATTTCTATAAGTTTCCTCTCGTATATGCAAGCACACGAAACCAAAACGGTGAATAGGGCTGCATGTTTCTGGAAGAGCGATATTTTAGCTTTCCAATATTATTTGGAAGGTTTTAAGCATCAGGACCAATCTAAAATAATGTTTCATCAAAAGCACTACTTCTTTTGCCATTGAAGTTTCCGCTATGGTAACAAAAAACAATCACCATTTAAATCTATGCCGACTTTTTCCTCAGAACAGCCTCCCACAATATGGCTCAGCATTAGATCACTAAATACGTCATCTGAAAAACAGTGATAGGTGAAATTTTCCCCGAAATCCTCATCTTCCGAAAGTCCGATCCTCAAAACAAAGGAGGCGATTCCGAGACTTTTCATCCACTCAGTAATAAAAAAAAACAAACGGACAAAGTACGCCCAAGTCGTTCAGGAGTCCAATCACGTGCCGAGTAGGGACGTGGTGTGTCGGTAGTCATAAGGAAGTTTGTCTTGCTTCGGCTCTCTGCTTTTCGGGTGATGGAAATACGCTAGATATTCAATTTCACTGGCTGAGCTGCCGCATCATTTCTTTCGGTGGCCTACACTGTTCATGTTTTACACTTAGGTTTATCTTCCATTATTACATGCTTATCTATGTATTATCATTTTCTCAACAATGATGTTTGCGAATTGCATTATTATTTTCACATCTAATTCAGCATTGGGATTCTCTAGTGCCCAAATATGTGAGCTTTAAAAGGCTAAAGCAAAAATGTTTGCATTTTCGTGACATGACCAATGGGAGTTGAGCTTTCGGTAATCCTTTGGCTTAATGAGTCTTCCCGAGTTAATAAAAAATTGATATGCCTGTAAAAAATTAAAAATAATTGATGCATTACGAAAATTTTAATGAGGCTCCATGAGATAACATTTAACGATCTGAATTTTAGTCATCAATTTAGTTTATTAACAGATATAGGGTCCATTTTATCATGCATTGCCAAAATTAACACCTAAATGGCATAGTCTATTTGTTAATGCGATCATATATGGGTCCAAACAAGGGATAGGATTTGATTACACGTCCTGTGATTTTGTCCCAGCAATCTCTTTCTCACGAATCGGTGCTGTGACAGGATTCAAGAAATCACAGCTCCGGTAAAATACAGTCCTGTGTTTCTCCGCCCCAAGCCGGTGGAGTTTTGTCACTGACGCAGTACCAACGCTGAGACTGTCCGGATCTGTGACGCCTCGGGGCTGTGACACTACGGACTTGTGACAAAATCACATGCCATGGAATCACATCCCAGCGGCTCCGGACCTGAGACGCGCCGAGGCAGGGTTATTTTTTTTTCATTCCGGATTTGTGACGATGTGCTCCGGAACGATGATTTCGTACTTTCAAGGATAGCTTTAGACTAATTACACCCATTTATATTTTTACATTATGCATGAAAATACTGAGCGGAAATGATAATTAAACGATTAAAGTGTAGTGAAAGGCTCAGATAAAACTCAGAAAGCATTGAAAAAAATGTAAACTGAAAATGTCTCCCGAACGGATATTGCATTAACAAAGCGTCTGAATTAACAAATATACTGTTGGGTACTTGCTCTCTATATTCTCTGTTATATATGATATAACATCGATTTTTTCAAAAGAAAGTGGTTGCTTGAAGATGTCGCACACGGCCTCATATTTTGGCTTGAAAATTACCATAATGGGCAAGAATATTAAGCATAAAGAATATTGCCTAGAAAATATTATTTTTTTCGTGATTTTCTTTGAAAAAATGAATGTTTTTGGGTTCATATCAGGGTCAATTTCATGAGCCACTGACCCTTCAATGATCTGACAGTTAGCATTCTCATCCTCTTAGTAATGGTTTAATGCCAAATTAGAAGCGGAACATGATTACATCAAGCCAAGCATTCAAACACATGCAAAAAAATTCTTTGCATGCACAAATATTTGTACGTGCAATGAGAAGCTAATTACTATTTATTGGCTGTCATATTATGCCTTTTTCCGAAGAAATGGTGACTTATCAGTAGCAGTGCGTGTAATAACGTGGACAAAACATACTGTCCGAGGAGCAAAATCCAAAAGTTGGAACAGTTCCTGAACTTTACTCTCGGAATATGTATAGGATGTGTGTTTTTTGTCCTGCTACAAAATCAGAGAATTTTGACGCAGTGACGGAGTCGGAGCTGACACAGTCGGAGCCGTGACAAAAGAATTTCTGTCACATCCCATCCCTATTTCAAATTGACAGTTAGTTGAATAGGGTATTAACAATGGGAGGCCGTTTATCATGTGGAAGAACTAGTAAACCAGACACTGTGAAACCTAATCTAAATATTTTCTTATGCCACAAGCACTACAAAGAGGGGATAATATTATTTCTTCTTCAATTTTTTGCACTTCATTTTAACCGACCCAGGGGCAAATTTCTCTCCAATAGTGTCTAAGGCAACCTCTTCAATAGGAGAGAGCGGAAAGAGTACGGTTAGCAGACATGTGAACTAGATGATCATTTTGGCATTGGCATATCGATTTAACGATAAGACTATGAAATAAAGTGTTTTCTCAAAGGGCCTAACCAGTTATTTTCAGCCGCGCCCTTTCACTTTCTCACTTCAACTCCTGATTTTGGAAGAGTTTGGAGGGGCAGGAAACTTCCTACCAACTAAAAGAAACCAGCCAAAAAGCTACGGATTTTTTTGCTAGTGAAGATATGAAGGAAAACGCCAACACTTTCACTCGTGGCACTTTTACAACCATGTTGTATTTTTCACTATACTTCACGCATTTCAAATACAATAAAGACTCAACTTCTATCATCGGTAGGTGCGTTTACCAACGAACCATGAACCAGCATCCTCAAATTTCTGCAAACACTATTATCATCAAACTATCAGAACACGACTGTTACCATCCGATTTCATGCGGCTGCTGATAATTGGGCGTTTGGCGGCATTCAAGAGGCGCTAAAAGCCTTTCACTTCAAGTAATTGGTGATGGTAATGGAATGTCGATGCACAATGAATGTATTTAAACGCAGTATTTTCACTACTTACATTACTCTCATCACTGGATTGCGATTTTTATTGTAATAACAACTTTTTTTTGAGTTCTGCAAGGAAATTCCGTTACTTGAGCTGTGGTTAACAATATGACAGTATTCGCCTGCCACCCAATTCATTCATTGAAGATCACCCGTTTCATCTGAACATTAGCGTAGAAAAGTAAAGAAAAAACAGCCGTGGGAAAACCACTGTTATTGTGGAATATTGCAGATGATATGGAAGTAAGGCCTATTTAGGAATAGGGAGGAAATAACAAACAGAAATCTCGTAGAAGTAGAAACACAACGTGTTTAAAATAGTAGTTAAAATGTCCCCTTGGCAGTGACCTTAAAAGGGCACAAGGGTTCGAATGTCGCGGTAAAAAATAAACGAAATTCAAAATAATAAAGTTTGGAGATAAGCCCCCTTAGACAGAAACCACCACCGAAAGTCAAAACAAATAAACAATAAAATAGCAGATCATACATGTACTCCCTCTCCACTCATCAACGAGGTTGAGGTCAGATTTCATCTTGAGAGTTGTTTTCCTCTGCCGGGGTTCGAACCCGCGAGCACATTTGAGGCGCCTTTGACATAGTACGGTTCCAAGGATCGAGATTTCAGCGTAAAATCTCCTCCACTACCAGAGTTATTTTCATATACTTACTGCCTTCTTATGTACATTTTCATGTTAGTATATGAAAATGAAGGACTCCGGTAGTGGAGGAGATTTTACGTTGAAATTTCGATCCCTGATACAGAGCCTTGTCAAAGGCACCTCAAGTGTGCTCGCAGGTTCGAACCCCGGCAGTGGAAAACAACTCTCAAGGTGGAATCGGATCTCAACCTCGTTTATGAGTGGAGAGAACTTCTTTTTAATTATTTCATAATTTAGTCACTTAGGTATGATCTTACAAGTATACCCTCACGTAGGTATGCGATTGTAGTGACCAGTCTTGAGTAACATTCTCAGACGCTCTCATGCTTTAGGAGGGTTTATCTTTCACCAGTGATCCGTTAGTCACACAAGAAAAGCAAATAAATGAAAAATATTCGAAATAAAAACACAAAGAGACACGCTCTCTCACTTTGGTATGCGAATGCAGTGATCTTTCGTGAGTCTCGATCACGCACGCACCCTGGGTTTAGGAGGATTTCTCCTTCGTCATTGAACCGTCAGCTGCACTGAGAAAATTTGGGAAGGAAGGTGGGAAAGGGTTTGAGACAGTGTCCGAGGATTGAATCTGACGTCAGCTGTTTCCTCTTCCTCTTGAGTGTTTGTGACTCACCACAGATCACTGCAATCGCGTACCTAAGTGAAGGAGTGCGTGTAAGATTTTCTCTTTAACTGGGTTATTTGGTTTGACCTTGAGTGATGGTTTCTAAGGAGGTTTACTCCTAACTTTATTATTTTCAATCCCTTTTAATTTTTTTTCAAAAACTTCCCAACCGCATGCCCTTTTCAGATTACGGCCAAGGGTAAATTTTACCTTCTATTACACTTTCAAGCGTAAATGCGTCCTTTTCGCGACGTTTTAGAAATATTTAAAATAAATAATGAATGAAGAAGTAAATGGGAAGGATTACTGTGGCAGACTGTGAATGGAATATATCAGGAAAATCAAGGGGATGTAGAATAAAGTGGTTCCCTCAAATGAAAAAGGAGTGGCTACTCGAAACTAACCTATCACCGGATTGATGACTTCTGATGATTAGAGGACAAAACTAAAATTTTGATATGGAGTACTGGACAAGAAATTCAATACATAACCTCTAAAGACAGATGTTCTACTTCTTTAAAGCACTACCTATAAAAGTTTTATGTGATACAAATTTAGTAACGTGTGAAACTTTTACGAGCCACATACTTAAAATTACACTCCACCACGACCCAGGTTTTTGATGTCTGAGCATCATCATCAGGTGATTAAAAACACGATCACACTCCCTTTCATTTGAACAGTATGTGCAAGGGAGTGCGAGGGGAGGAAAAAGGAGGAAAATGCTCATACAGCGGCAGATAAGATGAGAGAATAGACGGGTGTCAAACATTCGTTGATAAGATTCAAATCAGGATAACACATCGTAATAAATTTCGAGATGCTCTAAAGCATTTAAGCTCACGTCGGTCAAGTAAATGCTTTAAAATATCTTATCTAACTTATAAACAATTTTTTTAACCCGCCAAGGGTTGATATCATCATACCACATCATTTGTCGATGAAATGATTGAATAATAAGTTTGATACCCACTTATTTCCCTATACCATCCGGTTTTATATAAGCATTTCCCTTCTCCCTCCTCCCCCCACACACCCTTGCACTTCCTGTTATCATGTAATGGAGTGTTAAACTATATTTAATCACCTGATGATGATGCTCAGTCATCATGACCCGGGTGGAGGTGATGTGTTATTTTAATTCTGTGGTTTGTAAAAGTCTTGCGAGTTAATAAATATTTGTGATAGAGTATCATAAAGTTTGCAACGATCACTTTTTATTTTCATGAGATGATTGTCTTTTGATATGTGATCATGTGATTCTGGTCCTTCCTGTTTTCAAGTCAGCAGGCTTCAAAACTAGATCTAAAATTAGGAAAAAGATAATTTCCCAAACTCCTTTCGGAAATCGACTCCACCATACTGATGCATAACACTTCAAAAAAAGACAAGGAAGGGTTAAGCAGAAGTTGAATCTTTCTATGTTTTTAACTGACGACCTTGTTCAGTACTTTCGGTGAGTACTGTAAATACTCAGAAAATATTTTCATAAGATCGACTGCATGCCAGGTTTCATTCAGGTACCATCAGGAGTACATATTTCGTATGAATAGGGAACTCGGTTTCATAGCGACGCGACCTTCAGTGCTATTTCAAAACAGTGGAATGTGTCGTTCAACCTTGGCCCACTGACTTTCGGAAGTGATCTCGTAATGCAGCAAGAATAATACTTTAACTTAGTAGTCGACGTGAAATTCATCATCGTAATCTTTTCATAGTCATTGATAATGGCTATAGAGTTTAATCCCTGCGATGAATAATTTACAAAATGAAATAATGACATGCATAAAGCAGCAGATGGCAGTCAGAAATATCAAACCGACATTTTTGAAGTTCCAGAGTGGTTGTTCCAGGAACTCGTATCATATCGCGGTCCAATACGTCCCTATGAAGACTTCGTCTTCGCCGCTATCTTCGAAGGGGGCTTGGAAAAGATTAGGAGGTTAAACCTCCTTATATTGCGCGAGCGTTTGTTTTATACCACCGAGAGCATTGAACTTTGATGTGTCACCACTTGACTCAAAAGCTAAATATGAATGGGAACTGAAATGTCGACCAATCGGGGAAACGGAAAAAACGGAAAACTTTGGTTCAGTTCACCTGATTAACGTTACGCAGCGGAGATCCCATCTATATATATAAAAACGAATGTATGTCTGTCCTGTATGCATTACAACACTGTTGATCCGATCGCCAAGAAACTTTAACAAGTTGTTGAGTACACTCTTGCGAAGGTTTCAAAGCTTTTAGGTATAAATGTTTTTTTAAATTTCGCCCCCCCTTCCCCCCCTCCCCCCAAGGTCCTCTTAATCTTTCGAATATTTTTCGCGCAACAACGCCCGACGGGTGAGTGCATTACTACCGTTTTAATCCTATCGTACTGAAATTTTGCCGAGTAATAGCTCAAGGCAGGAGAAAAGTTTTAGGCTACTTTAAAATGATCTCAGGGCCCATAAAGGTCCCAAAAAGGGGCCCTTAGGTGGTTCGCGGTACGTATCGGGTTTTGTGCAGTGGTTTCATTTTTTACTTTTTAAAATTATTTCCGCTCAAGATAGAGAATTGTAATTTTTTTATTAAATGTCTGAAAGAATGAAGTTATTAATTCTTTCAATTAATTATCCTTTTCACTTCGTAATTGACTGAAAATTGCGTTTTTAGCTGAAGAAACGCATATTTTTCTGTGAAATCAACAATCACAACCGCTTGACATCCAGATTTCGGTCATTGCTGTTGGAATTCATATTGCTTAGTTGAGCCGATTGGGAATGCTAAGTATTGGGATTTGTGCAGCCGTTAATTATTTCGCTTTTTAAAACAACTTAAACTAAAGATAGAGAGTTGAAATTCATTTGATCACATACCCGAAAGCATGATACTACTAAAATTAGTGGTATCATGCCCGAAAGAATGAAATTTCTCTCTTTTTCAATCAATTTTCTTTTATGCATTTTCCTTGACAACCAAATAAACAAACAAAAATGACCATTAAATCAAATTTTAATTAACGAAGATGAAAGAAATTCTGAATAGCTACTCAACAAGTAAGTACTCGAATTATGTACTTAACTATAATGTTCTTTTAGCCTGGCTGTGCAGGTAGTATGATTACAGTAAAGGATTTCAAAAAATTGTCTCTCTACTCTATATTAAACAAGTTTTACAAATTTTATTGTTTTTATTTTACCATGTTATTTTTATCATTCTGTCAATTTTTCAGTCGTTTGACTTATAATTATTATTGTTCATGGGAGATATTGTCACATTGTTTACTAACTATTGTCTCACAATTGTATAGATGCTCTGCAGGAGAAAATATTAATTTAATAAAACAATTACTTGAAATGTAGTCTGTTATCACAACTACTTACTAACTCCTCACCTCTTATATAAAGAGTTTTGAAGGAAGTATGATCCCGAGCAACGCCGGGTAATTCAGATAGTTCCATAATAAAATAACAATGAACCATTTACTGCTACGTGAGTGGGTGCCAAAAAACTATTCTTTTTGCGGAACACTCTTAACACATTTATTTCACCAAAAGTGTAAACACCATAACATTCAAAGGCACGCGCAAAAGACTCTTTTTTTTCGAATTTTGCCTTGTTGATTCCTCTCTCTCGTCAACAACCACCCATTACCAAAGCTCTGGAAGCTTCACTATTTCAACCGTTGTTTCTAGAATCCTCTCGAAGATTCCTCCGCTACAGTACTATAAAGACGAGTACCATTGAAGTTGCTTTAGTGAACCATAAAATATATATTAAGTCATAACTATTTTAATTATCTTCGAGCTTCTCAAAAGTGTAGTCTGTAACTCAGACTAAGAGAGAGACATTTCCTATAAGAGCCAGCTTCAAGCAATAAAGCTGGATCAGTATAGTGCTGGAAAATGACCGGTAGGAGCAGAGCAGTTGTTAACTGGAAACCAATCGGTACCTTTCGATTGCTCCGAAACCTCCGAAACGCTACGTCACGCAATCATTCGGTGGTTTCTAAGGAGGATGGTTTTTGAGCATTGAAATTTTCATGGAAAGTTTTAAAATGTCTGACGAGTCAGAAAAAAAGCAAAAAGCCCAAAACTTAAGCCTAGATTCGAGCCCAGATGGGATTTCACGTTTCATTGGGATTAGATTGGGGAAATAAAAAAGTTCTGTGAATAACAATCTTCTTTTACTCATTAAAATATGAAGTATTTGAGTTTGGTATTTGGACTACAATATATCGTAATCATCATAGAGTTTTATTTATTTGACCAATTTGTCATAATTGATCGATAAATTAAGAATTTTGAACTTTTTGCGTTGAAATTATGCAACTTTAGAGATCTTTCTACTTTCGTTGCGAAGGATTTTGTCGTCGTTACCTAGCCTTGCAATACTCATAGCAGACTAACAAACGTGCATTGAAGGGATTTGAACTTTTTTGACACGCATATCAATGGCTTTTAATTAAAACACTTGCCTACCTAACCTTCGCCCATCGTGTATTCATAACTTATTAATGTGCTTACCACACTTCCCGCTTACAAGTTGCGAGTGCTATCTATATGTTTGTTTGATAATGTACTGTGAATTATTAACCCTCCCGCTTGCAAACGGCAAGCACCCAATCACTATTTCTGAGGTATAAAATAATGATATCCACTCTATGTAGTAAAATTGCTTTTGGTTTCATCTAAGCAACTATTATCAGGTGAGCAGAGGTGTTTGATAAACTATGGAAGTGATGAAGCTTTATTCTTTCATTTAATGTGTTCTCCCTCATTACTATCACTATCACTATAATCGCAACCTTTAACCATCAGAATGGTTCGAAAGTCGCTCTTCACTCCATTTTCCTTACCAAAAATATCCTTAGGTTTCTACTCTGTCACTTTGTCATGTTATTATATATATCAGGCCCATTGTGTGTCATATCTATGCCTGTAATTTTCCGCTCACTGTGTACATGCTTCAAAACAGTCATCGTTGAGCTATTTCGCTTTCCTATGAGCTTGGTAAATTTAATTTTTCTTATTTTCTGGATTTTCCAGAAACGTCACACCCTTCTTGATCAATGATTCAACATCGAATCCGTGCCGTAATCATTCATACTCATAAACTGAACTTCACAGACACGAATGCCACTCCTTAACATCCGCTCTTGCTTTTGTCGCCGTGTCTTTGTCTCTCAACGCATGAGGAGTAACCGTTAATCGTTTGATTTCAAAATATTTTCATTCAAAACGTTTTTAACTCTATACTTCTTCAATTTGTCCTTAAATAGTCAATTAAAAGCAGGAAAAATATTCCCTACAATTAATATACAAAATTAAACACCTTCTTTTTAGCTCTGAGAATAATTTCTTTCCCGGGAACATATCAAGAAAGGTTAGTAAAATAGAGATGCTCTACCCCTAACTGTATTGCAAGCAGTCATAAAAGCAGAGGCACTGGCTTCATCATGTAGATGGATAAGTCATGGACTTTACCTTCGAGGAAAGTTTGTGTAATGTTTTTCGAATATGGTCGAATGGAATATAATATTAGCAGTAGGTATCCATTCGTTTTAAATACGCGGGAAAAGGAATATTCGGTGAGATTGCAACGGTATACTTTGCAACCTTACCGAATGAAGGGAACTGTGCTCTGTGGAATGATGGGGAATTTTCTCTCAAGTTGTCACAGACTGTTGGATTTCGACCACTAAATAAGCTGGCGAGCAAAATAAAAACAAGTCACGCGCAAATGCACGTTAATCGCGGTGAACATTTCCGTGAAAAATTTCACAAATTCTGATTTTGAGATGCTTTTTTCATGTATAAGCGCTCTTTCACTATAGAACCAGTCAAGAATCATGGAATAAGCACTTCGTAACAAGATATTTATGAAGTTGAGCAGGTTTTATTTTCACAAAATTTTTTCACGAAAAATAATTAAACGCAAGGAATTTTAATAAAATTAGATAATTGTATACATGAGCGACGAGTTAACATATTTTCCCTGTATACTAAGTATACCAAATATTAAAAATAAGCTTTTAAGTAAACTTTTACCGCTAAAATTTGCAATTATTTGTTTATGTTAGCAATTTTCGTGATTTAAAATATGAATCAATGCGCTACAACCTAGGTATTCGATATTTTTCCATTCAGTATGGAGGAAATTAACGAAGCAGAGTTAGGTGTACAAATATGTATTTATGAGTGAAACTTTGTGATTGTGCCTGCCCTGGAAGGGAACGGCGTGGTTGGTATTTATTTATTTATTTATTTTATTATTTCTGTCCACTGATCATATTTATGATGTAAGACAACAGTCAGTCACAAAACTAAAATAAAATATATGAACACATTACAATCCAATAGGGAAAAAACAACATATAATACAAATAAATAAAAAATATCTTAACTCAAATTAACTTTTATACAAAATTTTCCTCAAAAATTCATTAACATTGATTGGACAACATTTTCTTTAATTTTTTTTGAAATAATGAGGGAGAAGGAAGTGATTTGAGTTGAGAGGAGAGTTTGTTATAAATTTTGGAGGCTATTTTGTATGGGGCATTACAGTTAGAGGAGTAGGTGCAATGGTCAGAATGAATATCCAATTTATTTCGGGTGTCATGAGTATGGACAGTGGCATTGGTGGAGAACATTTCTGGGTTATTTTTTTTACAAACATTGCACATGCAAGAATATAGAGTGAGGGAAAAGTAAGTATGTTCATTTTGGTGTAAAGTGGCTTACCAGGCGTACGAATAGGTAATTGAAAAATTGCTTTGATTTCCCACTATTGCATAGAAAAAACTTTATCCACTTCCCGATGGTTACCCCAAAATTAGACCGCGAAAGTAATTATGGAATGAACCTTGGCATTAAATAGAGATTTCAGTATGTAGATGGAGACAACTGGAGCCAGCCTTCTAATCATAAATATGCCTACAGAGATTTTGTTTGATTAGGGAATCAATGTGCAATGATCAGTTTAAACTATTTGCAATATTTAATCCCAGAAAGTTTGTATTAAGAGAGGAGGTGAGGTAATCTCTTTGCAGCTGTGTGATGGTAAGTTTGCATGAAAGTGTACAAAGGTAGTTTTTTCATAATTTAGAATCAATTTGTTGTTGTTACACCATTCAGTCTTTCCTTTGACAATTGTATTGGCTGCTTCCATAAGATATGGGATTGAGTCGGATGTTACCAGACTAGATGTATCGTCAGCATAAAGTATTGGTTTACTTTGGGAAAGAGGGTGAGGGAGGTCATTTATGAATATAATGAAGAGAAGAGGCCCCAAGATTGATCCTTGAGGCACCCCTACGTTCACCTTCATTGGGTTGGAGTTAATAATACCAATGCCATTTTGTCCAGCATGAGAATAGCTCACAACCTGGTATCTGTTACCAACAAAGGACAGTACCCAGTTTAAGGCATATCAGTTTGTATTTTAAGATAGTATGGTCAATACGATCAAAGGCTTTGCTTAAATCAAAGAAGATTCCCAACGAATATTGTTTTTGGTTTAATGCAAGATGAATATTATTTAGAAGATCAAAGGTTGCAGTATCCGTAGGTCGGCTAGCCCTAAAGTCATGCTGGTTAGTGCTAAGTGAGTTATGCAGACCAAGATATTTAAGGATTCAGTTATAAAAATTAGTAAGATATATATAAAAATTAGTAAGAGAACCCTTTTTAGGGATTGGTAATACTTTTGAGTATTTGAGATTGCTAGGAAATTTACCTGAGGAGAAGGACATATTTATTATGTCTGCAAGCGGATCTGCTATAATTTTGGAGGAGGCTTTTACTACAGAAACTGGGATCCCATCTAGACCAACTGACTGAGAACTTTAAAGTTTTTATGGTAGATATTACTTCATTGTTGCATGTTGGAAATATAAAAAAGGAGGTTGGAGAGCTAGTAATTTTGTAAGGAAGTGGGGAGATGGAAGGGTGAGTTTTATCCCCGGAAGTTACATTACAAAAATATTGGTTGAAACATTGAGCAATTTCCGTGGGATCATACACCTCCTTATTTTGAAAATTGATGAAATCTTTGAGGTTTTTGAGGTTGGAAGCCGTGGTGTTTTGTTTGATGATATTCCAGATTGATCTTACAATATTGTTGGAGTTAGCTAGGTAGAGTTCATATTCGGCTTTCCTAGCAGTCTCTAAACATGATTTGAAATCTTTGTATGCCTGCAAGTATGCTGTACGCAAACTGGGATCAATATATTTACATTTATAGTGAAGGTCACGAACATGCTGTGATTTCATTTTTAGATCTGGTAAATACACTTTCTTTACAACGCCATTATGTTTCTGTCTCACTCTTTTTAAAGGAAATGCCGCATTGAAGTACATTATAAAGAAATTGAGGAAGGCTTTGTACTTTGAGTCAACATCGTTGGCCAGATACACTTCTTCCCAAGATTCTTGAGATAAAAGACATAGGAAATCATCTGTGACTTCGGGTGAAAAGAATCGTTTGGTTATATAAAGAGGAGCTGACCTTTCTTTAGCTAAAGTTAATTGTAACTTAACTGTGATTCCCAAATGGTCTGACATTCCAGTGTTTATAGTGCTGCAGCTTATGCCTGAGGTTGATAGATCTGATATTACATGATCTATGATAGATTTTCCATTTGGTGAGACTCTAGTGGCATCATTATTTGCAATTTGGAGCCCAAATGAGGCAAGTAAGTTCAGAAGATCTGTCTTGGCTGAGGAATTTTTTAGTATGTCATTATTTAAGTCACCACAAATAATAATACCACTAAAATTGTTGCTTATAACATATAACAGGGCATCATTTAACATCTGGAGAAACACAGGAATTTGGGTATCAGGAGAACGATAGACAGTAGTGCAAATGTCTTTGAGTTCACTTTCATGAAGGACATTGAACATTCAAAGACCTTCTCAATGCTATCGTTAAATTTACATGATTTTACATTAACAGAGGGTCTGGAATATATAGAAACCCCTCCACACTTGTGATTTTGACGACAGAAGAATGAGATAAGATTGAAACCTTGGATTCTGAGAGTGGAAATTTCTGATTCAGATAACCAATGTTCAGATAGTATTAAAATGTCAGCAGAAAGACTGTCAAGCAAAAATTCCAAATGTAACCCCTTTTTCCTAAGGCACTGAATATTTACATAAAAAAGCTGAAACATCATTATCGAGCTCTTCTTTGAGTCTGTAGTCTGCAGAAACGCGAAAAGAGGGAAATAGTTAGCCCTTACCTGTAGCTTTTCGACGACAACATCCTTTTCAGGAAGTTTGTAGACGATATATTTCTTTACTGCCTCCACTGACGTACCATCCTTAAAACGCCACACATGCAGACGAATTTGTTTCGGGACGCCGGATATGCTGCTATCACTGCTTGCAGTCCCAATGATCGTTTGTTTCGCTTTCGCTTGTTTGTCACTAACGTGAATTCTTCGTCCGTCGTGGTTTCAGTCGTGACGTTCTTACTCCTTGAATTACTGTTATTGGCACTCCTTTTATTACTTCTCCTCTTACGACTGACGAAAATGTGTTTTCTTAGCGGGATTTTTGACGCTTGAGTCACAGTCTTGGGCCGAAGTGGACCCGTAATCAATCTGAACCATTTTCGTTGGCCTAACACTCTCTTTAGAGTCCGTTTTATGGGTGGTTAACTTACAGTCGTTGCTAGCTTTGGTGTCCTTATTCACGGTGGTTAACTTTCAATTGTTACATCACCAACGTGCGACTGTATAAAGGTCGACTTTGGTTCGATGATTTCTTTGTTTTGCTCCAGCATTATGTCCATGCACTTCGCTAATTTAGTTTGGAGATCTGTTACTTTTTGTATAACTTCTTCTTGCTTATTTTCCATCATTGTGATTGAGTCACATGTCGCAAACAAACACTTGTTGCACCGATAATGTAACTGCGTACTATTATCGACCGTGTTTGTCAACGCTCTAGTTAAACCAGCACAACTGGCATGATAAAACAACTCACAACCGAATTCACACTTGATATTCGGCTGATTCTTACTGAGAACTTCGGAGCAAAACTCGCAAACACCCAATGTAGACGCCATCTTGGCTGAACTTCTTGGTACGTATGTATGTACAATTTGATTCGAATCCGAATCTTGAAAATTGACGCCAGGACGTTAGCTAGAGTTGTCGTTCAGGGCGTGGGCGAATGAGATATGTCAATCATTGGGAAGGGAATGATTGGCATCAGTTTTTTGTTTAGCCAGTCGTCGGCGTCGCTTTAGCGGGGTCCGCCCAGCGATGTCGGCGTTTCGTGAGATATCGCGATTGGAGATCCCGCGCACCGTCCTTCGGATCCCCACGAGTGAAAAAGAAAGAAACGGCATGCGTTTGAAGGGGTTGACAAAAACGAACCTCGGCTCCTGATCGACTGAGGGACACCGGGGGAACGATTATAAAGTCGAAGAGAAAGGGCGAGACGAGACATGAGGAAGTCGGAATTGCGAGACAAGGAGAGTGGACAGATAGCGGGAAATGCGACAAATGACAACGGCTTCTTTGGACGCGGCTCCCGGATTTCATGCGGGATAGAATGGAGCAGAAAAATTCTATACAATAGCCCTGAATGTTAGTAGCACACAGTGGTCCTAATTTAGCCGAAATTTTATTTAACTCTCTTATGGCTGATTGCAGGAATATTTTGCATATGGGATCGATAGGTATGGAATCAATAAAGTTATATTACTCAATACTATATTGGATCTACTGGGAATATCACCTTCATGACTTATCTCTTAATAGCCATCGCTTTTATTTCTTGGTCTTCTCTCCTTTCACGGGGGAAATTGTATGTATGATTATCCTGTGTGCATTGATTCCTTGTGCACCTTATAACTAGTCAGTGTGAGTAAATGAACACGTCAATCTTCTCCTAATAACTATTTTTTCAAGTAATTAATCCTACGTATCCACCATCTTTGTTACAAATGGAATTAAGGAGCGTGCAAGGAGGGTTCGATATAGAAAACCGGTTACAGGGGTCCTAAACTGAAATTTGAAGTAATTCACATGATTGTCTTACAGTGGTTTTTCCGAATTCATAATAGAGGCCAAATTAAAAAAATATATTTTTTAATTTAATCCACCCTTTGAAGCATGAAGAAAGTACTGTAACATTATTGACGCAAAAAATTAGTTTTAAATAACAAAAGGTCTCGGTAATTAACTAAATGCACGTATTTAAGTAATTATATATTGAAAAAATTTGTAAATTTCACATACGACTTTTATTGAACGACCTAGCTTTTGTCGTTATACGTACCTATATCAGGTTTTAGCTTGAAACTTTTTTATTCACACCGTAAGCAGAAAACGCTTCCACGACCGTATATTTTGTCATAATTCTGATTAAATTACTGCGGTGAGTAACAAATTTATTTTTGAAAATACTTGAAAAATGTCAAAAACTATACACTCTTTTATTCATGATGAGATATTTGGATAAGAAACTTCTTACTTTTTAAAGATCCCATGGAGGGCACAGCTGTGATGTTTCTCAAGGGTAAAAGCTAGTTTTTTTGGGAAAATATCTCGAAAATTATGATAGAAAGTGGCTTAAATTGAACTACTATCGTAAATATGAGAACCCTTTCTTGATAGCCAGGCCAAATTATAAGATTTTACGTGAAATGATTCACGTATAACTCAGACATGCATTGCTTCTTATCCATCTTCCTGTTCTCTAGACTCCAAATGTCCATTAACATCATCATAGGGAGAAATAACTCCTACCACGAGGTGACTGAAAATAATTTAGTGTTTTGCTCCGAGAGTAACACGATAGCACATCATTTATTAATTTCCATAACCTTCGTTTATTTAAATTTAGTATACCACATACAGCAATACTACAGTGAACTCGTCACTAAAAATATACATATATGTATGAGAAGAACCTCATAAATAATAACCAATAAAGAAAAAATAGAGAACAGATAATAGAGACTAGATATGACCCGAGCGAATATTTCGCACAGTATGCAGCTTCTTCCTGTTTCATCCTTCTTTCTTCCTCTTCTTTTACCTGTTTCTTCCCATGGACAATTATATGTTATTTATGTTTATGTTAGAGATACATAACGTAAATAGTAAATGGTAACGCTGATTGCATGTAGAATTTAATCAATCTATCTGAACGATGTGTTAATAGATGGCGCCTCCTACAGTCTTTTAAGCATGTAACCATTGCCAACATATTAGTTGATTATATTGTCAACAGATGGCGTTAAATCTTTTTTTAACAAAAACGTTAATTTTAAACAATTTGTCTATTTTTCATCAATATCGGGGAACATAAGCTTTAAAACGATGTTTGAATCATTAATTTTGATGAATAATTATGGGAGTTATGGCGTTGCGACAAAAAAACACCTTTGAGAAATAATATATACGGATGTGTGGAGTCGATATACCTCGAGCGAGTAATCGACATGGAAAAATCGAAACTTTTAAGTCAAATTAATGGGTAAATAGTGAAATTTGAGAATGAGATTGTATTTTTCGTCAGAAGCCGGTGCTTCAACGTTTAAAATGATACCTCATTTATCACTGTAGGTGCAGTATTAACGGAGCATATACGGAATGACAGAAAAAGACCTTTCTGTAATAATATATGTGATTCATAGCTAATTATTAACTAAAAGATGTGCTACGACCCAGTTTGTCGGGGAGAGTTATCTTTTCACTGATGGATGTAAACTCAGACCGATTGTAATGATAACTAGTAACTTAGTGATTCCGCATATCTTTATTTGGAACGACCCGGATTATGACGTTCAACGTCATCTTAAGGTCAACTTGAACATGACGTTGAACGTCGAAACTCGGGTCGTTCCAAATAACTATATGTTGAATCACAAAGTTACGTGTTATCATTATAATGTTTACTGATTCTATCAAGTTGCGCCTGAAACTACCAATGAAACCGATTGTTTTTTCAACTCCAACACCGAAGGGATTCCTGCCTGGTTTATGGAGACATAAGTGGTGGAGGGAGCTAGAGAAGGCGTGTAAGAAGCGAGGAGATGATAAATAAACGAGATAGCACAGAGTGAGAGCAGGGAAAGGTAAAAATGAGAGGGAGGGAGGGAGGGAGAGAGAGAACAATGCGGGTGACGCTGGTGCCAGACGGTTCCATCCGGATATCCCGGGCGCGGGGGGAAGGGCGTAGTTTTTTTTACAAGCCCTCCGCGTTCGGAGCGTGAGTCGAGAACGAGATCCAACATTTCTTTTCGACTTCAAACGGGAGGTAATTGCTTTACGTAAAGACACACGCAAAATTCATACCATGGTCACTTAATGAGTCACATATGTTCCATCTCGAGTCGTTTTGTCATACGAAGCACATCAGGACCTCCTCCTTCTTTTCATTCCTCCTTTCTTTCTCCATTCTCATACCTCCTTCTTTTTTGACATGGATATACCAATAAAATAAAAATGAGTGAAAAAGCCTGAATCTTTAGATTTCAGGCTTTTCCGGCGAATGCTTGGATTGTAAAGCTCTCGGGCTTCTAACCGGGTTATGGAAGTTTGTGGTACCGACCTTTCGATGGCGTAGTCTGTCATTCACTCTGAGGACGCCATCAAAACGTCGGTACCAAAAACTACCACCACCTGGTTAGAAACCCGAGAGCCTTACTTTCTGAACCGTTTGTTTATCACAAGAAGAATAATGGGTGACTACAGACCTCCACTTCTCAATCCAGCGATTGTGGCGTTGTCGATAATGCAAATGCTGACAACGGTCGTGGGTTCGGACTCCACCTCAGGCTGGGTGGGTGTGGCTTAAAGGTTAAAAAGTCTCAATTTAGCACTAGGGTGTGTAATAACCTTGGTTGCTGAATTAACCTAATCATCTTAAGCTACGACCCGTTTTTCTGTCCAATAATGTATTTCATTCATCTGATACCTTTTCCAGGATTTTAATCTTCGTCTTACTTATCCTACTAAGACAAAAATTCTAGTATGCGGAAGAGAGAGACTGAATGTAGAAGTCACCCTGAGAGGAGAAAAATTGATTTCAATTGAGAGCAAATGGATTTCTTCACCTATTTCGGAAGTACCATCACGTGGGACGAAAGAAGTGCAACGGACATCAAACAGACAATAGCCCAAGCCAAAGGGTGTTCATGGGAAGAAGACAACTGCTGCAAAATCAAAGAGGATAGGACTACAAACCAGGAAACGGTATATGGAGACATTTATGTGGAGCGTGGCACTCTGTAGATCGGAAGCATGGACCATTGAAAAGCTGACCAGAAATGACTTGAAGCCTTCGAAACCTGGTGCTGGAGGAGGATGTTGATGATCAAATTGACGGACGAAATAAGAAATGATGAAGTGTAAATAAGAGTAGAAGAGGAAAGAAACATATGGAACACCATACAGAAAAGAAGAACCAGATGGATTGGACACACCCTGAGAATCAATGGGTTTGTGGAGAAATTAATCGAAGGTAAAACAGAGAGAAAAGCCCCCAGAGGAAGATCCAGGAATAAGTTCCTGGAGCAAATGAAGAGGAAAATACATAGGAAGAGATACAAGGAGGTCAGGGAACTAGGATTAGATAGGGAAGGGTGGAGGGCTGAAGCCACCAATATTAGGATTGAACAACAAACGATGATGATTACATCCTCTGCCTTGCATCTCTATAGTCATAAGGATAACACTAATGACTTGAGAATACCCCTCCGGGAAATTCCCTTTTCCCTTATCTGTCATACTCTAGTAAATTGATTGTCTCTTAAAGCACCTGCATCCAATCCACTGTGCTACATCTTTTCCTCGTGTTGCTCCACATAGCCTCAGCTTACTGGAGGTTTACTTCCTCATTCCTTCGTTCTTTCTTCTAATTGATCCCTAGCATCTGCCTTCTGCAATAGATGTCAAAGATACACGTTTTCCTCTTTTAATGGATTAAGATTCTAATTTACTGCGTCCCTCGTCTCCAAGATTGACACACAAATCACGTAACATGCTGTTTCCTTATGTGAAGAATTTTAAGTTCCTTAATTAGTTAATGATTAGGTAGTGATTCTGACTTCTATATTTCAAGGTGGCCAAACGGCATACACGTAAACGGTCCAATTTCATTCAAGGTTAATGTTCAAGAGTTTACGTTTTCGTTCGGCGAATTATTTTAAAAAATCCTTCAATTTTTGACAAAACGACCGTTAGGAAAACCAAGTATATCTTTGATATGTTACAGAATAGAAGAAATAACCCATGACGCTGTGAAAGCAAATGAATCGTTTTGAAAATAATTTGAAGGAGTAAAAGTTGACAATGTATAATTGAGTTGAGAGTAATGACATTCAAATATACATTACGCAAACAGATATCATACTGACTGGGCCATTTTCTGACACCTTATCATGTTTCCGCGGCAGAAATCAATATCCCGAGAAAATGAAAGTTGGAATGGGGTTTAAATGAATTTCTATCACGTTTATCAAAAAGTAATCGGCCGAGTGAATTTGCTCTGAAGAATAAAATTATAGCTTTCCCTCCATTTTGAGAAACACCATTTTGACCTACACCGTCCAAATCTGGAGGGTGATTATTTTTATATCTTCTGTAGCTAGTTATAATTTCAACAGCGTTTATATTACGAAAGTCAAGAATGAATTTTCATAATTTTAGTGTAACATTATCTCTATGAAATATTGCTATTTTCGCAGTGTTTTCATAACTTCTGATGGTTTTGATTAAATGCAATCACGTGAACTTTTATCAACACGGAGGGCGCTTCACAGCAAAGACGAGGAGAACAAACATACTTATTTTGCCATTCTTAGAAGGCACTATCAGTTTCAATGTACACTCTCTGTAACATGGTATCAGCGAAGCAATTTATTGAATATTTGTTATTTGGTGTAGCATATTGGAATGTTTTTATATTTATTATAATTGTATTCTTGTCAATAATCTGTCTATGTTTTCTCAAAGTCGACATCATTGTGTGATTTAAATCTACTTCATAGTTGCAGCAGCAAAGTGCACCTTCTGCCAAGCCAATAAGCTCGTAACCAAAACAGAAGCAATATACCGGGCTCAATACTTCTAGGAGTACGGAGGATGAGCGTTTGAGAAGCCTAACAATTCAAGGTTAAGCAGAAGGAAGAGTTAATAGTAGTAATTCCCAAAAGATTTTTTAAACGTTTCAAAAATCATGTTTGCCTCTCACGATTAAATTTCAGTTAAATTAATCTCTGAAGTTAATATTAATCAATTTTTTATCTGCAATATTTCTGTAAAAATTGGCCTCTCTGTCTTTTACATAACTTATTGTAGAGAAGCAGAAGCAGCGGTTTTGTATAGTAAAGTATATACTTCCACCGATTTTATAAATGTTTATTACGGATTCTGGGGTATTTGCTTCTGGAAAATGGCTGAAAATCTGTCGTTTTTTCCTTATGCAGTATTTTTTTTCAGAAGGGTTAAAAGAGTATTAACTTGAGTGTTCCTATCTATCTATCTATCTATCTAATCTATCGATCACCATTGCAGTACAGCAAAGAATTTACTACCTCGCTCGAATACTAATTTAAAGAATGACATTTTAATCACCTGCAGTCCGAAACACATTGAATTCATCGTTGCCATGATCGATTCATCAACCTTGCGGTATGTCTCCACGAGCTCTGAGAAAGGAAACAACATAACGATATTGCATCACACATGCCTTAATCCTTCGGTCGCCACAATTGTGAGTGTTTTCCTCATGAAAAATCGCGGAAAAAAGGGAGTCATATTAATTCCTCTATCCCATTAAAACTTCAATCTGTAAACTGGCACCAGGGAGGAGATAGTTATATCATTAGCAGTATTATATCGGTTTCTAGGGAAAGGTCTAAAATTCTCAAATGGAAAAATCGTCACTAGCTAATAGCCCTTCGGCCTGGTTCTCAGAAAAAAGAGGTAGGGAAACTCCGCATTGGGGTGTGGAGAGGGGGGGGGCGTAGGGAGAGTGGGCCGAAGGCAGCCCAAGAGGGGAAGGACGGGAGGAAAGGGGGGGAACGAGGAAGGGAATGGGAGAGACCAAGGCCCCTATGGCCTTCTTTGAGGTTCAAGGAAGCTGGCCCATATCGCCTGTGCTTTGCGGATGTTGCAATACCTTGCTTCCGGTGTCATTATCAATGAAGCATCCCAAAATCCTGCAATAACGCGAAATTATATCAGACGTCATTATAAGAAGGATATCTCTCCTATAACTCAGTCACAAATCATCTTTCTGGTTCCATTCTTAGATGTATTTTCCCACATAGAAGCTTTCGCGTCTCAAGGTGAGATATAAGAATATTCGGGTATATGACACGTGTTGGTCGGTGTCAGGTTTCTTGCTGCTTAATTTGACAGCTTCTCCTAGTCTAACGGAAATAGCAATATTTGGAAAAGCTGTGGAAAAAAGTTTCTCACACTTTTGATATTACAATATCAAAATTCTCCATTTCCACTCTCCTAAAATGAGCCTTATAATAGACATCAATCATATTTGACCGACGGTTTCATATTTGAAGGCCAATGCTTTTACCAATATCGCCCCTCGGTTTCAGAGAATCCCTCAATTGGTCTAAACGAAATAAAAACTAAAAAATGGTAAAAAAAATCACGAGTCTTGTAAAAAATTTAGGATTTTGGTCACTTTTTCCGATCTAGCAACAAATTCAGCGTGTCTTTGAAAATTTACCACTGATATACTACATCTGTACCTATGACTCAAATATTGTTTCAGTGGATACATGAATTTTGAGCTTGCGGTAAATGAGTTAATCTATTCATTGTAAATCTTTAGAATGTAATGAAAATTATCTGTAGAGGAAATAACCACAATCCTAGAAATAATTCTAAATTTTTGGTATAAATTCACGGGCACTGAGCTGAAAAAAGGAGAGAAATCAAATATTTCCTTGAATTAAATATTTTCTTATAGGTAATTAAAATGCAGGGAATTACTAAATGATTACGTGAACCATCAAAATAATGAAATATCTTCACGAAGTTATTTCCTCTGTTGCTGTTTGCATTGCAATTACCTCAGACACGAAAAATTAACCAGAAAATAATAGGAATTTCATCAAAAAACATTTAATAATTAATGCAAACTGCGAGAAAAGTGATTTTTTTCCGATGTTTCACTATTGCAAAATGCTTATGTGTGACGGCACCAATAAAATTATTTTATTTTCTCTAAGAAATGATTTGATCACGCTAAAAAAACAAGAATTTCATGTTGATTTCACTTGGAGTTGTCTTTGAGAGGAGCAAAACTACCCATTTTATCAATAAGAATACTGCAAAATTATAATTTGATGATAGTTAAGAATTGCCAACCAAGAAATACCCAATTAGTAATATCTAATATTCCAATTAAAGGGTCGTGCGTTATATCCTTTTACCCTCGATGGATTCAATTTTCAGAGCTTTTTCCCGTTTAGACTTATTGGAATGAACTTGTTAAATCCCAAAATTACATTTCAGTTAGAATACGTTTAAAAATGCTCAGGATAAAGGGACCGTTTTAACAATGCTTTAATCCAACACGGAAAACTAAATCTTGGTTCGTTCACTGAACAACTTTAACATGTACTAATAGAGGGAAAGCATTTTGGTTACTGCCAAAGAAGAATATAATTGAAAGGAAAAATATAAATGCAATGATTTGAAATTGAAGCGAGTTTATTCACGATTTTTTATCGTTGCTTGAAAAAGTTAGCTGAAGCAAAAGGTCCTCGTAATTACTACTCTACCTATGTACTTCATCATTCAGAGAGATGATTGCGATACGTTGGAGAATAAAGACGTTCAGTTGTGGACAGACGAATTTTTTCCTGAAAAGTAAGAATTATGAGGAAATTTAAGCTCTTCGAGAAGACTGACTTTTGCATTGCTTAAAATGCGTTAACAAAAATCATCGTCAGCACTCATCAGTTCATTTATTGGTTTACTATCGATCACAACTACACTATTCTATCAGCTACTCGCACAGTATTCTAACACAAGGCAACTACTCAAATTTCTTCATAGCTTTTCTGATATAATTCTTCCCATTCGCTTTTTCTTGTATTATTGTTTAACTTACATTTTATCAATTCCATAGACTAAAGACTACTTGTGAAGAAATGAGTACGACCTTTAAGTTATCACTGGATTATGTGAACGAATTGTTTTCGGCCTATATTAGGTTAATAGTAATAGCATATGCCTGATACTTGGAGATATTTTTCTCATTCTTGTTTGCAAAGTATTATTAATATTAATATGTTATTTGATGTTAATCAATACACTTATGCTGAAATAGGTATAGCTCCAGTATTTCCCCTGCCTTAATTCCGTGGATTTTTGAAAATTTCTGTATTTTGATAGTAAGTAAATACATACCAGCCGAAAGTAACACTAAATTGGTGAACATTTAATTTTTGTTACGAACGAAAATGAGATATTCACTAGGGATGAATAAAGCTGTCATGTTAAATAAATAAAACGATTAAAAACGTTCTGTAGATTCTATTGAGACTTATTTTACGTCAAAGGCTGAATCAATTATAAGAGTCCACACGGTATGCCTCGTGGCATAATGCGTTTAGCAGTATGAGAAATTATAAACGATGTGAAAGGAAAAGCAAAAACAACAGCTTGGTAAAACTGTGTACACAGATTATGTTCAAAACCTGTTTCAACCATTAAAGTCTCTTCGTGCACAAGTTAACGACTCTATAGCATTTACAAGATGCGTGATTTCTCTTAACTTTAACCAAGATTACCGAGTTGTTATTTTTAACCCTCGACGAGGATAAGAAAAATTCCACCATGCATCACAGTTCAATGCTAACCTCATGAACATGATTTTTCATTCATATTTCACGTAATTAAAATGATTGAAGTTTATCATCTTCACTTCCCAATACTCTTCACTTCCGTTCAGCCTAAAATTAGTTATTCTGAAATGCGGTCATTATCTTTTCCCTTCGTTCTATATTCGGATGAAAGTCTCCATTTAGTCTAAACGGTGAATAGAAAGTGAGACTAAGAATTTTTTAGGCTCATTTCAGAATGAAATTTGTATTCAAATACGAGGAGAGTGATAGTCAGCAAACAAGTAATTACAATTGAGGAGTCACAATTCTTCGAGGTTAATATTCCTGAATAATCTATTCAGGAGATCATTAAAAACACACGAGAAAAGCATTCTTCACGCATGAGCTTTCACTTTTTGCTGAGATATTTTTTTCCACTGAGAGCCCTCGTAGAGAACCCAAGGAGTTTCCCGTAGAGAACTTTTATTCGCCAGTAAGATCGTTAAATGTTGAAGAATTTTTATTCATACATTTTCATCATCAGCAGTCACAATCCAAAGATTGGTTTACTGCAGATCTTTACTCCACTCTCCTCTCAACCAATCACTTAAGTCACGCTTAACACTAGAACGCCCGCGGTGGGTCATTTTGACCCAAACATGAATTTAAATTCATTTCTTTATTCCATTTTGACTGAGAGCAGGATTTCCTTCCGTGACTTTTATTCATTTCAACATACTTTTATGTCCACAAATTTTTATCTCCCTGGAATAATCAATTAATTATTTTTTTTTAGAATTTACCTTGAACGCCCATACGGGTCGTTTTGATCCAGACATATGTTTGCACTATAGAGCACTTTGCTTATTTATAGCAATCAAACTTTGAAAAGTTATAGATAAGTATAAAATAATGTGAAAGGTCTTCGTAATTTATTGAACTATGCCATTCCATGAAAGGAAAATAAAAAAATATTGAAAAAATTATTAACTGATACTAATGCCGTAAGTAGATACATCAATAAATCATCAATATTGTCAAAATTATTAGTGTTCTAATGAAAAAATATCAATTTATGGAAACAAAAAGAGTTGTAGTTTGTAGAAAAACTGTTAAAATGGAAACTTTATTGTGCAAATTGAGGAATTACTTCATTAATTACGATGGGTCAAAATGACCCGCTTAGGGCGTTGAATAATGCTGAAAAGTACGGGCGTCCTTGTGTTAAGGCAGTATGAGCGAGAAATCACCTCACCTAAATGCCCATAATTCAGTCTCGTTTCAACGAAAAATATATCTTCCGCCCAAAGATACTAGAATATTAGTCCCTTACCGCACTACTTTCCTGCACATTTGCCATAAAGCTCCGGCCATTTTACGTGTGGAATGGTGAGTATATGCACTCCAGAGAGACATTATTTAAAAAAATGAGAAATTTAGAACTCTTAGATCGCGTTAAAAATTAACAATATGTAGTTTTTATGATTTATTTACTATTTGAAAACTATATCATATTCTCATCGCAATAAGTTGTTCAAAATCACAAAAAACACAATTTTTTATGAGTTTTAAACGTACTGTATGTTAAAAATTTGTTACATCGAAGACTTATATAGATAATTATATTTAATTATGGTGAATTTCAGTCATTATTACAGTCATTAATATCAGTAAAGTATGTCATTATACCCTTAAATTCATGCTTCTTTCAGCTGCTGAGATAACAAAACCACAATTCAAATATCATCTCTATTAAGTATTTGGAAATCTCTCAAACCACCTCAATATTGCATATTGATGTTCTTCATAATTTACCTGATGCATTTTATTCTTAGTCTTTCCATTTATTTCTCGTTCCATCATTGCCAATTCACTATGCATAGAAAAACGTGTCCAATGAGTTTGTCTCTCTTACATATCGCAGTTTTCATCATACTTCTTTCTCTCCGAATCATTTGTGGGTCGTTTTCCTCAGTGATTCTTTCCGTCCACTTAACCTTCATCATTCTTTGATAATACCACATCTCCATAGCTACCTATCTCTTTCGCTCTCCATCTGTTAACTATTATTCTGATATGTGATATTTCACAAGCATAATACATTTATGCATAGTATATTAGTCAATGGTAGAAGAGAAACGGTACTTAAAGGCAAAACAAAGCGTTGGCAATCTCAATGCCATGATGCGAAAATTTCTAGAATAATGTCATGGGAGTGAATAGACAAAATAAAGCGAGGATCTCAATAAATAAATAAAAGAAGAGAGGTTCCCAATGGGAAATGGCCTTTGGTTCTGTTTTGACCTTAAACTTGAGTTATTCCTCGCTCAGAGACCTTTCCGAAGGTTTAAAAAGACGGCCAAGGAAGTGGAAATAAAGAAATACAGCTGCATCCTAGCAAACATTTCCTTGGTGAAGGTCCTTCAATCTTACCTAGAAAATGTTGTCTTTCCTCGTTTCTAGCTCAGCTCAACTCATCTCAGGGCACCTTTTTATAAGTATCCCCTATGCTTTAACTGCAGGAAACAGCTATTATATTTCCTAAATGGTAATTAAAATGCAATCCAAACAATGAACTGAACGTGACTTACAATCCAATGGAGCAGGAAAAACTATACGACAGTTCTCCGAATTCAACTCTACTAATGCTGTTTTTAAGCAATAATTCCTCAGTATCAGCCGTTTATTTTGGTTTGGCTGTTTTCCTTTCTTTATAGATTAAACGACCCACCATTACGAATAGAATAATTTATGATTATCCTTCTTACAGTGAAGTAAATTTTGTAAACCCAACTTGTCTTTAACATGAGAATTGTTTGATATAGTATTTGGAGGGACCTCAATGAGGTACTTCACTGAATCTCTTAGCAGATTTCTCTCTCCAACTGAAGATCATGGCCGTATAATATGTTATCTTGGATCGAGCTTTAGAAAACTGGTAGCGGTGAGTAAACAGGTCCGTCCAAGGCATAAAAAGTACAACCCAAATATTTTTATTGTACTCTAAATATTGTTACAAAGTCTATCAAAGATTAGACAGCAGATACTTCAAACGGTCTCGTTGAAAAGTTCATAAAAACAACATTTAAAAATCGAATGTTGTTGATGATATAAAATAACCATAAGGAGTTCAATTGATCTACAGAGTAAAACTAAGTTCCACGAAAGTTGGACCATTTAACTCCGTTCTGATTGCAATTGCTTAACTCGAGATAGGTTTTGGAGTCTTCTGGTTTAATCATTGCCAAAAAATTAAAATTCCTCCAAAGCAAACAAAATTACTTACCCAGGGAAGGAATTTGCACATAACAAACTAGTTTGTCACAAGACCATGACTTTTAATAAATGAAAATTTGACGCTCCATTTTGATGTACAAATCAGGTATCACGGATATATATCTTTAAGGATATTTTACTTTCTCTGTTCCTCGTTTACAATAATTGACTATCGATTGCTCTCATAACTGAGAACTTCCCACTAGGAGAACTGAACTATCAAATCAGATTTTGAAAATAGGAATAGTTATTTACATTTTGGTATAGAGCTAATACAAACGAAGAGGTTTATAGCGAGGATAATTTTTTATTGTCAATTTCGAGAGCAGTGGTGTGTTCAGCTTTTTCGTCCATAAATTTGCGTTCATTACTTATTTCATTAAGGATCCCTTGTGATGAGGCCCAGTGCGGTAAAAGCTTGGAAGGCATAGCAGCGGATCGGAATAGACAGCCTGAGTTATTTCACAATTGTCTCTGAACCGTCGCCAAAAAGATTACGAAATGGTAGATCTTGCTTTTTTCATCCCGAAGAGTTGACTTCAAAAACACGATTTCAGTTTTGCTTTGTGAGCATCTAATATCCAAGGTATCCTTAAAATCTAATCTCCATTATGGATATCGTATTGCGAAATAGATGTTTCCTTTTGGAGACTTCCCTTCCACTTGTAGGCCTCGGTAAGTTAGAGGTCTCACCTTCCCATGAAGTGATCGTGACATTGAGCCTTCAAAGAGGTTTTGTGAAGGTTAAACGTCCTTTCTCCCGGCATCCTGCGCGGTTCCTTATTTCACTCTCGGACTCCCTGTATTTTTCAATGACCGCTTCCCTATCAAAAAGCAACTAGCAAATACTGAGGACCATAGTTAAACTGAGAGGAAATACGTAAGAAGGCCGTCAGTTTACTTTCATATCTCTTCCGCTCCACTCTTCACAGAAATAACATGTGTATTCTGAATGGAAAATGGGAGCATACAAGAATGAACAAACATAATTACAGGTACATTCAAGATGCTTACGGCTCATCAATTCTCCAAGTAACTTAAAATTGACCCTGATTTTATTTTATCTTTCATTACCTACACTGGTAATGACTTATCTAAGGTGATCGATCCTTTCTCTACAGCGGTTATGGAATTAATGGCACATTTTGAAGTATCTAATTCCCGTAACAATGCAATAATATCGAATTGAAGAAAGTTGATTACCAATTGTTTATTATTGCTTTGGAAATTTTGTTGAAGGAAAATATCCTCATGTTTTCTAATCTACCTATGCAATTTAGTTAATTTCAGAGAGTTGATTGCAATGCGTTGAAACACAAAAACGTTCAGTTGTGGACAGATGAATTCTGTACAGAAAAATGAAAATTTATAAGGAGAATTTGGCTCCTCAAGTAGACTGACTTATGACTTACTGAAAATATATTAACGAAAATCATCTTCAACAGTCATCAATTCGTATATTGGTTTACTATTGCTTACAACTACACTCTTCTATCAGCCACTCGCACAGTATTCCAACACAAGGCAACTACTCAATTTCCTTCATAGTTTTCTTGATGTGATGAATCCTTGCTTTTTCACAGCAGTTCTTCTCATTAGCTTCTCCTAATATTATTTTTTAAATTACATTCTATTAATTCAATAGACTGAAGACTACTTGTTGTAAAGATGTATTAACTATCTTACCACAGACTATGAAAATTACAACAAATGCAGTACCTACCTATGCCTAAAAATACCTTTCAGTTAGGATTCATAAAAATTTTACCAACCTCTTTCAGAATGAAACACGTTAACTGGTATTGTATTAAAATATTATTTTACTATCTAAAAAAGTATTTCAGAAGATCTTTAGCGATAAATATGCGATCTGAGATCCTCAATGCATGTGTCTATATATGAGAAACACCCTCAAATAAATTTGATTATATGAAAGTTAAGGATGAAAAATTAGGCGGAAATAATGAAATTTTAAGAGCAGAAGTACTTTGAAAAACTCCACAAATTTGGAGTTTGTTACTACGAAGCGGAGTAGTTGCAAAAAAACCTTCGCACAAATTGAAAACCACATTAAAAGTCGTTACATTCGCTAAGGCTCTCTTTATAGCTGAAGGAATATCTTCGATATGCCAATGGCTTTGATGTGATTTACTTGGTTCTATTGCGACTGAATATGATAATCGAAATTTAATTAATAGACGAGAAGGTCATGCTTTTGGCAGAAGTAAAAATATTTTATGAGGGCTTCCTAGTACCTATTGTTTGATCCTTTGAAAACATTTAAATAAAAAATGAACGGCAGGAAGCCAGCATAAGTGGAGAGTATTGAGAGTGTAACTGTGTAAGTAAGGCACTTTTTTGGGGCTAAAATGACCCAAGCCGGTTTTTGGAGTCATACCATAAGTTCTTAGGCCATCATAGAGAGGTAGTCAAGTTGGCAAATCTTTGCGCCTCATATACCGGGTAAAAATCCGGGAGGAGTGCCTACACATGTCCAACTAAACCCAAGATGAATGATTTACTGATTGCCAGATAATCCTAAAAAGCCATTGAAAACTTTCGATGCATCATAAATATTAGCTTTTTTATAGAGATAACTCATTAACCTAGTTTCGCCCTTCCTATTTAGACAAGTGATTAATTAGAATAGCATAGTAAAAAGGGATGAGATTTATTTTTCCAATCGCTAGGAGGGGCAGATAGAATAACCGAAGGTAACGGATAGCTCCACAGGTCGGAATTTTTTTAAACTACGGCATATATCATAATAATTACACGTTCTTTTGAGCGGACTGAGTGCCTGGGTTGCAAACACTTCGCCAATGGGCAACGCAAAATACCTGGAAAGGAACGACGTAAGGAAGACGAGAAGAGAATATGTTATATGAATATGAAAATCTTCCTCTCCGTAAATGGGAGTGAGGTGATGTGAGTGCATTTTTCAAACTTCCCGAGATGAAGGGCGGTTGTTGCTCGAGGAGAAGCGTTTGTCCCAGGTGTGGCCAACGGGGAGGATGGGAGGGAATGGAGGGGGGAAGAGGGGCACGGTGGGATTTTTCGAAGGTCGCCGCTCCGATGCCGACGAAGAGGAAGGTGAGAAATCTCAGGAGGCGAGCGAGTGAATCACTTCCTCCTCCTCTCGGAGGCGTCGTCTGAGTCCCGCTCCGCTTCGGGAGGGGGTGCCGCGCGGGGAGGGCAGGAAAACTCGCGCCCCAGGGCTTTTCCTCGAGCTCGCGATGTTTATTCTCAAGATTAGTGAACTTTTCACGGAAGCCTCATTCAGCGGTTATGTGAATTTTTTTGGCAGCTTATTGGAATAAATGAACTCAAACTAAATAGGCTACTTAGCGGTAATGTGCCGTTGCATTCAAGGGTATGATCATCATAGGTGACTTATTGATGGGAGAGAAAATATTTTATGAAATTTTTGAAAGAATTATTGCAGATTTCCGTTATCGGAGAAGAGTAAGAGTCCATTTAGTATTAACTATCTTATCTATTCTAAGACCATTGTGGATATCTTATGTAAATGGTAAAATATTTAAAAATAACATGACGCTTATAGGAAGAAAAAACTAGCAGTTTTAAGTGAATAATGGGCCTTGTAAAATGATAACCCTCTATAGACGAATTTATGAAACATCAGCATGAATAAATACTGCTACTCTATTAGTTTTTTAAAAGTGCTCTTTAAGCATTAAAAAATGCAATTTGTATTGTATATATTTCATTTAAAATAATACTTTACATAATAATATACACACAAGGTATACTTCAACATTACCTCCACAACGTACCTTTCTTAAACTTTTCCAATTTTTCCTTCTCATGGCAGCTGAAATTATTAATTTCAGAGCTCCACCAGGCGCACCATCCTCAAATAATAGCGTCACATATTCATTTATTCAAATTATTTGACAAACCCCCGAAAGAGACGCAACTTACCACACACTTAATCCAAAGCATTACAATTTTGTCTAGCGCGGCAACTAAATGGAAAAGCCTATTAGAAAGCAGATATTTCAATTAATATGAAACGTATAATATTTAACTCGCTCGTCCATAGAGGGAAAAAATCCTTAAAATATCACTGTTTGCATAAGGCTAACGTATCGACAATTTACCACGAGAAGGGAAAGCTAACTTATTCTGGCTGATTTCTTTGTGGGTGAGCCGTTTTAGTAATGTAAGGCTGGAGGGCTATCCCTGGATCACGCCAATACAAGCCCATACGTATATAGGAAAAATATTGCTTTCTCTTAAATGCCGTAGGTTTGACTTAAATGCCGTAGGTTTGACTTAAATCTTATACTCAATCCATCAATAGTTTTAATATTGTTTGTTTACAAAGCAGGTACGTGGCTGAAGGCCTGGACTGCTGAGGCTTGACCGGTACACTGTAGGAAGGCCATCCATTCTCAGAGTCAATAAGGGAAGATACGTGAGGCGTTATAAGACAGAAATGACAACTTTCAAATATGATATTGAAATGAGTCACAGGTTTAAACCCCCGGCCAAATCTTTTGGGTTAATTTTTGGCTGAGGGAGTGCTACGTAAAAGTGTTTAAAACCTTTAACTTTCGAGAGGGAACTTTTCAATTGGTGACGCTTCTAAGACTCGCACATTTGTCTCGGAAATAACGTTTCAACTGATAATTTTGAAGACTCGTGACCAATATGACCAACTTGAAGCAATATGAAATTTAGGCATTTAAATGATGGACCTGGGGGAAAAAGTAAGTGAACAACATAGAGAAGTGATAGGAAGGGGAAAATAGTGTATTTGAATGAGAAAAATATATGCGACGGATTGAATTGGCATTAATTTACACAAGGGATTATTTATCTATTTAAATTGAACCATTACTTACCATCAGTTACTTGTTCCTGCGCATTTTCGCACAAATGTGAATGAAACTAGTACGTCGTCTTTCACGTTACGTCGTCTAGCGATGAAGATTATTGATTATCACTGAAAACATCTAGTATTGTAGTATTTTCACCGAATGCAGCAAAAAATTAATCTCAAATGTGTTTACAAACCATGGAAGTAGATGGAGAGAGTTTTGGCTATCGTGGCCAGTGTTTGCGAAGCTGTAGCGTGAACGTGTCCGGTCCGCCATCTTCGTCCTCCCCGATTCACCTCAGAGCCTGCGGGATAACGCACTACTTTGTAATTTTAAAAAGTTTTTCATCGATAACTCAATTGAAATGCGTTTTTTTTGACAATCTATTCTTCGGAAATAGTTCTTTCATTTATAAAGCAAAGAAATCTCTGTACCCTCAGCGAATAACATTGCTTACCATTAGAAAAAAAACGCTACAAAAATTTGATAGTTTTAATAGTAAGATATTCAGAAAGTAATGGTGAACTATTGAAAAATTCCCAAAACTACTGAAGTGAAAGCTGTTACGACTAAAATGCCAAATAGTAACTATTACATGATCCAAATGACTACTAGTTTTCGATAGTATGCCACCATTAATTTGACTGTAACACCAACTATTAGCATTTTTATTAGTGTATATTAAAGAAATAAATACCAGACTGCATAAGTATCATCTACATTTTTAGTTTTAACTATTAGACGTTGGAAATCACACCAGGGCTGCTTTTAATGGGTCTCTAGGACCCTTTCATGATTAGTGATTTTAATAGCATTTATTAAATGTCCGAAATAACTACTAGCATCCAATAGTATTTTTTCCCTAGGGTCGAAGTAACTGTTATATATTTCAAGAGTTACTCAATTTTTTTTCACCGAAGGTAGATTATCCAGCTTAATACCAGCTGATGTGTCCACAAGTTCGTTTTCAGACCGTCGATTGAAAATTAAACTCAATATTTTATGTAAATTTGAAACCAATATATTTTCCTATGATGTTATCAATACCTTATGAACTCCAAAATACTACGGTAGATCGGATCATGAGAATGAAATAAGGGAGATAGATTGTTGAGCAGAAAGGTTTAAAATGTCGTCTTTCCCGCGATCGATGAGAGACCATAATGGCTGCTTTTAGACTTTGAAGTAGGTTAGTTGACAGGTAGTGTAGCTGATTAGCTGATGTAGCTGATGTAGATTAATTCATTTGCACCCTAATGGATGCTTATAAATCTGCCGATTGGAGCTAACACCATGTTTTGCGTGTTTCGTGCATGAGTCTTGTGTCACGTTTTCATAGTTACATTATAGAATATTTTAGTAGTTTCTGTAGCATTTGATATATGCCGATAGTGTGGTGCTTGCTGATGAAAGTAAATTTCTTCACTGTAGTTCAGGTTGGTGATTAGTCACCCCATGCCAAATACCCTTGTGGTGGCTTGCAGCGTGATAAGTAAATGTAGTCCGTGCTATCCAAGGGTAAGCAAGGAATGAACAGAGTAAGCGACGTGATGGCTATTTCGGTGGTCAGGGAAGGGATTACAGAACCTTCTGATTCGTTAAGGTTATCTCTATCCAAAATGCCAACCGGTATAGAAAGGCAATGCTCATAGTTGTGAAGTCGGTTAAGTAAAAACATCTCCACGTTTCTCAATTTATTTATTACAGCCTTGATGCAATGTACGTTACAGTCTCCGTCCAACTCCTTAGTTACATCAACAACCTATTTATACATACATCAACATGACTCCTTGGCAACAACATAAAATGACGACACCATATCTGGTCGCCACATAACCACCATCCTAAGAGCGAACTCCATCCATCAAAACTAGTAGCTTTAAGAACCTGAGAAATTTTGAAGAAACTTAACGATCTCGTTTTGGCTCTCACGCGCACACTTGAAAAAACAACGATAACGCCAGCGCACGTGTTATGGAGACCCAATGATCGTGTCGCGGATAGCAGTTTGATTTCATCATAAGCTTTCCGTTTACGTCAATGCAAACCAATTTCCATACGAAACAACAATCAACCATGTATAGCACAACTCCCAAACAAGCAACTAAATGGTGTCTACGCATCGCAGATTCATCCGAGTATTTTAGAGGTAAAAAAAATTTTCCACAAACACCTCACCACAATACGCCATAATAAAGTCACATCCACAATGAGCTATGATATTAAATTACAGTAATGAAATATTTGTTACAATGGAAAGAATCCGGAAGTGCTCTTAGTTATAATTACCAAACAGCTTGTTCATAGCCTGAACATACGAAAATAAACCAGAAAGTATTGGATTGGATTTTGGGGAGGCGACCGACAGCTTAGTTCATATGCGCCATAGGGGATAGGTAAGGGAGGAAGGGTGGATAGAAACCAGACGTCGGTATTAGCCTGCTCTTAATGAAAGGCACCCAGGGGACCACGGTTTAACGTCTCAACAGGCAGACGGAGTACTCTACTTGAAGTATCCCTTCACAAGACACCTAAGTAGAGATCGGGTTTCTTCTGCAAAACATCTTCCTTTGCAGGAGTTTGAACCCTGGCCGTCAGTATGGCTAGCCAGTACTCTAGTCACCACACCAACCCGATCAATTAGAGACTAATACCACCCAAAATATGAATTTCATGGAAATGAGATGAGTAGCAATGTCATACCGAGATTATTTTTATTACGATGGGCATATCTGGACCGAGTACAGGCGCCCATTTTGCAACGTCAAACCATTTTGAACACGCGCAGAACTTAAAAGATGAAAAAGTATCAGTTGAATCTGAATTCAAAATTGGTAAAATGGGAATTTCTATATAAATATTTCTTTGGTACATTCACCCAGTTTATTTATAAATCGAAAACTTATTTATCTTCTGATTTCTTCCATTTCCTGAGCTGCAAATATTTCATGTGCCCAAAATAATTTGCGTTTCACATAGTAACTTATGTACAATAAGATGTGTGCCTTTGAGTACACTATTAAGAAACATTAGTTTAGCCTCGATTGAAAACTGCGTAATCCATATCGTAGAGGAGAGACTACCAATATGTTTTTTCCGAGATTGGAAAATTGTTGGACTTATTTTTGTACTCATTTGTCTCGGCAAACTATAGGCTAAGATCAGTGCCAATAATCACCGATTACATATTTAATAGCTATTAATAAAGATAGAGTAAATGTACAAAAACATTTTTTGAATATGCTTGTGAATATACTGCCCTGCTAAGCCGAAAGACAGTAACTGAAAAAATTTAATGTTTTGAGATTTGAGTTTTTTTTGTTATTTTCAACTTTGATGATTTCAAACATAAAACAAAAAAAGCCGTATCTGTTGCGGTTTTTCCAATATCACGTCCAGCTTTTACCGTATCTACAGTATAAATTGCAGTTTTTTAGGCCAGATAGCAGCAACTACATGTATTTCTCCCACATATCTCATTACTTATGTTCCGTTGTGATTCATCTTCATTCCGCACTGACAATTTAAGAATCAACTAAAGCTTGTAATCTCTTCGAAGATGGACTAGATAAAGAATCGAAGACTCGAGGGTGAAAACTTTTGCATGCAATAACTTAGAACCAGCAATGATGCAGTTACTGTATTTTAGCTTAGTAGGGAAGTATAGAACAACGCAGGCCCAAATTGGACATGAAATGACCTCTTGAAACCATGCATTGGTGCTTTCACCACTCACTCAATATGGTCACGACTGCTTGCGAGGAAAATAGCGTGCAATAGAGAAGGTTGCTTTGATCGGCCTTCATTGGGATCGGCCATTGTCTTAGAATTCTTGGAAAATCTTTTTCTGCGGACTCTTTTTGAACCGATACTGTTTACTTCCTCGTGAATCCATTCATCAACAATGATCGGCAACACCTCGTTAAAACCTTGCAAGATTGCTCATTTATTTCCCATTAATGAATTCATCGATTCGCAACCCAGGGGACGAAATGAATTTGATTTCACGGAGATGACAAAGAAAATTAATTGAGGTGCCAGGTGCCGAGACTCGAACTGTCATTGTGATTGACACCGTTACACGTGCTCCACTATCTTGGTAGGCGATACGTGTTGGCTATGGGCCATTCTTAGATTCATTACTTTGCTGCATAAAAACTCCCTCGTGACTTAGCTTTTAATGATGAATGTTTCCAATCAGAAATAACATGTGCAACACGTGAAAATTCAAAGATTAGATCAGGATTAATGAGACAAACAATGCTTCTTTGATTTGAACTTCAATTGAATGCAAATGGATAGTATGATTCAAACAATTCATCAAAAAATGTAGGTAATTTCATGTTTTTTAGAATAAATTTATAGCCAATGATGTATACAAATAACAAATCTTGATAAACAGTTTGTTGCACGCGTCTGAAACCTGATTTTAACATATGCAAAGATTAGGGAAAGGGGATTTCAACGATAAATGTAATGTTTTGCACTTAAAAAAAATCCACAGCATGAACCAGAATATTTAATCTTGCCCTCCGATAAAATGAACCAAATAATTAATATTTTAATGTACGTGTCAAAAGTTTAACAAGTTTAGTGGTGTCCCTTAATTTATACAAGAAAATGGAGGGTAAAGAATTATGAAGGTGAAACTTAGGCATTCAGTTTTCCAGGTAAGACTGGACTATTGGGACTATTTTAGAGCTATTGTGTGATAGGAAACGCCATTTGTGTATATACGTGATGGTTCTCAAAGAATTTTTTCTCACTTATATGTCAAGCATTATTGCACAACAAAACTGCACCTGAGTATCTTTAACACATCTTAATGATTTTCCAAAAATTGAGTTCCCAAATGCATACTAAGCTTCTAAACTTTTCAGAATAAGAGACAGCAGACACAAGTTATCGGCATTTTAAAATAGTCTTCATAGTAAAACGTTTATACGGGAATGGAATCGATAACAAAAACCTTTGAAATAAGTCGCGTAGTGTATGTAGAATATTGCCGTTTCCTATTTTTTTGGCCTTGATAAATTGATGCAAAGTATGTAAAAATACTGCCCTAAAACTGTTACACTGGCAGGAGAACTGTTTCAGTGATTAGTTTTATGAAGAGTACAGACATATCAGTTTCAAATATAATATTTTTACAATGAGGAAGACCAATAGTAATTTCTTCAATTAGGAAAACGTCGGTACATGTAGGAAAAAATTAATCGCAAACTCCACACAGATTATGACAGTTAGGGGATAAATATATCTATACCAAACACTAAGAAATACAATATTGATTTCAATTTATCAGTTATAATTACCATATTTGCTTTAAATAGAAAATAGGTGGAACCAAATTATGGTTGGAGCATTTCCCGTTTAAATTAGACTATTTTGCAGCTCTAGAATCAATCCCACGGTTCAAATGGCGAGGGAAAAACCAAACCAAATATTTTCATGGACTCAGCCACAATTAAGTCATCTAATGAATCTTCCTTCTTTTTTTTCGTGCTTCGGAGAATTTTCTGAATGAAGAACTTCATTTACCGTTCGAGGAACTGAGCTATCCCTTCCTCTAATCGGGTGTGAGTAGGAAAAATCCGTGAAAATCTTACGGTCGGCGCCAAGTAACAAGTATCAGCTGCGTGCAGTATTTCCGTTACTTTATCGCACTCTGCAGGAGAAGCTACAAATTCATTGAAAAGATTTCAGACCACAAGGTCGTTCCGGATACCAGTTGGAGCCGGGCCTCTACGCTGTCGGCTTGCTTGGATTTCCCGAAGGGTGACACCCCTTCTAGGTGCAGCCAGTCTAGGGGTATAGTCTTTCGGTGTGGCCCTAGAACATTCCATCGACCACCTATACTGAGACATTATTTGGAAAAATGAGTGGCAATGCGCAAGTGATGATTCTCTGAATTGAGCAGATGATTCCATTTAATTTATGGCCACCAAACTGGTTTTTCTCTCTCAAACTAAGAAGAATCTTTGTCCCTTACGACGGAGAAATGAGTAGGATGCACTTATGCAACAGGTTTTTTTATATGTCTAGATGGTGAGTCGGACGCTTTATGTTAATGCTTTCCACGGTGAATAATTACTTAGTGTCCGGTGCGTACATTCAAACGCCGCTGGACGCTGCCTTAGGAAATTCAGAGCTGCGTAAGTGTACATTGCGGAGTATTGCTGTACTCCCTAATTTATCGGCGTCAAGCAATAAACCCAAAGTTTAATTAATACCCAACAGAAGTTGTTAAGTTCAATGGCAAGTCTTCAGTAAACGATCATCTTTAAAGGCGAGGGTTTCCGACTTGTGTGTGCTCTATTGTCTCTCGTATAAGACGAGCATCTTATTGCTACATCGTGTAAAAGTTATCGTGCTCTAATAGGAACCGTAGGCACTATTGCTCCATTTTATGCTCCCAAAATAACTCTCTTTTTCGGAAAGGAGCGGATATGCTTTACATAATCCAAACTATATGACGACGCCTAGTCGATTCATTCATGAGAAATAAGTACCCTATCCTAAGCCATAATTCCAAAAAATAATTTCCAAGCCGACCCAAAATTCAAGTGATACTCGTCCAGCTATACGTGAGAAAATTTAGTAACGATACTTTAATGCGCACAATAGCTTAGTGATTAATTCTCCCTAAGTGTTACGACTGACGTTCACTCGCGGCGACATGTATGTAGGGAACCGGTCACCAGGCTGAACGGGCACCGTCAATTAAACACACTCTCGTGGATAACGAGCGCCTCATTTTCCGAGCATAATTTATAGAAAAAAGTCGTACACGTGGTTATGGTCTAGATACGGTAATTCATAACATCAATCATTTTGATTCAGTCAAAGCAAATCATAATGTTTGAATAATAAGGAGATGCTGTCGATTGGCTTTCGTCCACGAACTATTACATTATGATCACTAGGTAAAGGTTAATGAAATAGGTAGGTAGCCCATTTATACTACCATCACTAGTCCTCTTCTAATGGTACGACAGGAGAAATTCTCTTGGATAACTGTGCTGAAGGACGATCCAAACTTTCGGTTACTTTAGTAGCCTTACTTTATCCCAGCTTATCTCAGTGATAAGAGTAATCGACCTCAACCAATGTCAATGTACATTAGTTTAAATGTTTCCTTAACAGTTTTACTTTACTATAACGAACAATTATTTCTGGTGAAAAATTAAATTTGAGCAAGAATGAATTCATGTTCATCCCTAATTCTTGAACAAAATGAAATAGGAAATATTAAAAAAAAATGCCTTTGGCATTTTGGCTCGAGGATTTTTTCGAGGTTATTTTTACATTTCATGGATGTTTTTCCGTCTTTTTAAGCGAGTAATTTCTAAAACGGACATCTTGTGGGGTCATTAAAGTATTTTTTATGGCGTGAAAGGGGATGAGTGCTCTTTTAAAGTGGCCTGAAGTTGGGGTTTAGAGAACACCTTGATATATACATAATCCAAGCTATATACAAGATCCAAACTCAGATACAAGATCATTTTTATTCGTCCGATCGAATTTGTTCCAGAAATTCAAATAATCTGGAATTCCTAATAATAGTAATAGCCGTCCGGAATTCCTAATAATAGTACTGAAAAAATTATCTAGTTTCCCATAAGGAAATATTTATTGATGCGCAAGTATGCATAATTCAAGTCTATGTGCGGGAAAAAATTTATCAGCAGTTTTTACTGGGTCAAAATTCAATGATAGCCTAATTACTGGTTTGCCGTCGGAGTATTTAGCTGCCTAATCCCTTCTGCCAGGGTACAAAAATCCATTCTCATATTTCACGTAATGAAAACTTACAATTTTCAAGAATACAGCCTGGCGTATTCTCAGCATTCCATAACTATTTCGGTACCACAAAACTATAACAATAAATATCTTTTGATGGTCTTTTTTAATTTTAAAACCGTTTCCAAGACTATATTTTGCAACCTTCGCGTGTGAGTTAATCTGCGCATTCTCGTTTGTCTGAGGAGGGAAGGAATTGTTTGAGGAGGGCAAGATGCATCTCAGCCCCCCTTTACCTGTCATCCTCATGGTATTCCTAAAGGAAGCCTACATTTCGTAAAATACCATTTTTTGAGAGTTATTCTGCATACATTCTCCGAAAATATATGTAAACTTGCGTAAGATTAGGATAAAAGGGGGAAGTCATTAAATTTTACGATATCTCACTCAGAGGGAATGGGGGATCGTCAAAAATCGTTTTATATATTTCTTAATTGGTTCCTTGGGGGATTTAGTTCCGCTCCAAAGTTTCTCATGAATTTAATAAAAACAATAGAAAAATGATTGGTGTATTGAACTCATAAAAAGTGGTAACCACCGTTCAAAGTGGATACTTATTCCTGACAAAGGAAATGTGTATCAATTTCCTGGGCTTTAGTTTATTTTCCTCACAGTCACAATTGTACACTCACACATTTCTCCACAATGATATTGATAAATTTTCACATTTATAGCAAAAAATGTAAATAATATGCATAGCAATAGATTTAAAAATTACGAAAAATATATCTCGAAGCAATGTTTTTAAGTGGGACTGAGAAGATGAAGGTAATGCTGATATTTAACGTTGACTCTGTTGATATTTTCCCACTGAATGAACTTTTTTAGTATTTTAGGTGGCACACAAGTGGCAAATTAGTAAATGCGTATGATATATAAACTGTACGCAAAACATAGATAATATTACTCAGAGAAAATGGTGGGAAATATGGTAAATGATCATGGTATTTAATCAGTGCAGTAAGTAAAATTAAAGGAATGATATCATGGATTAAAACTGGTCTTATTTTCGTTAAAAATCAACGTCACCCACGACTGCGGTGGAAATTTGTCTTTCCTCTCCCGAGGAATACGGGTTTTTCCTTTCACTCCCCTCCCTTGAACCCCGTTTCAACACATTGCTCGGTCACAGGAGACTCAAGAGAGGGTGTGCGTTTGTGACGCTTGAGTTTAGCATTTTGATTCAGAGGCTTCCTTACACCGGAAATTCTTAGCGGTCGCTCAGAAATTATGTCCAATCCCTAATACATACCTTATGAAAGGTATGAATAATCAAAACCACAAGGAAGGAGAGCGGGGAATTACCTTTCCCCTCTGAAAGAAATAGTTGACAGTAGTGATTCAAGACAAGGAGACAGCGAAGTCTTAAAAGTCTGGTTGTGATATCGCCTTCTACAAAAAAAACTAAATGCAAATTTCCTCATTGAACTCACCGAGTTATTTCTGTCTGCTGCCCATCTTCAGATGAGTATTGATCACCATCTTTGTAGCCTTCTTGAGCTTTAATGGAAATTAACAAAAAATATCTATAATGTGCCAAATTTTATTCTTCATTTCGTTTAGAAATTGAGGTTTGTTGAAGATTGGGTAATGTTGGCCAAAAGGTGATGCGGCCTTCACGTTAACTTTTGTTGACTGAAATTTCAAATTTTTTCATTTACCATCAGACTGCAAAGTTCATTCGACCGGAGTGTTATCGATGAATGTATTTGCGTCGATTTTCATATCAAGAGAATATTTTACCACAAGCTAAGAAACCACGTTAAAATATAATTTTTGTAGCGGGAACAATTGAGCATTCCGAATATTTTTCCTAATACCCCTGAGTGCAAATTCGACATAATAGTTTCAAAAATTATAGAAAATATGGAGAAGGATGATATAGGGCAACGTAAGTGCACACCATCAGCTAAAATCATTTGCTGGTCTCTTTTGTCAAGATAATCTGAAGAAGTGACTCAAGACAGCCCGAAGTTGCCATCTCACGAACAAAGAAAAGGATAAGAATAGAAATTTCGTGAAAAACCTAGGAAGATTGCAAATCCTGGACGTGCATGCATCTTGGGTCTGAATTGAAATAAAGTTTTGAGCATCACTGTTGAACTCAGTAGATAAACGTGAAAAATGGGGGAATTAGAACCAGTGAACAGGTCATGAAGTTTTGAAAGTAAGTCGGTTTAATTTTATATTGGCAGTATTATGTGGAATATACCTGATGACCGTTCAACCCAATGGACAGTCTTCATTTTTTTAACCGCTGAACGGAGCCAAGTGTCTTGGACGGAAGCCAGAACCAGGTATGATGAGGAAGATTTGAATATATTTCATCCGTGGAGTCCACCACATCACGACGGAATTAATGATGACGTAGCGGCTTTAACAGCATTTAGTTAAAATGATGACGAGGGTAAATAAATTTTCATAGGTCTAACCATGCTAATTTCGTAACTTCATAAGGATACAAAAATAAAATGTGACAGCGGGAGCATAACGACCAGAGCAAATTATGGCAACTTCTGAGTAACAAGTCACAGAAATTTTGTAATAGCCTTCAATAAAAAAGTAATATCAAAGATATTGCACCATTGAAATAAAAGCACTGCTTGTTTTTATAGCAAAATAGAACTATTTTTCAAGACCATTTGGTCAATCTCATGTCACAATTTCATTTTAATTCAAGGGCATGGAGGCTTCTTGTTAAACCACCTTGCGTAAGTTTTAAGTGATTTTTCTCAACTCTTTTAGTCGAGCTGCATTTCCAGTTCCAGTACCTCTTATTTTCTATCCTCTCTTATCGTCCCATATCCATATTTTTTTCCTTAGTCAGACCAACTTATGTAACCCTACCCCTTGTGAAGAAACTTTTGACCTCCAGAGACCTTTCAGTATCATTTTCTTTCAATAATCTTCTTACTTGGTAACTCCTCTGAAAGTTTTCCTGTCCTCCTACTCAGAATATCTGTCATTTACTTTCAATTCTCCTTTACTCATTTATTTTTTCCGCAGTTCTTCACTGAATAATGACATACCTTAGACTTATGATTATCAAAGTATTAAACATTTCGCGGTTCTTATTCGCGAAGCATAATATCTTATTTTGGGATTTATCGCGGATAAATTTTAAAACGCCGACGCTCCATCTCATCTGTACGAGACCTCCGCAGGATGATTAATGTTGCCCTTTTTACACATCTGAAATAGGTTCTCTCCAATAGGTGGAAGGTGGGGAGATAGTGGCGGGTAGGCTGAGGAGGTCTCCGGCAATGGTAAGGAAGTGCTGTTGTTTTTTTAAATTCAGACGCGGGGAATCCCAAGAGAAGAAATAAAACTTTTACCACAGAGGATTATATTAAGTATCGTCATATGCTCTGTGTTTCTTAATCGAAAGAAGGCTCATGCGAGGTTGACTTGAGAAAACAATCAGTGAGAATGTCTGAGGGATTTGAAAAAGACATTTGAGCTTTTTATTCTTAAATAATTGTACTTGCAATAAATTAAATGACATTGGCAGATGATAAAGTATATTTTCAATTGAAAATATTTGTTGGGATTGTGAGTAAATTACTATTGTCGCAAAATAATGTCTCCAGGGATAAGCGTTGGACAGAAAAGAGAGAAGATGGGTCTGTTTTATCAGATTCCTAAAAAGTTGCTACATTAACTGAGTTTCCGAATTTAAGCGCATTCAAAAATATGGAAATATGCAACTGTCGGCACAATCCACTTATTTTCAAACTCCACGCACAAAGCTGAAGCCAGAAGGTGGGATCGCTTGAATAGCGCGATTAGCACAAGGGATACCACGAGTCTCATCAATATCAAGCCAGCTAAAGTATATTTTTATATTATGTGATTTGTTCTTTCTGATATCAAAATGGGGTATTTGACTCCTTTTTCGAGGGATTTTGTTTGATCAAATATTCTACAATGGAATCTTTAAGTGCATGAAAATAAATTGGTGGAAAATAAATCAGAGGAGAAAAAGTCCCAAGAGGAAGACCCAGGTATAAGTTAATGGATCTAATAAAGAGGAAAGTAGATGGGAAGAGATACCAGGAGGTAAGAGAACTAGTAATAGGGAAGATTGGACGGCTGCAGTAAACCAATCATAGGATTGAACAACCAATAAATGAATGAACAAAAGAGTGGAAGAGGACAGGATCATGTGGAACACTTTACATAAAAAAAGAACAAGATGAATTGGACACACCCTAAGACACAATGGGTTTGTGAAGAACATAATTGAAGGTAAAATAGAGGGAATAGAGCTCTTAATTAACTGTGGGACTCGGACGATAACAGCAGAACAGAGAAGGCCTGCCTGTCTTTGGATTGTGTTACCGAGCGATGGTGAAGACCACATGGGTGGAGAAATTCACTCATAATGCGGGTCTACGATGTTTTGAGAACAAAAGATGTTTATAGATAGCTCTGAAAATAAAATAGAGACGAAAGAGAAAGATAGAAGGCTAGAAGCCTTCAAAACCTGGTGCTGGCGGAGGATGCTGAAACTAAAATGGACAGATAAAATAAGAAATGATGAAGTGTACCGAAAAGTAGAAGAGGAAATGACCATATGGAACACCATACAGAAAAGAAGAACAAGATGGATGGGACACACCCTGAGACACTATCGATATGTGAAGAACACCACTAAAGCAAAATAGAGTGAAAAGTCCCCAGAGGGAGACCCAGGAAGAAGTTCATGGACCAAATAAAGAGTAAAGTACATAGGAAGAGATACCAGGAGGTAAGGGAACTAGCATTAGATAGGGAAGGGTGAAGGGCTGTAGTGTACCAATATTAGGATTGAACGACCAATGATAAAGTGCAATAAGTAGAAGTGAATAATGTTCTCAGAATGTTTTATTTCTTAGGTTATCCAGCACTGCCCCAGACCTATCCCTTTCGGCGGAATGACCTGCCTGCTGCGGTAGTCGATAGTTACTCAGGCGAATTTCCATTCGATTTATTTCTATTGAAAGCGAACGTATCTTACACAATATCCCCGGACCTAGCAAAGGTTTTGGACATTTCTCATTCAAGCTGGGAATCAGTAGTTGCACTTATCATTGTAGTTGGAAAACGAAGCACAACATACGACAGGTTACATGCATTCCGTAGTCTATTATTTGCAGTTTTATTTTTCGTTCTTTAACATGCATCATCTCATTGATGATAACTGGATGACAGTGCGGTTACATATGTTGGTGATGAGCAACAATTATTGAAGGGAAAAAGTGATGATGACTATAAATTTAAGGACAAGATATTCTTCGTCGGGCTGCCAAGTCATGAGATTCTCCGGAGTCACTTGAAGGGAGAGCGAGCGAGCGAGTGAGCCGTCAAGCACACAATTATCTCTTGCATAACTTGAGGGACCATTGGAACGGAAGGGATCCCATACGTGTTAGCTGGCGTGCGTTGTGGAGGCAAATTGTATCCAAACAAGAACAATGAGACGCGCCTATGTTTACGACACACCACCGGATAGGGTAATTTACCGGCGATCATCGCCACGTCCTTCCCCCATGCCATTGGCTGGGTCATCAAGTTTCGATGTGAGTTATAGCTTGATAGCGCAGTAATGAAGGTTCTAATTGAGGGCTAGGGAATGAAGAGACGACAACCTAAAGCCACGTTCACACCTATAAAGCATAGCATGTTCAGCATGTTCTTCTACGTATCTCTCTCCTGGTTTCTGGTCTAACTGCGCTCTGTTGTTTTGACTGCGTTTGGCCTGCGCCTGGCATTCGGGGGAACTTGCGCGGTTCTGATTTTAGCTAGAATGAGTGCTGCAATCCTGGTGTGGAATCACTCCGCGCCATACACCGCAGTGGTGGCTTTCATGGTATTTCGTAGATGTAGATAAAAATTTGCACCGTGTACGACGCACAGCATAAACTTTTGTGCGGAAGCGAAAATTTGTGTACAAGTGGACATGACCACTCACGCAAGGATTTATTCCACATTCAGTGCACACTCTCCGGAAAGAGTCAGTTCTTTGACGAACATATATGGATTTGTATTGCATTCAGTTTCTCGATGAGTACGCTTCTGCCGCAGGAATGCTCGTCTGTTTACCCGAATATCTGACTTCAGCATAGGCACGGAGTATATGTAGATAAAAATGAAATTCTCCAATAGCCGTAAAAAATGGCACCACTCGTCAAACATGTACCACAAAATTCACTTACTGTGTTGGTTTGCGGGAAAGGGGATTCCACAGCAGGGACCAACCACAGCCTCTCCACCAGAATACCCTCCTGTGATGGTTTACGGGAATGTTACTTCCTCGCCAGTGACCAACACAGACACACACACTCAACCCAGTTTGGGATCCTTTTCGAGGGCTAATGGGACCCTGATAAGGATGCCTGGGTTATAACCTGATATCCTTCATAGGGCTAATGGGACCCTACTAAGGATGCCTGGTTATTACCACAATCACACACACACGCACTCAAATCACTCACTCACAACACACAGACGGGCCCAACTTCTGGGAGAAATCGCTCAAAAAGAGCGTGGTCAAAAGAAAAACACACAGAAACAAACGAGGGTGAGCGTCGGATACGCGTATTTCGGCCACAAGGTGGCCCTCTTCAGCGAGCTGAAGGGAAAAGCACTTGCAACACGAGGTTGTAAGTGAACGAAAGGGGAGGACAGCCAGGATTAAATACTGAAGGGACAGAAGGAGGGGGGGGGGGGAGAAGAAAACCAGATTGACCACGCTCTTTTTGAGCGATTTCTCCCAGAAGTTGGGCCCGTCTGTGTGTTGTGAGTGAGTGATTTGAGTGCGTGTGTGTGTGATTGTGGTAATAACCAGGCATCCTTAGTAGGGTCCCATTAGCCCTATGAAGGATATCAGGTTATAACCCAGGCATCCTTATCAGGGTCCCATTAGCCCTCGAAAAGGATCCCAAACTGGGTTGAGTGTGTGTGTCTGTGTTGGTCACTGGCGAGGAAGTAACATTCCCGTAAACCATCACAGGAGGGTATTCTGGTGGAGAGGCTGTGGTTGGTCCCTGCTGTGGAATCCCCTTTCCCGCAAACCAACACAGTAAGTGAATTTTGTGGTACATGTTTGACGAGTGGTGCCATTTTTTACGGCTATTGGAGAATTTCATTTTTATCTATCTAGAGAGGCCGTAGAGCTCAATTTCCTTTGATTTAATTAATATGGCTTTCCAGTCATCTGAGCTAAATAAGTTCCATCAGCTGAAAACAAAAATCGGGAAAATTGCTGAGGACATCCGTTTTTTAAAATCTTGTAAACTTAACAATGTCTTCCCGAAATTTATCAGTACCCTTTCTTTGTATCGCAAAAGAAACCTTAATATTGACGAAAACTTACGACGTAGAGCTCTTAACTCTGAAATCGTGTCCCTCTATGCCAAAAGGAATCATTTAGAAATACAAGCATACAATTTACACCTTAAACTCACTAAGAATTTAGCTGAGAAGGATTTCCAGGAGTGGTTAGAAGCTGACAGAAGAATCTACGTCGTGATTCTGAAGAAGCGCGAGGACAAAGCCCGCTGCGTCAACCGCAAATTATCCAAATTGATCGGTGAGTCCAATCCTTCCGTTACTATTGACAGTGATTTTAGTAATGTCTGCAATCTCTCTAATGAGGATTTCTCAACCCAAGAACTAAGATTGCTCAATTATGGATTAAATTTTAGTATTCAACCTAAATCAATCCCTATCGAGGATTTAGTTGCCCATATAGAAGGATCTCTCAGACCTTATGACAATGCCACTAAAGATTTTCTGAGGAAAGCATGTGAAAAACAAATTGTATCTAACCTCAGGCATTCTAAGACACCATCACAGTCTAGGATATCCAATTATAACAAAGTTGTACAGTCTCTAAAATCCAAAAATTGTTTTTATATGAAAGCCGACAAAGGCAACCTTTGCGTTATTATGAACAAAGAGGACTATTACATTAAAGTAAGTTCCTTGTTATCATCCGGCCCATACATTAATGTTAAAATGAACCCTCTCAACAGATTGATCACTCAATTTAAGAATGTGATTAATGATTGTCCTGTCCTCATTGATAAGAAGACTAAATTCAATATTTCAGTATCCAACCCAGTTTTACCTAGATTATACTGCCTACCAAAAATTCATAAAGATGGTTGCCCCATGAGACCAATAGTTTCCGGTATAAACTGCCCTACTTATCTCTTGTCAAAATGGCTCGTAAATCAATTCTCTGAGTTACAATTTCAAAGCCCCCATTCTCTTAAGAACAACTTGGACTTTGTAAACAAAATTAAAGACTATGTGTTTACTGAGGGAGAATTAATGGTATCTTTTGATGTTACAAATTTATTTCCAAATGTGCCAGTAGATATAGCTGTTAACTCATTAAAAGATTGGTTGATTTCCCTAAACATCGATGCTAAGAAAATTGATGAATACATTAGACTCACTAATCTAGTGATGAGCCAAAACTTCTTTGTTTTCCATGGAAATTTTTACAAACAAGAATTTGGCACAGCTATGGGTAACTCCCTATCCCCATTCTTAGCCAATATTTTTATGACCCATTTTGAGAATACCTTTAAAGGCACATTTAACTACTTCCCAAAGGTCTATCTTAGATATGTGGATGACATTTTTGCTATCTTTGATACAAAAAAGTACGATTTAAAACAATTCGTTCGTGATCTAAATAGTTTATTTCCCTCCATTAAATTCACGTACGAAACAGAAAATAACCACCAACTCCCTTTTCTAGATCTTCTGCTGACTAGAAACGATAAAAAACTTGAATTTGACATTTACCGCAAGCCCACACATACCAATAATTACATTCACTCTAATTCATTTGTTCACAACAGCAGTAAGCTCGCTTCTTTTCATGCACTCGTCAATCGCTTGGTTAACATCCCACTTGGCAAGAAAAATTACTCTAAAGAGCTGAGTAACATTAAGAGCATTGCAAAATCAAACGGCTTTAAAGAATCTGTAGTCGACAATATTGTTAAAAAACATAATTTTAAGAGACTCTTACAGAATTCCACTACACTTAAAAAAGTTGAACCGTTGCGCTATATTAAGCTTCCATACCACCCGGAAATCACAAAAGGTCTTGAAAAGATTTTTAAGACGGTTAACACCAAGATTTCGTTTAGTAATAATAACAAGCTAAAACACCTATTGGGGAACACCAAAGATAAAATAGACACAGTCAATAAATCCGGTATATACAAAATATCTTGCTCATCATGTGATTTGGCATACGTAGGACAAACACGTAGAAGCATTAAAACCAGATTTAAAGAACATATGGCACACTTCAAATACAATCGACCAGAAAAATCCAGTATCGCACAACACTTACTCGAAACAGAACACGAGACATCGGAACACAACCTACAACTCATTAAACAAACAGATAATCATTTACTTGACGCTTATGAAAGTTTATACATACACAAACTCAGAAGAAACCTAGTAAATAGCGACAAAGGGCCGATTTCTTACTCTTCATTATTTTCTATTATAGACTTGGATGCTTCTTCTTCTCTATGTTTCACGTAATTTCTAGTTACCCTCATACATCAACTGTCAGCTTAGTTTCAATTTTCAAATTTGGTCGTTATCCCCTTGCTTCACTTCAACGGACGGTTTGTTTTGATTTTTAATTTTCGTTTGTCCTCACCCCTTCCCCTGCTTCAACCGTCAGTTTGACTCCCCCCCCCCCCTAGTTACAACGGCCACTTACGTTCACTCGCCACTCTCTTCCCTCCCCCCCCACTTTTCCGTCCTCTTTACCACCCTCCCCCCTTTCTCCACTTTCCACCAATGCCTTTTGCCCTCTTCAACACCCATTGGTTATTGGTTTTCTTCTCCCCCCCCCCCTCCTTCTGTCCCTTCAGTATTTAATCCTGGCTGTCCTCCCCTTTCGTTCACTTACAACCTCGTGTTGCAAGTGCTTTTCCCTTCAGCTCGCTGAAGAGGGCCACCTTGTGGCCGAAATACGCGTATCCGACGCTCACCCTCGTTTGTTTCTGTGTGTTTTTCTTTTGACCACGCTCTTTTTGAGCGATTTCTCCCAGAAGTTGGGCCCATCTGTGTGTTGTGAGTGAGTGATTTGAGTGCGTGTGTGTGTGATTGTGGTAATAACCAGGCATCCTTAGTAGGGTCCCATTAGCCCTATGAAGGATATCAGGTTATAACCCAGGCATCCTTATCAGGGTCCCATTAGCCCTCGAAAAGGATCCCAAACTGGGTTGAGTGTGTGTGTCTGTGTTGGTCACTGGCGAGGAAGTAACATTCCCGTAAACCATCACAGGAGGGTATTCTGGTGGAGAGGCTGTGGTTGGTCCCTGCTGTGGAATCCCCTTTCCCGCAAACCAACACAGTAAGTGAATTTTGTGGTACATGTTTGACGAGTGGTGCCATTTTTTACGGCTATTGGAGAATTTCATTTTTATCTATCTAGAGAGGCCGTAGAGCTCAATTTCCTTTGATTTAACGGAGTATATGTGAAAAGAATTTTCAATTTGCGGCGAAAATATTCGCGGGTAACGCTTTCGGCACAAAGTGAGTATGGATTAAGGTAACAAGTTTGAAACCGTTCGAGGTGATCAATATCAGTAAACTAAGTAGTCAAAAAGTACAACCACGAAAGTTCTAAGTCTAGTTTCGGTTGTATTAAGATATTGATTATTCGGTTGGCATAAAATATTGGACATGCTGGTGAAAAGGTATGTCACTCTTTTCGGATAAGATTTTTGTCACCGCGAAAACTTGGATCAAATTCCAGACATGTCTCCCAGGACTAAATTTTGATACTTTTTGATAAGAGGCGGGTTCACATGACTTGTCCATCTGCACCAGCGCAAAGACAACAATGACGTGATATCACGTCATGCCGCATTCAAAGGGTTAAAGTTTTCGGAATACACAGGAGGAGCTGACAGCTAAATCGTTGCCATGAATACCAATGTAACTGATGCACAGGAGAATTTCCATGGACCTAGTGCAACCAAATAATGTGGATAATATCCCAGAAGTCAAATGTCACGCAGAAGGAAATGATAACTTATTTTTCCATGAAAGTTTTATTAATCACTTACGACTCGGGTTTCGCCGCTAAGCGACATCATCAGGTACTGTTTGGAAAGTGGAAAGCTAAGTTATTCATCATTTCATTATGAAGGAATCCCACCAAGTTACTGTCAACGCCATTAATTCTGTCACTTAGGAATGTTTTGAGAATCTGGCGTGTTAGTGACGTTCAACAGAAACCCCAGATGATCTTTCCTAAGATATGTCTAACACTGAGTAATAAAAGTGATGACTTACGGTCCGAAATGTGATATACTGAAGGATTTTAATTGTTTATAAGGCCGACAAATTCATCAGAATCATTCCGATTCCATTCATTCATATTCCATGCAGCCACTGTCCCTAAATATTTTTTTCACCTTTTTAGAGCGAAAGAGATCGACTCTTATGGTGGTGCGTTGCTTGATGGATTGCAAGACTAATAACCTTGAGACACTCGAGTGGTATCCAAACTCAACCTTGGGCGCTGAGTCATTATATATATCACGTAATACGCAATTATACAATACGTCATGTTTTCAATCGCCTGTGCGCGTGCGCTTTTAAATTTTCATATGCTTCTAATGACTTCACGGGTAATATTTTTGCAGCACTCGCCACCGCGGGATATTTACGATTTTGACGGTTCGGGTAAGAATCTCGTATAAAAACTTAGCCACTCCCCAAATACAAGTAAGACGTCCAAATTGACGTGTTATCAATGATAGGAGATGACTGATTCCGCATTTAAAATCATCCGTTAGTTTAAAGAAAGTTAAACAAGGGAGGCAACATAGGAATTTTATATTCTACATAAGCGGTATTAACGTAGTAGCTTTCACTACTAAATCACTTACAGTGATCATATTTTCGTGATCTTCGGGAAATAAAATCACCTTTTTTATATAGATAGAGAACAAGGAGACTAAAAGAAGATGGAATTTATATTCTACCCAAGTGGTATTATATCAATTGCATGGACAGAAGAGTCAATACCAATGAACTTATTTTTGTAGCCCATGGAAGGATGGCAATCTTCATTTTAAAAAATGAGGATGGAAACTTTAAAAATTTCTCTCGATTCGATCTAATAGTCATGGAGCATCCGCTTTAACTTAAAACCCGTAGCACACCCTCTGGAGAGAGAATGCAAAATACAAATGCGATGCATAATAGAGTAAATTTCTAAAACAAAGCAGTTATATAGGAAACTGAGTGGTAGGTTGGTAAACCTGTAATATTCTCTGAGCAGGAAAATCAAGGGAGGATTTTAGAAGATTCAAAATTGGAAGGTTTCACTTGGTGGAAGGTCAAAATGGTAGTAAACCAAACGTTGTGTCTTCCACATATTTATTATTATGAACACAACCGGTTTCGGCAGTTACGCCATCATCAGATACACTTTAAAAGCTTCCCCGACAATGGTAGTGGCGATAAAAAGTTTCCACGATGATGGCGTAACTGCCGAAAATGGTTGTACTCATAATAATAAATCTGTGGAAGATACAAAATTTGGTTTACTACAAAGGGGATTTTAGAAGTTGACGAGGTATTGACTATGTTATCCTATGCTTCTAACGACGTCTCCAAAAAACCGTCAAAACGTATGAACGTGCCATTATGTTGGGAAATTCGACGTTTCCTGTTACATTTGTAAACATCATTTGCCAATAAATGATTTTACACGTTCTCAAACATCCTTCAGTCTAGTGCCAAACATGTTGACTTTCTTCCTGAGGCGTAGCAATACAAATCTGTGTCTTTATAACCTCCAGTTGTCAATTGCTCAATGAATTCATTTATAACGTCAGAATACAAATCAATCTATGAAATGCATCTAATTTGATCGAGGATAAATGAAGCAATTATTCGAAAGTTATGAACCCGCACTACAGGTTCAGATTTGACGTCTAGAGCATAGTTTATAGCCATATCTTTCTTAAAAGTAGTAATACGTGTACTCCTTTATAGAAAATGTGAAAAATAGTGGTCACCATTATTTTTTTATCCATTTAGTGATTGTTTCAAAGTATCCTACTCCACTGCAATCTCTCAATTCTTTCATTTTTCCCCATATCGTCCTCATCAATCGCCTGCTACACTGTATTTATTCTGTCTTTCGCAGTCACAACTCAGAAAGAAGCACAGTAGTAAAATAAAGATGTTGTGCGGTGCCGATGGAAAACTTCAACATTTACATCGGACACGTAACACAGGTACCTCAGAATCATTATTGAATGTGGAAGAAAGAACTCACTTGTATGTACATCGATCATTCATTGGTCGTTCAATCCCAGCATTGGTTGACTGTTGCCTTCCACCCTTCCCTATCTAATGCTAATTCCCATACCTCCTGGTGTCTCTTCTTATGTACTTTCCTCTTTATTTGGTCCATCAACTTATTCCTGGGTTTTCCTCTGGAGACTTTTCCCTCAAAATTACCTTCAATTATGTTCTTCACAAACCCATTGTGTCTTAGAGTGCGTCCAATCCATCTTGTTCTTGTTTTCTGTATGGTGTTCCATATGGTCATCTCCTCTTCTGTATAATTCATCATTTATAAATTTTTTCCGTCCATTTAATCTTCAGCATCATCCTCCAGCACCAGGTTTCGAAGGCTTCTAGTCTGTTCTGGTCAGCTTTTCCAATGGTCCATGCTTCCAATCCATAGAGTGCTACGCTCCACACGGATGTCATCACATACTGTTTCCTGTTTTTTAGTCCCATCTTCTTTGAGCACAGCATTTGTCCTTTTCCTTAGAACTTTTTCTTAGCTTTGGCTATTCTCCGCTTGGAAACCATTGTACTTCTTCCGTCCCATGTGATAATACTTCCGAGATAGGTGATAGAATCTACTTGCCGTGGTGACCCACATCGATCAACAGGTGACAATTATCAGGGAAGGGGTAAGATGAAGAGAGTTGTAAAAGATAATTCAGATATCCTCACAAAAAACGGGCAGATATCACCAATATTTCTGCGTTAATGACTGGTGTTCAATCAAATAAATGAAGTGATATTGAACATTATATTTATATGCGCTATTCATAAACAAATATAAAAAAATATTAATAAACGCTACGTTCCTATAGTCTGCACATCATTACTCTTTAGTCGGTTTTTATTATTAACTCGTTTTTCGTTTCTTAATCCCGACTAAAGTTAGTCCTTTGCTCTCTCTTCCCCATTTATGAATCGTTTTAACCATAAACCATAGTCTTTAGTTATCATCAAGTTTCCTCTAGATGTCACTGAGAGAAGATGTACTGTGAGAGAGGTAACCACTTTGGAACCGTTTTTAAAAATATTGATCCTTTAAGGTAGGGTATGCGAGATATAACTATTATATAAATCCAACAAATTTGGTCTTATTATGAAGAAAGAGATCTAGTGTTACGAATGATATTGTAGCATCAGCTCTTTAGAAAGCTACTTAAAAAGATATTAGCCACCATATGGAAGCCGAATTCCATTCACGTGATATAGTTGTCCGTTGTGAATGTAAGTTGGTTGGTAAACACTGTGAATGTAGTGTTATGAATCATACTGAAGAATCAGCTCCTTAGTAAAACTACTTTAAAGGATATTAGCCGCAACATGGGAGCCGTTTTCCGTTCACGGGATACGGCTGCACGTTCCAGTATAAAATTACTAAGACATTGGCAAGTTATTACTTAAAGCACTCGGCAGGAATATAAACGTTGGTCAGCTTGCAAATTTTCTAAATATTTTAATAAATAAATCTATGACGCGGCGAATTCTTTCCAGTAAATTGAAAACAAAAACCTTCGATTGTGAATGCGACTTCCTTGTCCGGCATGAAATGAATAGTATACGTTTAACCATAACATTTTTGGTCAATTACTAATATATTTGTAATGACAACAATGTTTTACCACGATCAAGATTACAATATGTAATTCGCCGCCCCCAAACAGATTTATTTCTCAAATAAAATTCTTATGTGATAGCTATCACAAATGAAGGAAATTCACGCTCAAATTAACTTAAAGTAGCTTGAGGGAAATATCGTTTCTCCTAGAAATCAATGAATTCAGCTTCATTTTAATGGAAATTATCTCTCACCCTTCCAAAGACATCAAAATATCAGTCCCTTACTGAAATACTTTCCGAGATATTTGCCAAAAGCACCAGCCATTTTACAAGGGAAAAAGCACGTGATTTCACAACAGAGAGACATAATTTCAAAAAATTTAGGAATGTTTAACACCTCTATCTCGTCAAAAAACCATCATTGTGCAGTAAGTATATTCTCTTAATCACTTTTGGAAATAAATCGTATTGTCACGTCAGTAATTTTTTTAGAATCGCAAAATAACTTCCGTTCTGGAGGAATTGTAAACGAACCACGTGAAAAAAAAGTCAAGTAAAATTTATTTTAATTTAATTTATTTTAATTTAACTTAATTTATTATTAGAATTCTAGTCATTCTAAAGTATAATATCGCGCCATAAATAATCCAATATTTTTTCATGCTTCCTACAGCTTCTGAAATAGAAACGTATAATTCGAATATGGTCCCCATTATGACTAGGGAACTATCAAAATACCTTCAGGCTTCCAAAAAAAATCTCGGTTAATGAAGAAGACGTCTAAGTTGCTTGGTCGGCTTTCGGAGCAAAATCCAGGTATTTACATCTACATCTACGAAATACTGTGCAAACCACCACTATGGTGTGTGGCACGGGGTGATTCCACACTAGGCATCGAGCTCTCATCTCAGTTCAACTGAGAACCGCGTACGTTCCTCCGAATGCCAGGCGCATGCCAAAAGCAGTCAGGACAACGGTGCAAAGTCAAACCAAAAACCAGGAGAGTGTTACGTAGAATAACATGCTACCATGTAGTACACCACTTAAGATATAACTACTGGTTAGTATTATTGGATTGGATATTTGGGGAGGCGACCGACGGCTAAGGTCATTTGCGCCATAGGGGATAGGTTAGGGAAGAAGGGTGGATAGAAACCCGGCGTCGGCATTAGCCTGCTCTTAACGAAAGGCGCCAAGGAGACCACGGCTTAACGTCACATCCGACAGACGGAGTACTCTACTTGAAGTGCCCTCCACAAGACACTCAAGTAGGGATCGGGTTCCTCTGAAAAACGTCCGCCTCTGCAGGGAATTGAACCCTGGCTGACCGTGTGGTAGGCGAGTACTCTAGCCACCACACCAACCCGATCCCCGTTAGTATTATTAATGCGACAAATAAATAGCACTACAAGGTACTTAGGCGTGCAGGAGGGTATCATACCAGAGATTGCATGTGAGGTTAGTATCTACAATCCATATTAAGATATTTTGCACTACTGAAAAAACCTATTTAACGTAGTCAGTATGCTTAGAACTGATCAATCACAACTATTATGGCCTCTTGTTGTACATGGAAAAAATAAAATCTTAATCTATCGGTTCTGCAGTCTATTTCCTTAATCATATTCCTGTGATCGATCTTACCATAGGAGTTTGGATCCATCAAAATATTTTGAACGTCCGGCAGGTATCTGGTACCCTGTCCAGACACATGTTATGTACGCCGTGAACTTCTAACATTCGTCCGCTAAACTACTTTCCTGATTTTTCACCATCAGTTTTCAAAGCACTTGAATTGATTCCCCACCAGGCACTTCCTAACCCTGCCCTAGATCTTCGAGTTGGTTCACGCTTGGCACTCAACGGCGCTGTTTTCAGGGATGGACACCCACTAGCACGCCAAGTCACTCCACTTATCCTCCAGTGACCCCGGACTGTTTTCGAGAACGACGTCCGCTGAGGGTCGGTCGCCAAGTTGAAACCACCCAGTGGGGAGGGAAAGATCTCCCGGAGTGATGCTGACGGTCTTGTGGCTTCTTTACGCGACACAGATTACTTCCTCGGCGACCGATTCCACGAGCAAAATGACTTGTTATAAAACCACGTATGCGATGTGTCCACCGAACGTGAAGATGCGACGGTGGCCGGGTCCGATGCAAATAAAAACGTCCGAAGCGTCCTTGGAGCCTCGTCCCGCGCCATTGAAGCCATTTTTCAATTAGCGCTCGAGACACAATGAGCGTAGGTACCCTAACGAATAGGGAAGCGACCGATTTTTTAAAATTAATACGCTTGACGGCCCGACAGCTACGGGACAAGATTCAATGCGTCGTTGTAAATTTTAAACCTCTGTACTCCCATTGTTATTTCTGCTTAACCCATAATGGACTGGTTTTATCATATGTTAAAGAGTGTAAGTCAAAATTTCACAATTTCTTTAAGCAAACGCCGTTTACCTTTTAATGAAATATTGCAATTTCATTATACACAAAGATAAATGGATAAAAAAACGTAATGAATGTAATAACAAACACGTAATGGTAAATAAATGAAACTTAATGAACGTATTAAAATTTCGAAGTTTATGATTTAAACAAATTTAATTTCACTATTCGCAAAAATTGGTTTGCACTGCGTAATATTTTACATTTATTTTTTAAATGTCGAATTTGCTCCCTTCCATAAACCTGTTTCTAATATATAAATAATATGACTCAGAGACTGAAATTGTCTCTAATGAGTACAAAATAAAGACAGAAGAGGGGGAACGGCAATAATATTGCTAGTAAGAGCATGAAAATATATTTTGGACTAGAAGCAGTAAACTTGCATCCCTTACTACTGAATACATTACATGCACTATGTTCAATTAGGAATAGAAAATCGGAATGATTTAAAAAAATAATTAATTCGTTTCCTTGTGCACCAAAGTCGCTAGAAAAAACAACAAGAGTGGAATAATAGAAATCGTGTAAACAACGCATAGTCATCAGGTCATGTTTCTGGTCTTAAGTACGAGCAATTTAAAATAGAAGCAGGTCAGAATTAAACAGAAACAGAAACCTTAGCCCCTCAAAACTTAAGAGATGATGCAAGTAGGGAGCAAACGAATTGGAATACTTTCAAAGAAATATTTTTAAAGGTATTCTCACAAGGATTTAACATAGGAGCTATTCCATGCTCAAAAAATCGTATCTTTATAGATTTAAAGCTATAAAATCTTACAAAGTGAATCATAAAACATTTATTTCAATATTAAAGAATAATTAAGAAATATAAAAATGATGAATCACTAATTATAGTCACGGTGCAGACTGCCTCATCAATGAAATATGATTAACAATAAAAAAATTGGCCTACGGATATATCCAACCATTATTGGAAATGTACTCATCCATCATCGGCTAATCTAATTAAACCCTCAAAATTTCTCTCGATTGGTGTACAATTTTATTTCAAAATCTTAAAGTGGATTTTATTCCAGTAAGCATATGTCAATTTTGACTGTCGCTTGAAATGAGAACAGCGAGGGTTACGAACGTGGCTGACAGCCAAAAAAAAGAGTCACTCTGTCCGAGCAAATTGACCTTTTTACAGCATCATATAAATTCATGCGTAAAATACATGAGTAAATATTCATCCCCACCAATTTAACTCTCCCACGCACTTCCTCCAAGGAAGGGGCCTTGTTTATGTGATTGAGAATGAGAAGCGTCATGGCGCAGTGAATTTTATTCCAATACAAATTCTAGATTTTCATAGAACCACGGAACTAGCCGCGCAGTAACTTTAGCGGAGTTACCCACTAGTGTTCGCACAATTGTATAAAATTTACAGTGGAAAAATCATTCGCCTATACTGGGAATCGAACCCAGATCCCTCGATTACGCGCCGAGTGCTTTGACCAATTGGGGGGAAACTTGCTTCATAAACTCCCCATGAGATTCATAGTGGAAGAGGCTGCCTATACAGCTTTATTGGTTAGAGCACAAATTATATAGATAAGAGTTACTCAAATCATACAGATTTTCATTCACAGCAAAATTCAATTCACGTCAATAACGGGTTAGAGAGCTATAATGCCGGAAAATATTGTAGCAGCATTCCACGTCCGTGGAATTCTAATGACTTTCGATATTTCAGCATGGCACTTGAAAAATACTAATGAGAACCTAAAGTTGGAAAAGTTTCGGCAACTACCTCTTAAAGTGGTCGGTGAAGTCACTGATCCAGCTTCCATATATGCAGTTTGCACGAGCAGGAAATCGAGCAATCGTTTCACTTTGAAGTTGAACGGTTTCTCGAAAAAATCCTCTTTATTCAGACGTACAGAAAGCAATCGTTTCTGGTGATGCAACTGACATCGGCCACGAAATAAAAAACAGCGGCAATGCCGGCCATGGAAAAGCTGCCGAAAAATCCTCGTATCTTTGAAAAATGTCTGCAAAACCCTACGCATGAAACTTACTAACTTACTTAATTTTATCATATCAAGCGTATTTACTGAGAGAATATCTAGGGTTTTAAAATAAGAGAGGAATGCTTTTATAATATTTATGACACTCTTCTAGGTTTTATCATCTGAGCATTCTTATTTTGTGTGCCTGAAAGCAATGCTTTATACCTCCTAGTTCCTCATCCTGTCCTAATATTTTTAATGCGGCATTTTTTTTAGAAAAGTACACTTATTTTATCAATATTGTTTCACCCTGCTCTACTATAGAATGGATGAGTGAAATAGATGACTTTAATCCCAGCATCTTCATAGTGAAAGCAATACATCATTACCAACAATTTGAACACATGGAGAACTCATAAAAAACTGAGGGCTAAGATTGATTTCGAATTTGAGCACATTTAAATTAGGTTTTATGAAAGAAAAATTTGAATGCCATGGTACGCGAGATTATTTATGCCGGGAGAAGTTTGAATACGGTTCTCTCATCGCATCAACTTGGATGCCAAGTAGTCACCTATCATTATGCTTGATTAACGATCACCAGTTGTAAATTGGGCTTTCATTTTGTAAAAATATTAAAATTACTACTATTCAGCGTTTTGTTTATTGAATCATTAATATTGTCAACGGGTACTTTCCTTTAAAAAAGAAATATTTTGTTTGGCCATCCGATAGAGAGTTATTTAATTTCCTCAGCGATTTCCAAACATCACGTAATAAAGACTCTAATTCGGACATGCATTTCAATTATGGGAGGCAATAAATAGATGAGCATGATTATGTTCCCATAAAGAGGATTTTTTCGAGAAACCATCCAACTTCAAAGAGAAACGTACACGCGTGTGACAATGACAATATGACGTTATAAATCGTAATAAAGGTCATCTTATGCATACCTTACATGACAAACATAAGTAGCTTATCTCTTTTAGGTTATAAAATGTTGGTACCGTTCATATATCGAGGACATTTAAGATAATAACCGGTAGATATTCCTCGACAGCAGTCTTTGAATATCAAATGCGATGGGCAGAAATTAGACTTCACTAAAATCATATGCCATAGTATGAGTGGTTACATATGACATTTGAATCCTCTGAAACGGAAATCTGAAGATAATTGGCCCTCATATCCTCAAAGCCATAAAAGGTTTCCATGGAAAATTTCTCCGTCATTGTTCTAACCACTCATAATTCAATGTGAGGATATTTGGCGTTACTGGGGGGATTTTATACTTATTGTAAGCAATTCAGCTAGAAAGCGATCTTGTAATAGCCTTAAAAAGTCTTACGTACGATATTTTCGGGGTCCTGCGGACCAGCTGCTAAGCCCTGGATGCACCCGGCAGGCGGCGAATCCATCACTCACCAAGATAAGGCAAATCTCTCTGGAATCTTTTACGAAAAAAAAGAAGAAAACTCCTTCGTTCTCTCCTCGTGGGAGAGAAATTTTCGAAAAGAAAAAAAAACACTTCTTGGGAAATTTTCATCCCCTCACTCCCTTCACCGTTTTTTTTTCTACTTGTCCGTTTCCCCACGTCTCGATCAAAGCGGTGGGAGAAGACAGAAGAACTGAGTGATGCGAAGCGAGGAGAGAGAAGCGGAGGGAGATGGGAGCGGAGGGCCGGGGTGGATGTGGAGGGAGCGGGACACCAGTTTCGCAAATGGTCGCCTCCTCGCCTGAGGGAGCGGACGCTCGCCGCGCCACATCTCCGCACCCACGCAGGTGAGGCGCGGGGACCGCCCACTTAATGGCCGAGTAAGAGGAGCGGTAGTGGTGGTGGTGCGGCTCCAGAGAGGGGCGGGTGCTGGAATCAGTGGAGCCGGACGGCTTTGCGAAGCGGGATGCACTCGTGCGTGGCCGGGGACGGGGGACTTAGGAAATATCGTCGCCGAGGCGGTGAAGGCGGCGTCGCCCGTAAGTCACCAAGGCCAAGGGCTCGCGTCCTTCCGAAGGGTCAAGAAAAGGAGCGGCAAGTGGGGGATTGGTCGATGCTAGGGAGCTAGTCGCTATGCGAAGAGCGGGAGGTTGAAGGAGGACCCACCGACGAAATATCAGCTGGGCGAAGGAGGCTACAACCGATGAAGGTAGTTCGGGTGAAATATCATTTGACCTACAAATCAATGAATTTGGCCTTATTTTAAAGAACAAAATCTCACCTCTCCAAAAATACCGAAATTTCAGCCCCTCGTTGAATTACTTTCCGAGATTTTTAACGAAAAACATCTGCCCATGTAAATGGGAAATGGCCCTTGTATATACTCCAGAGAGAAATTAATTTAAAAATGAGGTATGTATAACACTTAGGTCTCGTCAAATACGAGTAACGAGTAGTTAGTTTGTTTTACCGACTAATTTTTAGAATAAACCATCTATGTCTCCGCAGTAATTTTTTCGGGGTTGTGAAAAACCTTCCGTTTTGAAGGAGTTTTAAACGTACCGCGCGAAAGAAATGAACCAAGTTTAAGACTTAAACAGATATTTTTATTTGATTACCAAGAACTTCAGTCATATAAAAGTATAGAGTAGCAGCACTAATAATGCAATATTGAATTCATGCTTCCTACGACTGCTAATATTAAAGTGTATAATTTGAATTTGGTCTCCATTATGACTAGGGAACTATTTCGCTCAAACTACCTTCAAAGACAGTTCATTATTAGACCCGGACAACAAAAACGTCATGTGAAAGAATATTGCCATTTGAGGAGAACCCCTAGTGATGGAAGAAGCGAGAAAGATATTTTAAATAGATTACTCCCAGCAAAGAAGGTGATCTACAAGATGAAGATTCCACTAAGAGTCAGCAACACGAGCTTCAAAGTAAGAAAGCACTCCATTGAAAGTTATACGTGGAGCATGCTCTCATACTGCAATAGAGCTTGAATGAGACCTTTTGAAAAACAAAGAAGGCTGTAGCCAATGGAAATTTTGTGTTTTCGAAGAAAGATGAAGCTCAAGTAGATGAAGAAAATCGCCAATGAAAATTTAGAAAATTATGCTTTCCTGCCTAATAATTGAGGTGAAGTTCTCTTGGGTCCAACAAGCCTACAGAACGTGAACATCAGTCTATTAAAACGTCGGCGGAAATAAATTATCTGATCAGGTCAGAAAAACGAGACTACTTCACCAATGAGGGTATCATAGTTGGAGTTAAAAAGTATCCATTTAACAAGGCGGATGATTTTTTCTCTGTGGAAATTCGCACAGAATCCATTTAAATGAAAGCTGCAAAGTAAAGGAAGAAAATAATTGGACACATTTTGTGGCATATGAGCCCATTGAAAACAAATTTACAGGGAAAAATCAACAGCAAGAACAACCAAGGAGGACTAAGCAAGCTAATTAAGAAGGACGCCAAAATGAAGGAATGAAAGGAAGCTGGTCGAAGGAATTGACTATTTAGAAGTATTCCTGAACAGAGGAATTTTTGATACTTTTCAAAGTACTGCAACTCTATGCTACAAGAATTAGTTAACTATTAACAAATTTATACTCCTGAACAGGCGAAATTGTATTCCTAAATATTGCAAAAAATGAGATTACTGAAGTTACGGCGATGCTTTGTTTAGTACTTAGTTGAATATTAGCCAATGATTTAAAACAGATGTATACGTTCAGTGTATACGGAGATTTTGCGTCTAAAAATATGCTCTGCTGCGAACACAGGATGATAACTTAAATTCAAGTAAATAGAAATGAAAACGAAATAATAAAATTAAGATGCCATGTGAAAGGCCCCATGGTTTACCACGGGTGTTGGGGGCCATCCTTGGGTGAGGCGGCTCAAAAATGCTACGAAAATCCATTTTGATGCCATGACTTGTTGAATAGTTGCCCCCGGCTATCAGGTAGGCAATAACCCGGAGGAGGGAGGATCACCCTGCCTTCGAGTTAGTATAGGTGGAGACCTTGTGAGTGGGTACGACGACATTTAATTGCACCACAGGCATGTCCAGGTATTTAGACAAACTGCTGTATTCCAGTATTCACTCCAATTTTCGATCATTTCTTTTCATCAGAACGGCTTCAACACTTGCTAACAATCGTTTAATGACATCAAGTGGGATATTTTATTTATTGAAAAATATGAAAATGACATTTATCGGATGACGTCCGACAAAGAAATCCGAACAAGTTTTTCATTCCCAGCCACCGAACTACAATAATTCATAAATCCTTCCCAGTAGAGGTAGTCAAATTATGGAACTCCCTACTCCAACAAATTTGTCAAGCATAATTCATAATACCCGCCCAAATCTTTTCAACATCTTATCAACCTAAGTACTCGACATTCACAATAGTGAAAAGAACTTTCACTCATATAAGGACCCCAACTGAGAATGCATGTTTGTGCGATATATGTACAGCAGTGTTTCTTGTTTGGTTGTTTTTTAGCCTTCTCCGTATGCTTAAATAGGTTATATGTTGCACTATAGCAAAATTATATTTTTATATGGATATACAAACCTAAATGGATTATATATAACTATACAGGGCATATTTCTACCGCTGAAGAAGACACGGATGTGGTCAAAAATTTACTAATTCTCGTGTGAGTTTTTCTTTTATATTATCTATTAATGCCACACCCCATGGATTTTATTGTAATAATTACTATACACATACTAAATAAATACTTTGATATATATACTAATTAATAATTTAAATATATTCTAAGAATTGATGCGGGTGTTATACTTCATGTAATGTTCTATGTTCTATATTTTTCGTGGTCTTGATTAGCAAAACACTTTTGAATGTTCCACTCAAGGCCATTTTTTCCCAATTTCTAATGTACATGTTATTAGCTATAGTTCATATTTCTCATGAATTCTGTTCAGTTGTACCTTGGGGAAATGATATCTAAGGTTCTTAATGGAAGTTACTACTTATTTTGTTATCCTACTCAGTGCATTTTCCGGACATGCTCCGAAAAGTGCGACACGTATCGTTATCTTCAAGGGGGTTGTCTGCTTGCTGTGTAGCAGCATTTTTTTCAAGGGCTGTAAGGTTTTTCAACTTTTGCCCTGTGTTCCATTTCTTGAGGAAGTCAACCCGATCTAAAATGTACCCAATTGTCTGCTTTAGGCTGGTTTCCGGCATTTTTCATGCATAGAAGCCATCTTTTACCATGTAAATGATATTTGGTTGATATGGGGTTGTCTGCTTGCTGTGTAGCAGCATTATTTTTCAAGGGCCGTAGGGTTTTTCAACTTTTACCCTGTGTTCCATTTCTTGAGGAAGTCAACCCGATCTAAAATTTACCCAATTGTCTGCTTTAGGCTGGTTTCCGACATTTTGCATGCATAGAAGCCATCGTTTTCCATGTAAATGATATTTTCATTTAATTTATTAAGCTCCTCTTTATCGCTTGTCTCGAGTTTTTAAAAAATTAATCTCTGACAACCGGGTTATTTCTACAAATATTGGTTTGAGATTTGCAATATCTAGCACCTCAGCGTTTGAATGCCTATATCTTAGCCTGAATATACTTCTCAGGCATTTCCTTTCATGAACTTCAAGTTATGTCATTGTCCCTTTTGGTAGAAGGCCTGCCCATGCTTGTGCCCCATATAGTATCGTCGGACGAAGTACTGATGAGTATATAACAATCCTAATTCGATGTGACGTAGAATTTCTCCTTAAAATTGGTGACAAGATTGTCGTAATGCCAGTATTTTTTTTTTAATATTGCATCCGTATGTGGTTTGAAAAAATTGGTCGTCGAGAGGGTTCATGGAACTGGGCAAAGGGATATTTTTCACGGCATCGACGCTTAGTGCGGGACGCTATCTGCTAGGCGAGTGTTGGGCATGATCCGTGTGTGAAGTGACGATTAAGATACTTGCTGAGCAAGGCGCCACTGGGCCGTAAATCAACTCGGGTTGAGTAATGGACGGGCGTGAAGTGCCGTCCGCCCCCCTACCAATTCGTTAAATCAACCGTTTTCATTGTTTTCCTCTCTGGGGGCGTTGTAAATCACTAACTTGAGAGACCTTTTGATCCTAAAATTTACTTTGAAGTTGCGGATTCACGTTTTCCTCCAACAAATTGCTCGTTAATTCCAATGTTTATCTACATGGACAAAGGTGGTATTGATGTGAGACATAGGACTGCTGATGATAATAGCCGCCGACGCTTGCCTGAGCATTCGTGTCACATTTCTCCTTTGTCTTGAAAGATTATGCGTCGAAGATTTTTAATCCCTAGTCACTACGTTATCCAATAGTGGTTCATTACTCAACCGCACGGGATATCCGAAGCCCGTCCTATCCTTTGCATTCGCACCTATAATCATGGCATATGGAAACGGACGAAATAGTTAGAGAAGAAATCGTTCCATTAGGCAATGGATACAGCATACATTTCGCAAGCATTGCACATTATTTTCCCTATAAATAGAAATTATTCAAGCTCTTAATTGACTGTGAGACTTGAACGATAACAGCAGTAGAACAGAGAAGGCTGGGTGCCTTTGAATTGTGGTGTTATCGAACGATGATGTAGACTATATGGGTGGAGAAATTCACTCATAATGCGGTTCTACGATGAGTTGAGGACAAAAGATGCTTATCGACAGCTCTGAGAATAAATTAGAGACAACAGAAAAAGACTAGAAGCCTTAGAAACCTGGTGCTCGAGTAGGATGCTGAAGATAAAATGGACGGAAAAATAAGAAATGATGAAGTGTACAGAAAAGTAGAAGAGGAAATGACCATATGGATAACCATAAAGAAAAGAAGAACAAGGCGGACTGGACACACGCTGAGACACTATCGATTTGTGAAGAACATAATCGAAGGAAAAATAGAGGGAAAAGTTCCCAGGGATAGACCCAAGAATAATTTCATAAAGCAAATAAAGAGGAAAGTATATAGGAAAAGATACCAAGAGGTAAGGAAAGTAGCATTAGATAGGGAAGGGTGGAGGGCTGCAGTAAACCATTCTTAGGATTGAGTATCTAATGATGATGAGCTCTGAGGATAAAATAGGGACAAAATTACTGGATGAGTTTTGAAAAATTAACAGCCTCCAGGAAATTATAATCCAGAGATAAATTATTGGGAAGAATTACCGAGATAGGTCAATGACGGAATGCATCAGGCAAATTATGCAGGATGTCAAAGTGAAGATCTGAGTTGAAGAAAACGTAGTTAAGATAAAGTTAGCTAAGAGGAGATTGGAGTGAAGAGCTCAGGAAAGCCTATCTTCGGAATGATGACTTCTGATGATTATTTGGAAATGGGCAAAAATTCTAGTATGTACTAAGAGAAAAAGTATTAGCTGTTATCTCGTTATTAGGATACAACTTGAAGTTAGAGGAATTATTCTCCATTTACCTCCATCTACCTCTAGAGGATCTATCTACCTCGAGAATATTATCACATGGGATTGATATGTCACGACGGACATTAAATCAAGGAGGCCTTTAAGATAACGTGGTCACAATTGGTAACAAGTGGGTATAGATAGAAAAATAAGCAATGCGCCAGAACCTTTGTATAGACCGCGGGAACTCAATGGGTTATAGATCGGGGTCGTTTGAGAAAACGAGCGAGAAAATAATAGCAATTCTCGCGAATGAGTATTGGAGAAGAATGCACAAGTTCAAATGGGCAAATAAAATGATAAATGAAGACGTGTAGAGTGGAGGAGGGGAGAGAACATCCATTATAAATTCAGGTTAACACTCATTTACAACCAGGTGGATTGGAGAGTGTCCAACCTCTTTAAGACGTCACATATTCTTAACGTTAACGCAAGAGAAAAACTTCTCCAAAGAAAGCCACAATCTTCACAGCTCTGGTCAAAACTACTTAAGAGCAGCGCTTGCGATTTTTGTGATTCTCATGTTGAGAACCCGCTAAATTTAAACGCATCTTGCCAGAACGTCGTGCAATTTACCTGAAAAATTCTCGAGGCATAATGCATCACCGATATTAAATGCTGGTGGAATATTGATCATGGGAAATTTCTATTGCTCGGCATGAGTATCTAGTATCATATCCTGAAGGGAGTTGGGATTATTTGCCGTCTAATTCAAGATTGAAAATTCATTTTATTCGTACGGGTTTAATTTGACTCACCTGTGGTTTGTCCTCCATTTCAAATAATTAAGAATGACTTTCTCCATTTCAAATAATTAAAAATGAATTCCTGAGTTGGAGGATAATTTCCGCCATGTTGGTTAATCGTGGATTCGCCCGAAATCTACGATTAACTTGAGCAAAGATTTTGATCTCCGATCACGGCTGATTTTCGTCGGTGAAATGCAATCACCGGTCGCCTCAAGAACGTCGATCCTCGATCAAGGGCTGATCGTCATTGGTGAAACCGGGCATTGGAATTGACTCAAATTTCCACATTACCTTCAAGTATTTCACTTTCACTGCTCCAAAAATTCAATTCGAGTGGAGTGGTCTTGGCATCCAAAAAGGATAGGCAGAGGTCTCCAGGTGAAAAGTTTTGTGAAGAATAGAAACACTCATTTGAAGATCATTGTGAGCCAGCTTTCTTATGGTGAAGGTAGTTTCCTTGGAGAAATTGACTGCTAGATAACTACACCATTTGCGTTCATTTTAAACAATTTTTAACAGCGGAAAACAGGAAGGTTGAGTAAGGTGGTCAAATCAATGAGATACAATGAAATAATTTTTACAAAAATGCCCTACGCACTCAAGAATCATCCGTAACATTATGAAAGTTTAACGGTGACTTTTGTCCATCTATAAGATTGATAGCACATACGAATATTATTCTAAAACATACGACGATTTGGAGGCATGTAGTAAATATAGTGATATTAATGAAGAAAAAGTTTCTTTGACATCTGATTCATGACCAATGGTTTCTATGTGAGAATACGATATATTAAATTAGGTATTATGATTATCAATACCTCTATTTTGATTTGACATTTCAATGAGATTTCGATGAGATTTCATAGATATTTGAGAAAATATGCGACGAATCATCGTAGCATTTAAGACGTTATCTGTGATTCAGAATTCGATCATTTTTTTAAAATAATGTACCTGCAAAGTGAATGACTATAACATATCTCATGAAAAACGGATACTATTTTATTTCAAATACCCCGAAAAGTTATCAAAGTTGATCTTGATATTTTGATGTCATTAGAAAGGAGACATTTTTCTTTATAATAAGTCTGTACTCAATGAATTTTATTTGCATTCAATTATCTGAAAGGTATCCTGTAAAATAAAATCGCTTACGAAAAATTTATCCTCAAGGTTCTTGTACGATCAGTTTTGTGTTGCTATGTGGACTTTGATTGGGGATATTTTCTCTGTTATATTCCAATACCTTTCTCCACTCCATCTTTTTCGAAGGCTAAATTTTTCGACTGGAAAAAAACTCACCGTCAAAGATAGCAGAACCTTTCATTTTTCCCGGGGTTTCCGTCGTTTGGTCTTTTCTAATTATCTGCAATCGTTACGCTTTGGTAAATTTGTGAAACTTCCAACCAATAGTTTCGGATGAGTCATGGATGAAAGAGGAAGATGGCCATTTTTTTAGCCTTCCCTTCGAATCCATGCATCGGAGTCAGAATCTGAGCGAGTCATGCACGACAAATGGCACCATAAAATACATACATATACCATTTCCTTTGCTTTCAACATAAAAGGCAAACATGATTGATTATCATTTAGACCTTGATATTACCGCGCGGTACCTTCTTAAAATTCGGAAGCTATCAAAGTAAAAGAAATATATGCCAAATTAACGTACGTGACTGGTGTCTTGATCACTCTCAGAACAAGCTTCTATCAAGCGGAACGTAAGAGTTTTTTTCCGGTAATTGAAATACTACGAGCCATATTACTTCTTGTCAATTAGGGCATATTGGTAAAGCAGCGGTGTATTCAGAAAACTGTTGACATTAACGAGTGCAGTTATGTTTAGGGAGATAAAATTGTGATGAAACACTAGATAATAAAGAATCAGTAAAAACACCGTAAGGGTATGAGTATCATAGGAGTATATAATCATCGTAATCACACGAAACCGTCATAAAATTTGACGTATTATTACAGAAGTTTCCATATCTCCACTCATATTTTTAATTCATTCGGAGCACTTTAAATCTAAATTTGGTTCATAATTGAAGAAGCTACTCAATCTTTTTCGCATTTAGGTCATTTTATGACAAAGAAAAGCAAAGGGAACACTTTAAAATGTGAATAAAGTGTTGATACAAATGCGTTATAATGCGTATGTATTTAACAAGTATGCATTTTCAAAGTGAGCATAATTTTCAGTGGAATTAATTATAATAATCGAGATATATACTGAGAATTCCTTCTACCAACTAACATACTTGAAATATGCGTTAGAGCAAAGGTAATTTTCCACTTAGATACATTTTTAATTGTGCCTGTTGATGATATAGTACATCGAAACCTAGGTCGAATAAAAAATTATCTAAGTGAAAAATTGCCTTTACTCTTATTCACTATAATAAATTCCTTCCACTACATCAAGCCTAACACTTCTCTTTTTGAAATTTTTATTCAAAAAATACATTCATTTGTGATAAAAACGAAAGAAAAAAAGGAGATGATATGAGATACCCTTGACGAAAATATCCATTGCAGGAAGACACCCACACAAGGCGATGAATTAACGACCGAATTGTGATGAATGAAAAACGCTTTAAAATTTTGAATAATTTAAAAACAATTAATTCAATAAAAAGAAGCATCACTTTTTTCATTTTAATGACAATGCTGGAAAAAACTACGCGGTATTATGTCCAACAACCTTGCATTTTGATAACATTGAGAGGAATTAATGGTATATGAGAATATATGTCTGGTGAGCATGTTGAATTACTGAGGCATGACAATCGAAGATGAGAGCATTTAGTGATCGGAATAAGTCACAGAGAGCGATTTTGTGCATTCCATTATATTCCGTAGACTCATGAAATCCTTGAGCACTTAAAGAGTCTTCCTTCTGCTAAGAATTTTGCTCATATTTCTGATCAAGGCTACTTTTTCAAGGCTGATATGTGTATCATTTACTTTATGCTATTTTGAGAGCACAATGAATAATTGGATCTTAATGTAAGCAATTTAACTTATTGATGTGACTTCACCAAGCTCGGACATTTCGGTCGAAGTCTACACAAAGGGAGAAATAATACTATCACTGGGAGCGAGGCGATCAATGGTTTCAGTTCTGATGATATCGATGCTTAATCCCGATATTGACTATCACCTATGTTTCGATCTTTCGTCTCCTCCAATTCAACAAAACTAAAGCAGCCATTAAAGATGAAACAGTCTTGAACATTGCTTTCCTAATATTTTGGCGGAAATACCAAGGGTAATACACTTTGTAATAGTTTTATTTCTTAATTTAAAAAGTTGCTTGATACTTTTAATGTTTCGGTAACGTTTTTATCAGTAGATCAGTTATTTCTCTACACAATTATGTTGGTTATTTTCTGGTTTGTTCTGACTTAATAGACAATATTATCTACCTCCACAAAATACGGCATTTGAATTCTGTATTTTTTAAGCAGATAGGAATATGGTTGTCTGACATTATTTTAATGATATGAGTTATATATTGCGAACTATTTGGCAGTTTGAAGTTACTAAATCATTATTTTATTACAACTCTCTGACCCACGGCCATATTTAATTTTATTCAGCTGCTAATTAGAGAAATTTCCAAACATTGCATTTAACAAATGATGTGGTGTGAAGTCACTCGCACGGGTGCATATACACCAGGGTTGAAATTCGCTATGAAAAAATCATTTGACTTGACCGGGATTCGAACCAGGATCTCCCAATTGCCGGTCAGGTGTGTTAGCCAGATATACCTCCAAGTCATCTTCCTTCAAGGCTAATTTCGACGGGGGTTTATGCGAACTACTTCGTCTCATGTGCTACAATGTAGACTTGAGGCCTGAACATCTAGTTCGCATAAACACCCCTCGAAATTCGCTTTAAAGGAAGATTGCTTGGTGGTGTAACTGGCTAACTTTCCCGATCACCGAATGCCATTAATAGCTAAAATAGTCTTTATAAATCAAATGTTATTCCCCCTACTGTGGTATGTGGCCCATGTGTGGCCACTTCCTGAGAAGAAAAATGCTCAGATAATTAAAATAACAAATAGATTTATCTGGAATGCATTTATAAAGAAAGTGGAGAGAAATAAGTTGTATGCTCCTCCTAAATGGGTGGCCTCAGCCTAATTAATTAAAAAATGAAAGCGAATATTATTAACTGAAAAAAGTGGCGGAAATTTTGCAAGAAGGACATTATAATAGGAAAACACTAATGATGAGCTCTCTGGGGAAAGCGAAAATAATGAGGTATTTTAGGAATGTACTGACTGAGGCAATCGATTTGAAAAATAAATATGCGACCGGTGAAAAACTTCACTAGACAAAAAAAATCTATGAGGAGGAAATGAAAAAAACAGTAGAAAACAACTTAAAAAACCATTTGGACAAATTATGCAAAGTTGAAACACTGTATCAAGGAAAAAAGGGTAATGTACGAAATTTGCAGTGATTGTATGGTAACCGGAGAAATGAAATACAGACTTGGACTTTGCGATAGCCCAGTATGTCCAAAATGCAGAAGGATAGACAATGCAGTTCACAAAATACTAGGTTGTAAAGGACCAAACAGGAAATGGGAAATAATTAAAACATTTTTAGAGACTTCGACACATTTGGAGATAGAGATATTGAAGAAAAGGATCTGTTAACACTAAATTTTAAATTATTTCCTGCCAACAAGAGTATAATCTTAACAGAACTAATAGCAACTTTCGTGGAAAGCCAAACAGGTCAGAAAAATATAAGATCGGCTTTAATCGATAAAATTAAAATAGTAAATAAACAGTTACCCTCCTCAGAGCATGAAAAAGCATGGCTGCTCAACGTCTTTTAATAGTATTTAATGTAAAAAAGAGATAAAAAAATAAAAATATGTAAAATATATTCATGTATGTGTCTAAAAAATACTTTAAACAATTATATATCATGAATGTATGTCTTTGGAGCGGATCTTTTTTTTCCCCTGTATGCTTATGAATGTACTGTAATATGATATTGTTATAAAATAAAATCATTGGAACAACAACACACCTGACCGACAATTGGGAGATCCGGGTTCGAATCCCGGTCAAGTCAAATGATTTTTTCATAGCGAATTTCAACCCTGGTACTAATTAGAGTATTTTTTTCAGGTCTAGGTACTAGAATCTTCAAGGAAATTGGAAGGAAAAAATACTTACGGTTATAACTTTAGACAAAGAAAAGTACTGATTGTTTTTTATACCATAATAAATAAATACCATCCGATCAGTAGATTTTACTAGGGTGTGGGTAATGTTGTGGGCATAGGTTATCTTTCCCTAAAATCTTGCAAGCATATCTAAAAAAACTAACCTGATTAGTTAGCACAAAGAGTGACACAATTCATTTATATATCGTAAAAAACTATTTTATTTATCAAAGGAGCGAGGGTAACGGCCTTCCACGATGGAAAAAATAAATTTTCCCACTCAGTCACCGACTTAAGGCATCTTTGGGCCCGGCTCGAATTCGGAGATGTAATACTCCTTTGTCGCCCTAGTGCTATTATCTTTGTATACGCGAGAACGACAGTTTATACGTAATGACCGTAGCCAATGAAGCACGCTAAATCAAAATGCTACATTAAAAGACCGACTCAGGTGATCGCTAGCGACGTCACACTCAACAAGTCCGGGGAAAGATTCCATATAAGCATATAAATTTAGGATTCATCGTCAGTCAGGTTCATATACTGCCTAAGTCTGGGTATATTATTATTACGTATTTTTTTCTTCTTCCACCATAAATGATAGCAATGCACTCGGAAAAGGTTTTCCTCTTCATACCCAAAGAAATAAATTATAATAAAGAGAAATTTCAAAGTAAAATTGAGGGAAAAGTCCCCAGAAGAGGACCCAGGAATAAGTTAATGGACCAAATAAAGAGGAAAGTACATGGGGAAAAATACCGGGAGGTGAGGGAACTAGCACTAGATAGGGAAGGGTGGAGGGCTGCAGTCAACCAATCTTAGGATTGAACGATCAATGATGATTATCAACAGAAATACAGTAGCAACGTTTTTACATATCCCCACACTGTAGTAATATAATAATTACAAAGTAATACTAGTTCACGTCGAGCATACTCATGGCTGATATCCAAGCGCTAATTATAGCCATCACAGTAAAAATCTACAACCAATAGCGTAGTAGCCGCGAAAAAAAATTCCTCGTGAAAAATGTAATTCGATAACCAAACCCATTATTTAAAAAAATAAAAAGCCCTCTCATACTCGTTACATACATTCGTTAGGTTAATATTTAAGAAAGTAAGTCAATGAAAACAGCCCATATGAATCGATCAGGTAAGTGGGAGAAGTTGCCGCCAATTCTTGCAGACAGACTCAAGGGTCATTTTCAGATTTTTTACTTTAACAATATTGCATTCCTGAGGAAATAACGAGTGGGCGACTTCCTATAATGGTTCTCTTTCCGCTAAATCACAAAAACCTTCGGCTTACCAAGAGGAATGTTACAGTTTACGTGCGGCGATTGAATGCGCAAGGATCACGAATTACCCATTGTGCTTCTCTCTTTCTTACCACAGTTATTTAGCCAGCTTAATCATGAAAAATTAAGAGACCATTGAATAGCTCATTAATTCTACAACCAAACCGCAAATTCCTTGAACCTATTGAGTGGATGCTTGAAGTAGAGGCCCGTCCAACAGAGTAAAAGGTTTTCTTTCCTCTTCAGTGCCTAACTGTTTTCTTAGCGGCAACCTTGAGTTTCAGATAAATGCAGATGGAGTTTAAAGTGTGATAAGGACAAATTATGACGGAATTATAACTCGTGTCACATTGTACGCGTCGAGAATTTAGATGTAGAATATTAATAAAACCGTAATTAAGTGTTGTGGAAGAAATTTAAAGGGCAGAATAACTGTCAAATCGGGACGGAAAATACTTGCTAAATTGGATGGCATACCCTGGCTAGGTAGAAAGATATCCAGTAGAAGCAGTAGACTGACATGTAAGCAAAGTAGCTCTAGTAAGACGTTCTAATGGAACTAGAACCTATTAATAGGCAGATTACAGGATGGGGAAAAATTAAGTACATACTTTTTTAAATATACATTTGGAGCTTGCTCTCTTGTAGCAGAGCAGCTTGGACAGTTGCAGTCAGTTTGGAGAAAATAGGAAGTGATGGAATCTAGGATTTCTCTTGGAATAATAATTATCAAACGAACAGCGAGGATCACCGATAAAGAATTTAGGCGAAGAGTGGAGCATGGAGCACAATTCAGTTCATCACAGCCATTTTCATCTTAAGGTTGTTTGAGCGAGATAGTTCCATAGTCATAATAGAGCCCATATTCGAGTTATACGTTTTATTTTCACCAGCTGTGGGACACATGAATTTAATATTGCATTATTATTGGTACAATATTATATTTTTATGAGACAGTATTTCGAAGTAATTAAATGAAAATATGTAATTAAGTCTTTAACTTGACTCAATTTTTTGGCGCGGTACGTTTGAAACTCCTTCAAAACGGAAGGCTTTTTTTGTGATACAGAAGAAATTACTGTGGTGACAACATGATTAATTTTAAAAAAGAGTTGAGAAAACATACAAAGTCTGCACTGCTAATTTATTGACGAGACATAGGTGTTAAAAATTCGTCAGTATAAAATAAGATCTCTATGGAGTGCATACACGTACCATTGCTCATGTAAAAGGGTTGGTATTTTTTGTCAAAAATCTCGGAAAGTAGTTTGGAGGCGGCTGATATTTTGTTTTTTTTGGAAGGGTGAGATATTTTTATTTAAAATAAATTCAAGTGCAATGATTTCTAGGTGAAATTATATTTCACTTAAACTACCATAAATAGAAACCTGTAAATACCCATAGCGAAACAATGGTCGCTGTCATAAGGGCAAATATGGATTCATACTCTTTAAAACCTCGAGTTTCTATCCTTTATTTTCAGCCTATTACAGAAATCTGAAATTTGACCGAAACAATATTTGCATTCCTAGATGTAGCTTTTTATTGCTTGCTCTATTAAAGATGATAGTTCGTGAAACGTATCTTATGCATTACCATTCCAATGCAAGGGTTAAGGTGAAACATGGCATCAAGTGAGATTTTGATGTTGGCCTTGCTATTGAAGGCCGTGGCTTAACATTCTTTAAATGACTACGAATTCGCTAATGGCTTGAAAATAAGATATAGCAAGAATTTGCGGTTGTAGTAAAATGCCCCAGAAAAGGAGTAACTATCCGTGGTCATAACGTTTTCTCATCTCACTGCGAGTTGTGGGGATTCAATTAGGAGCCTTTGAATAGAATCAAGAGTTAATATTTACCGACAATACCTTAAGCCTAATTAAATAACCGTTTTCAGGTTTCATTGTGTTTTAAAAATCAATTTTGTGGAATTTTAGGTACTGCGAAAGCCATAAATTTATCGACCAGCATCGTTAGCCGACGTCGGGCCAGCATTAAAATGGTGCCTAGGTAATGAACCTAAGAATAATAATTTATTGAATCAGAAATTATTAAATCAATTATTTTAATGAGAAAAGATATACGTACAAGCAATGCTTTTCTCAGGAACTTAATATCGTTCATTTCCAATTATCATTACGTACCTAACTTAAGGTAGTCCGAGCGATTTTAACTTCACCAGCTGAAGGACACATCAATTTAATATTTCATTAATAATAATGCAATTACATTGTTTTATATGACATAAATTGTAAGTAATTAATTGAAAATATCTAAATTAGTCTTTAGCTTGACTCTTTTTTTTCGTGCGGTGCGTTTCCTTCAAAACGGAAGGTTTTTTGTGATACTACCTTCTGCCAAGAACCTACTGCGGTAACCATATAATTAATTTTAAAAATAGTTGAGAAAACATACAAACGACACACTTAGTTTTTTTATGACATCTAAGTGTTAGAAATACCTCATTTTGTAAATAATGTCTCTCTGGAGTGCATACACGTACCATTTCCCATGCAAAAGGGCTGGTAGTTTTTGGAAAATATCTCCGAAAGTAATGTGGTAAGGGGTAGAATGTTTGGTGTCGTTGGATAGGTGAGATATTTTTCTTTAAAATGAAACCAAATTCATTGATTTTCAAGTAAAATGAAATTTCGCTCAAACTACCTCAAGTAGAAACAAAGACATGAAATCCTTACTGTGAAAGCCGCTAGTACACAAAAGTCCAACTATTATCTTGCGCTCTGGTGCATGGATATCATTTACTTTTTACAAGGTGCTATCTCTCTTTGACCATAGAGCAGGTTTGGAAATTTTTGCATTGGTCGTTTTGGGACGGTCTAATCTTGGATTAGTATTAGCGTACACCAATCTTATTTCATGAGGTGTGTGCTCTTTAAATGAAAATATATACTTTCCAGAGTCATGGTGCTGCCAATATTTTAGACTTAAATGTATTTTCATTTATTTATGGGGAACTACATTCCAGGCGTTTCAAATTTATGGCCAAAATAAAAGGTTAATGTAATCTGTTGTTCAAGGCTCTGGTAAATCTTACCCAGTTCTGACGGAAATAAATATGCAAATTAAAACGACAAATTTTGCATCAAGAGTTCAGTCTTTGGTAACCTTGACCATTAAATACTTAAAAATTGAATCAATAACTGCAAAAGTTTCCAATTTTTTAATAATAACATGGAGTCAATTCTTCTCAAGTTTCCATCCCCAATGGTGCTTACCTGACATTTGTTAGGGCGTTTATCTTAGAATAAAACCGGACGAAAATATGCGGTTTTCCTTTTATTCATTCTTAAATCACGTCGTAAAGTATCCTCTCAGTTCATAAAACTTTAGAAATATAATAATTCCCTTTGGCGCCAAGCAATAACAAAATGCGATTATTATAAACAGCTCTGCATGGTAATGTAAGCTGGATAGGAGCTGTAATTGTAGACAAGAGTCGAAATTACATCAGAAGTATTACTTTTCTCTTGACTTATTACAATCTACACTAAGTCAGAAGCTATTGGTGGCTCTCTGATTCTCTGATAAGCTGATATGTGAAACTGCACATGACTTAAGAAGAGTACGCAAATATTTATCTTGTATAATCAGCACTGAAATTGGTGTATAGGTCCCGTCCGTCGATAGCGATAACTGCAATGTGTGACTTAGTGACATTTCCAGCATTTAAAGAATTATTTTGCAATGATATGAGTGACTTTAGACGCTATATCTTCAATTGTGATAAGTTAAGTCCTATTTAAGATAGGTTCTCATGCCTTCATATTAGAAATATTGGATGATTCCGAAGAGACAGACAAGTATCCTCTTTTAGACAATTAGACCTAAAGACAATTAAAGTATGCATATCACGTGTACAAATTGCAAGTCCTTCCCTTTTTCCTTCTATGTGTGCTTTCTCCAAAATTCGTTCCATTTCACGATTTAATTCACCAAGTGAGTGAAATCAAATAGAAAGCCGCGCGTTTCGCTGAAAACTGATACACATCTACAAACAGTAAGTTTTACAAATCTGATGGAAGGTTGGGAGCGTTAGATACTCTGGGGCTGCAAGCTAGGCTTAAAATACTTGAAAATCCAACTCGGACGAGTTGCCGTAAAGCACATAGGACACACGACACTTTGACCCCGCATATCCCTTGAGTTGATAGAAACGGAGAGATAAAAGAGACACGCTGCCGAACTTATAGGTACAAAAATTCCTTTTTTCCACCCACTTTTTATGATTACAGCAAAAGCAGCGTGATACATGAATGTCTCTGTCCTCTCCATCCTCCTTTTCCATATTCTCTCATATTCGTGGCTGGTGTCTTAGCACCCACTGTCCTACCCACTTGTGGCGGCTCGCCCAGAGATGTGACATGTATATTTCTAGACTAGGATGGACCAAATGCAATCAGGTAATGGTTTACGATGAGAGGTATCGAAATTAGAAAATTTTGAAATATTTTTGGCGTATATATGCGTTGCCTAATCCTCGGTTCTAAAATGGTTCATTCATTCGCGTTGTCGTTATCGCCAACCAAAACTCTAATCGCTCAGGAAAGGCAATGCTCAGGGTTACTATTCTCAGAATTAACTCCGTCCTTTAAAACTAAAACCAGTCTAAATCTGAAGAATGACGGTTTTGTATTCCCTTTCACGAACGCACTTGATAAACAGAGATAACTCGAGCGTGTTGGAAGGAGCTCTTTAAGTTGAATGGAGTTTCATGTATAATAACGAGCGAAAGGATACCTATTCGACCATTTACGGAAGTATTCGTCCACCTTGAGCGTCTAATGATGAAGGACCATTTAATGCCCGTTCATGTTTATAGTGATAGGCGGACCTCTACTTATCCTCTACTTGCGGTATCGTCACAGCAGACGTTGGCCCGCATTGACACGGGGAACGTGTGATCAGGCTCTTTCGCTATATTCTGTAAGTATACTAGTTTCCCGAAATACCTGTATTCTATCTTCATTATACTCGACGCTACGAGAATTAACCCTGGCAGTTTAGTCCAAGTACAAGCATTGTTACTAAAATATGTAACGATTTGTTGGAAGTACTGTAATCCTGGAACTTTATTTCCCACTGAAAGTAACAGGAAGTTTTCAGAGCCATATTTACAGCAAGGAGGGTGTTGTTCAACGGCAGACAAAATACGGTATTGCCTAATAAACGCTGAACATTCCGTACACTCAATCCCTCCCCTTCATCCCTCAACAAACCCGGAATCATTGAAGGTCTCACAGCAAAAGATAGACGATCAAAGGCGGAGAAACTGTGAACGTTCCCCACAGAGCAAAAAGCGCCCGCAAAAACACCAAGTTCATGGGGAAACGGAGCTCAGACGTGTGCTCAGTGAATATTCCGATTTGAATTCCTTTTGTTTTGAGTGACAACCACTTTCCACTGCCTTGTTGTCTTTAAAGGCTCCCGAATCGGTAAAGGTAGTTTAAGTGAGATATAATTTCATATAAAATCCAATGAATTTGCCCCAGTATAAAGAATAAGAACTCACATATTGAACGATAATAACATATTAGCCAATCACTTAACTAATTTTCGAGATGTTAGCCGAAAAATGGGAGTAATTTTCATGGGGCTGGGCTTTTGATTCTACTATGCGCTTTGAAGGGGCATAATTAGAATAGTGAGGAAACATCTGACCCACAGATTGCGCCAATAATGTAATGGAGGACAGTAGATAGAACGGTAAGTCGGTATATTTTGTCAATTTTTCAAAGAAAAATGTTACTCACCGTGAAACTTTTTCTGAAATCACAGATTAATGTACGGTTACAAAGGTATTTTGTGCGCTCGGTGTGGAAAACGATTAAAATTACTGGCTAAAATATGTTCTTTCTCACAAATTTCATCATAAGTTATAGAAAACCAATCAAATTTTACGCATCATTTATATTATCATAGGTACATGATGCTTATCACTAAAGCCCCTATTTTAAGTGCAATTCGAATACTGTTTTTATTATGATTGGGTAAAAATTTCTCTCCAAGTACCTCAAGTTTCTTAGAACATGACTTTTCTGGGGCCAAATGTTTCCGAAAATGTCATGGTGAATCAATCTTTCGATATTGGAGAATAAGTTTTATGTTCACGCATATGATTTACTTCGGCGGTAGAAAATAGGTGAAAATGTTTATGAGGGTTAAGAAAGGCTGCGAAAATAAAAGCCGTAATAATCAATGGTATAAATTTACAATAGACTAAAGATTAACTAAATAAGTCTATTCTGAGCTCAAAAACATGAGTATACATACGTGATTTCCATAACTGAACTAAAGTTTAATGCGATTGTGTTAAAAAAATCTCGTAACAGCAGTTAAAATGCACCTTTCTCTTCGGCTGCCAGTTTTCACAGGACGATTACTCTATCATCAAGTTGGTGTGTCAAGGCCTTATAAAATCCTCCCTGTATTTTTAGAGTGATGAAATGCTTGATGCTCCACCCGCATTATAGCATATAGTAGGCAATTAAAAGATAGCGGCCTCTGTGAGCTCAGGAATTGCCGTTTGGCGGTTATGAAAAGGCGAGAAGGAATTATTGCCTCGGTAAATCATACTTGCAGCAAAACATCTTACAGTCTACGAGGATGATGGCACGAATAATAGGCAGGTGCAGTGGAAGTCCTTCGAATCGTCGTTTGATGATAATTTTATGGTAGGAGTTCCTTTACCGAAACTGGCAGTCAACCACATCTGGATACTGGTCATGATGTTCATTCAAGGATATGTTTGCGGATTTATCCCATGGATACTTTCTATCAATCGCACATGAACTGATTAGTATTATAGGCACAAAATTTCATGGTTCTTCTTGGTGGTTTAAGGGCCCAATACTTGATGGAATTTAATTGTTCTTTTTAATGAGAAATGTGATAATTAAAACTTATAAATCTGCCGTATTAAACAAATATTTGTTTCGACTAGTTAATGAGCAATACAGCAGCTTCAGGCATAAGTCAATTGATTGATTACATAATTTCATTGATTCAATGTCGTTCAATAAGTCGGAATGAATAAATCCGAAACAATTTCTTTGTAGATTTCAATTATCATACTCCTGTGCCAAATCCAACAGAGTAATAACCACCCGCCTTGACCGGGACTCGTACCCGAATCCCTCAATTTTCGGTCGAGTGTTTTAGCCAATTAAGCCGTAGCGATCGTAGGCGCCCTCTTCCCCTGTGGTTGTTTGCGAGCTTTAAAGGACTCAAGGCGAATGATTTTTCCTCTGAGGAATTCCATACATTTGTGCATTGGGGGCGAACCCGTAAAGTTATTCGTGGCTAGTGCCGGTGTAGTCACAATCGGTATCCTACTCCTCTTCGAAAATGATGCACATTTTATTTTCATCAGTCGATAATATGAAAATTACATTCAAAGTAAATATTTCAGGCAAGTTAAATGCTAGTATTCCACTTCGGAATTCTGGTGAGTGATTAAATGCTCCAGCAGAAGGCCCGTTTTTAAACTCACGAATGTGCAAAGCGCCTCCACGTTCTCATCTGTTATACTCGCTGTGGCTTGAGCGAGATAGTTCCCTAGTCATAATGGAGACCATATTAAAATTGTAAGTTTTATTTTCAGTAGTAGTAGGAAATATGAATTAAATATTGAATTATTAATGGCGCAATATTATACTTTTATGTGACTGAAATTATAAGTAATTTAATAAAAATATCTATATAAGTTTGAACCTGACCCTTATTGTTCGCGCGGAACGTTTAAAAATCCTTCACAACGGAAGGTTTTTTGTGATCATGAAAAAATTACTGCGGTGACAATATGGTTTATTTTAAAAAGTGAATGAGAAATCATACAAACCACGCACTGTGAATTTTTTTGACGAGATTTAGGTGTTAGAAATTTCTCATTTTTTAAATAAGGTCTCCCTTGAGTGCATACACGTACCATTTCCCTTATAAAGGGGCTGGTATTTTTAGTCAAAAATCTCAGCAATTAACTCGGTAATTGGTTCATGTTTTTTTTCTTTGGAAAGACGAAACATTTTTCTCTAAAATGAGGCCAAATTCATCGATTTCTAAGTGAAATGACATTTCACTCAATCTACCTTAAATGCCTGGAAAGGACTCTACCGCCTCTAATTGGAACACATCAAACCAAATTGGAGTCTATGTTGGACGGGTGAAATCTGATAAACATACTTCAGACTCGAGGACACATACTGAAACGCCGGCAAAACTTAAGTCAAAACGTGACACGACACGGAAACGGGACCCGGAAGTACAGCTGCATCATTTTAACCACTCCGCTTAAGCCTCGATGGTGGTTTATGAGCTGAATTCAACGGAATTTCTGCTGACCGCTTAACAATGCTTTTCTCGCTTCCTGTACTATTTTTACCCTCCCAAACTTAAGCGGCCATTGTTTCATCAGCTGAAGTCTGGAAACCTGTAACGCGAGATTTATTTCGTAATAGCAAATTATGATTCATGAGAGAATATTTACGGTAATGAAAACAACAATCGCTCTTCCTCACCTACCCTCCCACCTCTCTCTCCCCCTACCTTCCACCTGTTTATTATACCCACCCCTCTTTTCAACCATATAAAATGTGATGTCGCCTTTTTTCAAGTTCTAGTAGCAGAGAGTGGGAAACAGTTACAGGAAATGGTGGATAAAATCGAGAGGGCAGGAAAACATTTTGGAATGAAGGTAAACATTGGGAAAACTAAAGTAATGGAGGCAGGAAATGAGAAAGGAGTTCCAAAAGTTATCATTGATGGAAACAGCTAGAACAAATGCCATCCTTAAGATACCTCTGAAGTGTCATAGTGGATGGAAGCTGTGCGGAGGAAATAAATAGGAAAATATTACAGGGAAAGGCAGCCTTCTGTAAAGTCAGCCAACTACTTTCTGCCAAAGCAATCGACATAGGCTTAAGGAAAAAATTTGATCAATGTTTTATTTGGAGTGTTGTGCTTTATGGAGTCGAAATATGGACAGTTAGGAACAGTTAGAAACAGACAGGAAGCGAGGAAAGAGGAGAAATATCTAGAGGAGTTTGGAATGTGATTATAGAGGTGAATGGAAAGATATAAGAATTAAATGGAGTGATAAAGTGGCAAACAAGGAAGTGCTGGCAAGGATGAATGAGAAAAGGAATATTTTGTAATCGATAAGAAATAGGGAGGTGAACTGGATGATACACGTCCTCAAAAAAGATTGCCTGAAAAGAATATTAAAAGGAAAGATCGAGGGCAAGTGAGGGAGAGGAAGATGAAGAAGTAATATTTAGACATATTACGAATGAAAGGCGTAACGAAGAGCAGAGGGAGGCACAGGATAGCCAATCATGGAGGAAGTAATTCAATTGAAACCCGTCTGAGGACAGATTCACCTTAGAAGTACCTGATGATGACTCTGTAAGTTAAAACAAGTCGTATTGTTAATAAAACCTGTGGAAAAGTGCGGTTATTGTTTAATTTTGACGAACATCTACTATATTACGCCTGAATCTGCTGAATGTGTGGTTCACAATGTTGCTTTCGTCATATGTATTCCTCGTGTAATAGCTAAATTTGAAGAGATTACCCGCCGTTTCCAGCAAAATGTGGAAGAATAATATTTTTCGTAAATTTAAATCAATAGAAATTGTTCTATATACTACTTTATTTATATAAATAAAGCATGGTTTTGCGTATTTCAGGAAGAGCCAATAATTCACTAATGTGGTAAAGGAAGAGTGTGATTTATTACAAATTATACTTGAGTTAATATTCAGTATTATTGCTTATACTTTGAAGCTCATATATTGAAGGTTTTTAAATATATCTTTATAGCATTTGTCAATAATCATCACTACGTATGTTTAATATAAAATAGATTCTAATCATAGCTCAATGCGCGCATGGAATCGGTAAGGCGTTAGATGTACTAAGATCGGGCAATTGTGTGAAATTCACAGTAGAAAAACCATTCGCATGGACTGGGAATGGAACCCAGATCCCTCGATTTTGCACCGACTGCTCTAACCAATTCAGCAACCCAAGCGTCCTCTTCCACTGTGAATCTCATGGGGCTTTAAGGAGCAAGTTGTCCTCACAGGTACCGTGCATATGATGCCAGAGATACCCGTTTGCGAGCGCTAAGAGCCACAGTCCACGGGGTGAAGCCCAACTTTAAACACAAAGGTGTTTACTTTGGACATTTTCAAAGAACCTCGGAACTAGCCGCGCAGTAACTTCAACGGAGTCACCCGCTAGTGAACACACAATTGTGTGAAATTTACAGTGGAAAAATCATTCGCCTGGACTGAGAATCGAACCCAGATCCCTCGATTTCGCGCCGATTGCTCTAACCAATTAAGCTAACCAGGCGTCCTCTTCCAGTGTCGCTACTAATTTTTCCACTGTGAATTTAACACAATTGTGTGATCACTAGCGGGTGACTACGTTTAAGTAAGTGTGCGGCTAGTTCCGTGGTTCTTTGAAAATACTATGATCGGTTTTTTTAGGCTTTCTGAGTCTCTTCGAGTGGGAAAACCCTAAAAAAATAACTGAAATCGCAAGCTGAGCCTTCATTAAATAACGTAACTCTAAAGAACTTACCGGAAGCACTGCCTGCGAGTGTATTTACTTGTATTGACCTTCACATTGCTCAGTCTGGATTTTCTGTGGCATGTTTTCCAAAGAAAACCAGTGCGCACTTTGAGAGCTATTCATTATGAATCATATGTGTTCGTTTTCTTATAACGACCATCCATCACCAGTTTTTTGTCCCAAAGATGACGCATTTTAAAGCCACCTTTGAGTCATTTTTGTCTCCTACACACTGTTGTCTTTTGAAATAGTGCTTCATGGTGGCTTAGAAGTTGCATATGCGTGAGCTCGAAGCTCAGCCATATGCACCACATACAATGAAAAGTTTCGAATGCTCTTTTTCTTTATAAATGAGCTTCTTGAAGCTTATCGACTTCCATTTATTCGATAGGAGGTGATTATCTCCTCACGGCACGAATCTCGCGAGTCCGTCGCGAGACTCAGAGGGCACAAGTCTTGGTCATCAGTAATTATCCACTGCATTAATATCGTATTAAACTTTTCACCAACCACCACGCTACTTCCATTTCCGTCAGCTCTCCCTGTGGATTTCTCTGGAGGGTAAAATTGAAAAAGTAGTTTCGAAAATGAACAGAAATATTCCATTGCATCTTACAAATTCTGATAAGTGATTCCTTAGAGCTAATCTTAAGATCGGAACCACTTGAGTTACTTATTTCAATCCGAACCAGCCCACAGTAATTATCTGAGCAGTCCGTCTGTCAAAGCTCTTCCTCTTCCTTCCTCCAAACTGATCCGTGAAATTACTTTCTGTATGCCCTTCCTCTTTACAGCTAAAATAACAGCTTGATTGCCGTTCCCTTCTTTCAACCGACGCCCGTCCTGAATCCTTCGGTTCTTGTAGCTAAACTTTCCCTCGTTTCTTAGAAATCATATTTCCTTAGAGAGCTTATCAAGCAAAGGACTTCGCGATAGCAAGGCATTCATATGCATGATTCATTAGAGGCGGCTCTAGAGTAACAGAGAACAAGCGTTTTTATTCATTTTTTCCGTGCACGCTGCATTGCACGATAATTCTTCAAATGGATGCTTAAATACATAAAACCATGAATTTGCTATAAATTATCTACAACTAACTTTGCTGATAGAAGGAGTTTCATGAGGATTCCTCCACTATTTTGTGATCACTTTTTTTAAAGAATGATGGAAAATGATTACCCACTAGATTTCGCTTGGCTGACTTCCTGTGCCAAAATATACGATCATAAAAGTTTAACGCCAATTTCAGGGCATACGTGCACTTCATTAAAAAGATACGGTGACATTGATTATATACAGCTGGCAAACTTGGACGGTGACAGAACATAATGACGGAAAGATTGAACAAAATAATTAACAAGTATAAAAAAAGCTGCGCTTTTCGTTAAAAACATCTAGGAGGAAACTTTTAGAGGGATCAGGTTTGGAGCTGCAAGAGACTCGAAGACTACTTGCTAAGCTTAATTTGGTTGTGAAATTCAGAACGGGTGTGTTTTACGGTGATACAGAGAATCTCAGTTTGACGCCGCAGTACATATATAGGTCCGACAGAAGCGATAATTTAACAGAAATACATTGCTGAACAGCAAGGTACAAATATTCGTTCTTTCCACGCACAATACGTGACCGTCATAAAAACACGCAAAACACTAAATACTTCCATGATAAATTCCGCCATTTCACCTTCGAACAACCCTCTTCTTTACATGGCTGCTACCCTAGCCCCGTGTAATAGTTCCATACAAAACACTAAACACATCCATGATAAATTCCGCCATTTCACCCTCGAACAACCTTCTCCTTAACACGGCTGGTGTCCTAACCCCCGTGTAATAGGTCCATACGGTGGCTCGCAAGGTGGTATGTAGATGTAGATGACGGTTTTGGAGGGAAGGAAATAGAAAGCGTTGCAAATGTGGTGTTACCAATACGCAAAGAAAATTGAATGGACGGATAGAAATGACAATTCTGAAGTCCAGCGAAGAGCTTGAGAGAATAGATGCTTGATGGAAACTCATAAAAAGACGAGAAAAAACTCAAACAACCAATTCTGTGGCACAAAAGCCTCTTTAAAACTTCAATGGAAATAGTTGGAAGAACTAACTCCCAGAAGTTGGTGATAGAACCTTTTTGGAAACATTCTGAGACATAACAGACTATTGAAAAATTATTGGTAAGATAATTATCTGGGTGACTTTACCGAGAAAGACCAATAATGATATACATGAGGCTAATGAAATCATGAATTACTCAGTTTTCCACAAAATATAAAGTAATTCATCATTTCATTGTGAAAGGATTCCACCGAGTTACTGCCAATACCATTAATTCTACATGAAGCTAATTATGAGGGACATCAAATACAAAATTATCAAAGATTATATAGGTATGTTAGCTGGAAAGAGAATGGATTGGAGAACTGAAGAAAACTAACATTTTGATTGATTTCTGCTAATGATGATGTGCTAACAAAAACTTGATTGGCATAATTATGCCAAAATACATGGTAATAAAATGTAGAGGGTGTTTTGATGCTAATTTGTAGTTTTCAAGGCTGTCTCATTCACGTGAGAATACTGGATTGACAGGATGGATGGGCACCACACGAGCAAGAAAATTTGATCGATGATGTGTTGACTGCATTGATGTCGGCTGCCTTTATAAATTTCTAGCTTGAGAGACTTTCGTTATCGATCGCAGAATCATGACTTGACATCAGTGATTACCATGGTTCTTTTTAAGAAATGTCCCCAGTTTCACATATGCTGAAACCCGCACTTTCATTGCTTTATTTGAACGTACTAACTTAAGCTGCAACCTTCGGTGGCAGTTAAGCCCGAGTTTGTATTTCGCTCTCAAATAAAGGTTCACTTTCTTTTCCCTTTTCATTACTCCTTCACTTTTGAATAACCTGATTTCAAGTTGCCTAATGGAAACAGTTGCCCAATTTACATCTTTCTTCATCATAATTCAGCCAGCATTTTTGAGCTATTACACGAAAATTCTTTCCTTATAGCCTTTATGCCACATCTTCATTTAAACACCAGAACGCAAATTGAGCCGTTCGGTCTCCACTTTCCCAAACTTCTTAACCCGCGTAACAACAATAACGGGCTGTTAAATAGTGTTTAAATAGCTTATGACCAAGAGAAAATTCAAGATAATCATTTAAAATGACCTTACATACGTCAATTCTCTCGGACAATCCAAATAAAATAGAGGATGCAGAGTTCAACTATACCTGAATTTCAACTGCTACACATTCATGCTTTAAATCCTCTAATTCTTTATTTTTTTCTACTTGGAAGATGATTAATTCACAATTGCAATACTCACCACTAAAGAGGCTATAACAGGGAGAGAGAAAATATACTGTCAAATGCACGTCACTAAGGCCATTTCATAAAATTAAATATGAAATAAATGAGGTAAAGGGATACTACAGGTCATGTTTGAGAGGATGAGATGGGTAAGTGGGGAAGGGGAAGAAAGAAAATAGGCTCTGTGGGTGGGAAGAAGAGTGGGTAGGATGCATGCTGAGCTGTAGAATGGAATCTTGGGCTGTTGGAAACGGGCTGTTAAATAGTGTTTATATAACAACTTACACAACACAACAACGGGTTTACTTTCAGTTTAAACACTAACAGTTTAAAACGGGCGTAAAAAATTTCCCACAAACAAAATTCACCAATCAATCAAAATCACATCTCATAATAAACTCATTATACTCATCAAGACGTGGATACATCACCAAGGTTAAAAACTAACAGAAACCATTCATTTGACATTACTGATCTTGATGTTCATCACACTAACCTCTCCGCCACCCACGCTCTGGCCATCTCACTCTTGCTTGACTTATAATTCTCTATACATAAATCAGGTGTTGCTATATCTCGGTCACCTGCAACTTTGCATGTGAAATACCAAAAATCGTCCACCCTACGGCTTAAAACTAACACGCCTATCAAATAAAATACTATAATCATTGACTCATTCGCTACATCTCAGGTCTGCCCACAGCCAACGCCAAAATACTATCTATTATGTAGATTTCTTTTAAGTGACACGAACTGTTATAGTTCCTAGTGTTATATATTGCCTCATTCTAAGAACTATTGAAGGCAAAAAATGGATCTCTTACTATATTTATTTAAAAAATCCTTTCGTTATGGGTTATATAATAATAAATTTTCAAAATACCTTCGCTCTGAGGGTGTTTGGTGCCCAGGACATTTAAGTTGGCATTATGATCACTTATGGGATGATTACAACGTCAAAAAGGGTCAATTAATAGCCAGCTGCAGGAACAACACATATGTATTCTATAAAGTTTTGGGACCAATTAGCAATGACAACCATTAAAAAAGTGTTGCATATACATTCAATTAGTTTATTGGTTTAATAGCATATGGCATGAAGGTATGAGTCCCATTGTAGCCAAGATGGCGGATACGGAATGAACCGCTCGGAGAGTTGATTACTCGATAAAAGAGTTTTTTTGAGACAGATGGCCCATTAATTTAATCTTACTGACTATTTGTTATGTGAATTGGCAATTATTCATACACTAAGCTTGAGTAAATTTTATCCATCGATGGAATATTTGATCAAATATTCGAAGCTATTAACTATTGGTAATTAAGTTAAGAAACTAGATGTGTTCATACAACACGTATATTTTTATGAGATGTATAACTTAACGGATCTCATAACCATTGATTCCATCACTAAATGTTCTTGTAACAGGGCATTTGAAAGATAAAACTATTGGTATTTGCGGTAGAACTATGAAAGGAGGCATCTCCCCTATTGCCACCGAATAGAGCAACCTCATTGATATTTGCACGCGCTGTTAAAAGCAAAGTACACCGATTGGGCGGTCGACAACGTTTTTTCATCGCCGATTGGTCACTCGAATTCAAGGTCCATCGATAGAAAGGCTGATTTTCGATAAGTGAGGATTTGAGCTCACCTTGTGCTAAGCCCATCGACGCGTGAAATCACTCATTCATGGTTGGGTGGGGGCGCAGTCTCCTTCCCCCATTTGTCGCTTCTAGTTGGCTCCTCAGACACATTTTACGAACGGAAAATCGGCATTTGAAGCGAAGCCAACTATTTTCTGTAGGATTACCCCACAGAAATTCCCGCCCTTTCCCGCGATATGTCACGAAACCTCCTTCCCAATTAAGAAGAGTATATTATTTCTTAATAATAAGCCCGAATATTTGTATGTTTTCTCCAAAAAAAGTCTAAAACCACCGATATAACAACGGAAGCTGATGCAAATTTCCTATACTATTCATTTCATCGAACAAACTTTACATAAATCATTACAAGTAGTAGGATTCAATTTCTGGAATTCCCTCCCAAATGAGTTTAAAAAAAGTCCACAAAAGAAAACCTTTCAGTCCATGAACTGTGCCTTTTCTCTAAATGCCTCATAATTCATGTGCCACTATATCAAATGTATCTTTTTTAATTTAATTTTCCAATCTCCTAGATTTTTGTCATTTTGTTTATCATTGCCTTCATTCTGATAGTTTTTTATAGTCCCTATATTTTATATTTTTGATTATATTTGTTAGTTGACATCTTTGCAATTGTTTCCCAGTATTATTATATGTCTGTAGCATTATCAATTTTATCTCGTAATTAATCATGCGATGAAGGGACACAACTCCTTTGTGTTCATTTGGTGATCTCTCACAGCAACTAATTGTGTATAGTGTTGCTTTCGTGTATTACTTATTATGAAATTCGTTTTCTGATCTTAGAGGAAGTCACGTCCTGGATCAATAAATTCTTTTTCATTCATTCATTCCCCATTCCCGAGAAAGTCATTTCCTGAAATCGGGAAAATTTCTACTAAAAATTATGAATTCTGGGTACTACAGTGAAAATATTGTGAAAACCTCAAAAAAATATAACCGAGCTTTAAAACGGATAAAGGTTTCTCGGGTTTTCCACCGGGTGAGCAGGTCCATGGGGCCCAACGTTTCGGAGAACGACTTGTCCTCCATCATCAGGGGGAGGGGGGTGGGTGTATTAGCTTCCAAATATACCCCCCTGATGATGGAGGACAAGTCGTTCTCCGAAACGTTGGGCCCCATGGACCTGGTCACCCGGTGGAAAACCCGAGAAACCTTTATCCATCAGATACGCCGGGAAAACCTGAGATCCGAGCTTTAAAACGTTTACTAGTCCCAATTTAACTTTATCTAGCTTCCCTGGAAAAAGATGCGCTCACTCCACATAAAATGCGAGTCATCTTTTGATTATTTATTTCATTTTGTGTCTGTCTAATACAAAAGCGTCCTCTGTCCTCTATCAGACTCAACGTTCCCTGGCTACATGTCCGGCTTGCTCAACTCTCATTTTGGCTTCATTCGAAATAAATAGACGATTGAGTTGTAATTATTGGTATAAATAGATATAAATACAGATAAATAAAATAAATAATATAAAAATTGGTATAAATATAAAAATTGAAAGAAATGTGATGAAATCGGGGGTCATCGAAAGTTCCCGAGGAATACAAATTCTCAGACCGAAGGTTCCGAAGTGTTGCGAATAAGAAAATCCACCAGGGATTTTTCGGTCGTAAAGACTAAGGCCTATCTATCAAGGTTTTTTGACGATATAACTTGGTAGAACGTATGTACCTGTGCTGTAATTTTGAATACGTGAATACGTCTGCGTTCGCAGTGCACCTAATGAGGGTTGCTGTACCTACCCTCGGAATCTTTATCTTCATTCATGTGAAAAAGTGCTGCTTCTTTTGATCGCGGTGTTTTCTAGCCATCTTGGAGCAGGGAAAAGAGCAAAACCTGAGCTGGAGGAGGATGCTGAACGTAAAATAGACGGAGAAAATAAGAAATGATGGAGTGTACAGAAGAGTAGAAGAGGAAAGGACCATATGGAACACCATACAGAATAGAAGAACGAGATGGATTGGATACACCGGGAGGGACAATGGGTTTGTGGAGAACATAATTGAAGGCGAAATAGAGGGAAATGTTCCCGGAGGAAGACTCATGAATAAGTACACAGACCTAATAAAGAGGAAAGTATATACATAGGAAGAGATACCAGGAGGTGAGTGAACTAGCAATAGATGGGATAGGGTGGAGGGCTGCAGTCAACCAATACTAGGATTGAACGGCCAATGAATAAGCAAGTGTTTGCTGACTCCCTGTAGTCACCGTGCCAACGATCTCCTCCCGATCCAACTCCCATTTTCACCCGCATCGTCATAAGGTTTCCCTGTCCAGTAATTGGATCCTTTTACCTCATTTTCGGTATAGTTTAATTCCTCTTTCTTTTCCTCGTTGCTCTTCCTTTTGCTTTTCCTTTCTCCTCTCTGTTATCTTGGCTTTCTGCTCTCCCTCTGCCCACGTCCACTTCTCATCCTGCCTCTTTTTCCTGCTCGTCACTTGACTGCCATATCTCATACAGCAAACCAATAACTCGCCGAATGCGTGCCACAAATTTTCCAGAAGCTATTAAAAAATGTTCACTTGTATGTGTAAGCCAAATGAGATAAAATCCGAAGTGCCACCTCCTAAAAGGATAAAGGATAAAATCCGAAGTGCTCCTCGCACCCCGCGTGTCCTATAGGACATACTAAACAGCCATAAACAGCCAATAAGATTCTCATCCAGACCTTCTGTGTGCTTCAAGCTACAATGCTGACGTTGTATGTAGAGCGACCCCCAGATATCAATCAGTGCTGGGAACTGGCTTTGAGCCAGCTAGTGGCGTCTTTCACGTCCTGAAAGTTCATTGGCAAAGATGTACAAAGGTTACAAAGTTCTTATACCCTTGGGTCCGAGGAGGTTAAGGCTCTGTAAATAAAGTTTAATTTTTTCCTTCGGTGAGCGGATTGGTGTAGTGATTATTAAGTACTGGTTCCCACTCCGAGAGCCTAGTTCAAATCCCCGCAGCGGCAGATATTTGCCTGTCCCTAGAGGGATACTTCGTGGTAAGGTCTTAAAGTTGAATTCTCCGTTCGTCGCGAGGGGTGTAAAACTGTCGACCCCTTGCGACCTTTAATGATGAATAGACTAATATCATCGTCATATTTATCTCCTGTCTCTCCAACCTCCAAGTAATTCTTCCTTTACCTACCTGCTCACTTCTGATAAGTAGCATTAGCCGTTGACGTATTGGATTTTATGGGGAGGTAACCGACAGCTAAGGTCATTTGCGCCATAGGGGACAAGTAAGGGAGGAAGGGTGGATATAAACCTTGCCTGCTCTTAACGAAAGGCGCCAAGGGGATCACGGTGTTATGTCTCATCCGACAGACGGATCACTATACTTAAAATGCCCACCACTAGGCATTCAAGTAGGGATCGGGTTTCTTCTGAAAAATATCTTCCTCTGCTGGAATTTGGATTCAGCCTGCCCGTATCGTTAGCCAGTACTTGCCACCACACCAACCCGATCCTCTATTTTCCGTAGATTACCTCCACAATTTACTGATGCTACCCATATCAAGTAGCCCCACATTCCATTGGCTTCTCATCCCGAAGTAGCGTGTGCGAACCCAGGCACGGGGGGAGACTTTTCCAAGGGCCTCCTGATCCATCATCTGTCGCCATTTTTACCATGGGAAAAATCAGCAAGAAAGCTAATAAATTACCCCGGACTGGTTGACTGAATTACTTTTCACCTCTACTCGCTATCCATTCCTCATGCGAACAGAGTTCACTTCAACGGTATTTAATACGCCGGGGGAAGAATGTTGTTCTGATTGTAAGTCTGGTAAATGGTTCGATGCATTGTTCACCCTGGGTATATGACAACTTTTATAGGGATTAAGGAGGGAGCCCCGAGAGACTCAGAGGCTACACGCTAGGCTTAGCTTGCTTGAGAAATTCGTAACTGGTGAATTCCAGAACGACACAGCGAATGACTCTTCACTACATCTCTAGGTCTGACAGATGCGATAAAATAAGAGAGATACACTGCCAAACAGATAAGTACAAAAACTTGTTCTTTCCGCGCATAATAAGCGACCTCGATAAAAACTAAGCTCCACTAAATACACTCCCATAATACACGTCACCATTTCACCTCCCAAAGCCTTATATCTTTACACGGCTGATGCCCTAACTCCCCCTGCCACACGCCTATGTGGCGGATCGCAGGGTAGCATGTAGTTGTAAGGACTCGCACTGAATTGCTTCATCATCCTTTCAAATAAAATATTCATCATTAAGAAGCATGCATGGATTCAACTTAAACAGAAATTAAAAACCTCTCTGTGATATGAAATCGTTTCAGGCTTTTCATGGTGGAAATGCGGTATGTCCATGATAAAATATAACACAACAATAGTAATATCCACACTTTAATATATTACTTCAACACCGACCATGGTTTCGACATACTATGTCATAGTATGAAATGAAAATGACACAGTATGTCGAAACCATGGTCTCTCTGTGATACGTCTTAATCAGCTGTACAGGCACTAAGATTAGAGATAATGCCAATGACTAACTCATGATCTTACGATCAATTCTGGTTGGTGCATATTGTGACGCCAGCATGTAGTCCGCCGCTAGAATATTGTTAGATAAACAGACGCTACAAGAAAGTACCAGTGGTATAGCCCTGCTGTATGTCAGTTACGAAAGAAGGCTGCCTGGGAATTCCCCGCTTTAAGTCAAGCAACGTAACATCTGAGGCCCATGCAGCAAATAGCAAATGACATCCCCTCTCACGGAAGTTTTAATCACACAAGTAAAATAATGACAACTTTATTTTAATACTTATTTCAAGGTTAATCTGTCCTCAGGCAGGTTTCAATTGAACTGCTCCCTCCATACCCGTCTGTCCTGTGCCGCATCCCTCAGCTCTTCGTAACTCCTTCCATTCATATTATCTGTCAACATATTATTTCTTCGTCTTCCTCTCCCTCTCTTTCCCTCGATCTTTCCTCAAGACGTGTCCCATCCAGTTTGCCTTCCTCTTTCTTATTGATCCTAAAATATTCCTTTTCTCAGCCATCCTTGCCAGCACTTCCTCGTATGTCACTTTATCACCCCATTCTTCTCAATAGTCGAATTACAAAATCCTCTAGATACATCTCCTCTTTCCTCCTGACTGTCCTTGTTTCAGCTTCATAAAGCACAGCACTCCAAATAAAACATTTAGCAATTTTTTTCCGTAGACCTACATTGATTGCATATAAATCCATATGACATAAAAATCAAAGACAACAGTTCACTCATGATGAAATAAGAATCAAATGTGACTCGGACAAAAATTAAAAGGAAACATCTGTTCAAGGCAATAATTTTTATTAATTTAAATATTGAATGAATTTATAATTGATGTAAACATTTTCACACCAAAAATTTTTTCCCAGCCATTTCATGTAGCTAGTTTCTGATCCTCCTCTGGCCAATTCAAATTTCTCCGCGACTACAGTAGCATTTGCAACGGTTGCCGTGGGTTGTATTTATTGAGGACTAATCTTAAAGTTCAGGTTATATCCGATGTTACGAACAAGTGGAAGTGTTGGTCAGGGAAGAATTACCTGGATAATAGCAAGAGGGTGGAGAGAAATCCAGCGTCGAAAATCGTACCTACACTCTTAACGAAAGGCGCATAGGAGTCCATATTTTCACCTCCCATTAGGCGAAAGGAGTGGGAATTGCACTTATGTCAGTTCTACAAGTGCTATTCATATCATTGGTGTTCAATCCTTATATTGATTTACTGCAGCCTTCCACCCTTCCCTATATCATATTTGAACCCGTGCCCTCGCATCCCTTACCTCCTGGTATCTCTTCCTATGTACTTTCTTCTCCATTTGGTTCTTGAAATTATTCCTGGGTCTTCCTCTGGAGATTTTCCCCTCTATTTTTCCTTCAATTTAGCTCTTCCTAAACCCATTGCGTCTCAGGTTGTATCCCTTCCATCTGGTTTATCTTTTCTCTACGGTATTCCATATGGTCTTTCCTCTTGTACACTTCTGTATACTCTTCACATCATTTTTTATTTTGTCCATCCATTTTATCTTCAGCATCCTTCTCCGTCACCAGATTTCGAAGGCTTCTAGTGTTTTCTGGTCTACTTTTCCAATGGTCCATGCTTCCGATCCATAGAGTGCTCCGCTCCATACGAAGGTTTTTACATTCTGTTTCCTGGTTTTTAGTAATATCTTCTTTGAGCACGTAGTTGTCTTTTTCCCATGGATACCCTCTTAGCTTTGGCTATTCTCCGCTTGATGTCTGTTGTACTTCTTCCGTCCCACGTGATGGTACTTCCGAGATAAAAGAAGAAAACCACTTGCTAATTTCTTTCCTCTCAGAGTGAATTCTGAATTCATCATCTATCTTACGCATACTAGGTATCTTCCTACGCATACTAGGATTCTTCCTACGCATACTAGGAATTCTTCGCCTTACTTATTTTCATATTGTATTTTTGGAGGACTTGGTCCATTACGTTTTGTGACCTTTATTTATTAATTTATTTATTCTCTCAATCCCGAAATCAGTACATTAAAGGTCTTTTACGTTGGGTGATTAACATTAGCAACAGACGAGCAATAAAACCCATGTCCTGAGTGGTGAAAAACCACTCTGACGAGACTCGAACCCGCGATCCTCGCATTGGCAAGCGAGGACTTGACCCCGTCGCCACCAGAGCCGCCGACTTTGAAGATCATCGCTCTTCACTTAATATCCTAATAATGGCTCGCATTACCGATTGAAAATTTTACGTCACCGCCAGTATTTGAACCCGTGCCCTCGCAAAGGAAACTTCTTCCAACAGTATCAACCTCATAATACCCAAAGTGGTTTTTGTGATTAAGTTAGTCGATTTTTCATACACCACATTAACTGAGATAACGCTTAAAGTTTACATGTTAAAGAAACCACATCAAAATGCAAAATGCGCATCGTAAGGAGGATAATGATTGATTGTTGGACTTCAATTATTGGTTGAGTTGGCCCGGAGATAGCAAAAAATGTTAATCAGATCCGCGAAATCCGACTCGTCGCCAGGCCTGCGCAAAAGATTGCGAAAAAATGGGAATTGAAATTGAGAAACCAAGCTCATAAATATTGCTCGCTAGATATTAAGCAATGCCGTGAGATCCGTTCAATCAGTGATTGTTTTCTCAATTAAAAGGATGTTTTACCGGAAAATATTGCGATTTCTTCTCTACTTCATCACGGAGATTTCGCGAGTTCTATCTCATTTTACGTAACCAAATTAAACCTCCTAATAGCCCTGGGAAATACAAAGAGTAGTGAAGATATACTTACATTATTAATTTAATTTCCGTCATTTATCTCATTTTTATTTTTTAAGAATTTTATTTTTATCTTATTATTCTTACTTAAAGTAATTTACCATTCACATGTGGAAAAATTCGAAAAAGAAATGTATCAACGATTTCTGAAATATGTAAAATAATCAAGGAGCTCGTGGAAATTCTCATACATTCAGGATAAATTCATGACGTGAAATGTCCAAAAATTATTAATAAAGAGTTGTTTCAGGATATGATTTGGTTCTTTCCCGGCGTATGATACTGATGAAGTATTCTCGGGTTTTCCACCAGGTTAGATAGTTGTTAGCCTAGGTATAGTTTGGCCTAGCCAACAACTCCAAATGGCCTAACCAACAAATCCATCAGGTTAGGTAGTTGTTGGCTGGGCCAACAACTACCTAACCTGATGTTGCTGTTGTTTCAGGCATTTTCTGGTGGAATATCATAATTAAATTAAAGAAAATTGGCAATATTCCACATATAAACTATAATGCGACCGTTTTCTATTAAGTACATCATCATCAGCATGTACTACATTGATTCGATGTATTGATGTACAACATCATCACCTGTTGATGATGTAGTATATTGAAACCGGTTGCCTTAAAGTTTTTATTGAGGAAAATTGCCAATTTTCTTTAATTTAGTCCAAAACTAGATCTTTACATTCAAAAATCTCCGATAATAATTAAGCTCGTGCACCCACTGTGTCTTCAACCTATCGCAAATGAACACGTTCCACAATTAGCCATATTACCAATGACAGTGTTATTGCTGGAAATTCACTGTCAGTGAATATCGCCTGTAGTAGTTTATGTATATAACACGGTCACACCTGTCAAGTCAACCGAATAGGACAAGGTCATACGTAGCAATGGTCTACTGCACTAATAGCGTCGCTCGCGAACTATAAAAACAAGGCGCATGGCCCATAAAGCGTCTACTTAGGAATGCTTTATTGTCCCATCACACCCTTGCACTTCAAATACGTGTTCGAAAAAGGTCAACGAAAAATATGGTCTCAAGGTTGGAAAATTTTTGTTTTATAATTTACTCCCGCGCTCACATTTCTCGATAATCGGTCACGCCTGATTCAGTTTCGGACTCTTTGTGTGCAATGCGTTACGCAAATGTGACCGTCTCTTTTCTTTTCTCCCTCATGTTCGGTGGTCTCAATTTCCAGTTCTCTATTGTGAAGTAGATATTTTTTCCATTAAAGTCACGTCAGCTTAGTGAATCCAAGTAAAATGAATACTGAACGACTTTTTCATTGTTACATACGCTCCTGTCATTCCGAAGCGGATTTGTTTCGACGGCTGAGAAATTATCGGAAGTCCGTCTTATGACGAATAATCACAAACTCCTAATTTAGGAATAAATTTGTACCATGGAAAATCTCCTGTCACCAGCGCTCGGCTCTACTTTCGAGAATTTCTGTATCTACAAAATACACATATTTATATGAAATTTAGCGTTCAAATATTGTTAGGGGTGTTTCATTTTATATTGGGACGCCACGGATATTATATGGATATGCATGTAACTGCTTAATAATGTTAACTTGATGTTATTTTTGGATATTGTATGGATATTATGTGAGTTATGTTGTAACGTTACATGGATATTGTATGGATGTCATCTGCTACTTGGGCATGAACGTTAAATATGGATTCTTCTTGGATACGCTTGCAACGGGTAAGTGCAGGTTGTATCGTGAGCTGGGATTATAATCGAAACGAAACATGTGTTTTTGTGAAAGTTAGGTGCAACCAAGTGCTTTTCTTGACCGAGGGTGAAACAGAAACAGGAGGTCTGCAATTCATTCCGCCCCATCATGATGTAAAATACACTTGAGGTTTGGGGGTTTTGTTTCGATCTTGCAACGTTACTCTCGGAAACGAAACTGTCCGAAACTCCTTTGCACCTGCGGTTAAGTTTCAGCCTTAAATGCAGAGCGGAAAGGGAAAAGAACCAATAGTTCTACCCAAGTATAAGATATCGAGGCATTGCAAGATTAAAATATAGAGTAATGCCGTCTGTCTATCCATCAGTGACAGCGAATTCGTGCGACAGTTGCAATGCTTTGACTATAAAACAATCACTACAGCAAAGTGAATTGGTACGTACTCGGGTCAGCAAAATCTTTACTTACCATCCCAAGTAGCACATTAACGTTCGCAGAACGTTCGCTGGCCGTCCGTTGCACTTCCGTTGCAATGTAGGTACCTAACGTTCGGAGAACGTTACGTTTCGAAACTAGCGTCGGAAAACCAGCCCCATCTATCGAAACAAAAAAGGGAATGCTGTTGTGGGGTAACATGGGTAGTTTCTGAATCCTGATGAAGTTGTGTTTTATAATCTTTTATGTGTTTCTTAGTGAGCAAAGGCTTTATTCGCACGGAATCGAGGATATTTTTAACCCTCCCTATTAACACATGCAGACGCGACTCGTCACAAGAGCTTATCGTTGGTGAACCAGGATTTTTCAGGCGTGCAAAGTTTCTGAGCTAGCAGTTGCAGTGATCGAACGGAATCGAGATAATTTATAATTCTCCCGTGAACACATGGAAGTGACTCGTCGCAATATCTTATAGCTCTTGCTCGTGTAAGGTGGTTGTGTGCCGCCGAAGTATTAAAACCAGTGATTTTTCTCCTTTTTTTGAGTACCAATGTTTGTGCTGGCCACATCTCTGACGTCTTTTTTAAACTATCGCGTTCACCATGTGATATTTCATCCTTCCGTTGTGTAGGTATTCCATCGTTGTATAGTTATTTTAATAAAATCTCTTTGTGGCTTAAGTGGACTAATTATTTGTTTGTCTTTATGCATTTCCCATGTAGCACAGACGGTTGGGCCAACGTTGGGAGACGGTGCCACGGTTGGGGAATGGATCGGTTACCTATAGGCCGTTGGGCCAACGTTGCGAAACTGTGCCATTTACACTATTATTTCTTATCCGTTGGTCCAACGTTGCAGTTTTCACGGTTATTACTTATCCGTTTGGCCAACGTTGGGAGATTGTGGAAGTCGCAATCGAAAGGAGGAAACGTGATCGAGATATCGAGTTATCACCAAGTAGGTGGATCGGCAGTTTTCGTTGAGGTTAAAAAATGGAGGAGAACACTCATTGACGAAGGCGAATCGAAATCGTTGCTTTTTGCATCATCTTCGCCTTAACAGTCAGTTTCTAGGAATAGCATTACCTTCGAGTTTTAAATTACCAAGTTCTGACGTAAATCAAACTTGACCCCCCAGGACCGTGTGCCTGAGTGAGACCTATAGCGTGCCGACCGTAATGGCGAAATTGAGTTATCGCCAAGTAGGTGGGTGGCTTAGAGAAAGGGGAAGGTAATTAGTTCGGCACTTGCATATACCAACGAATGTTATGCCTAATGGCAATATACATTAATAGAAAAAATGGTTGTATGATTGTTGGTTAATGGTGGGGGACTGTTGAGCCAACGGTTGGGGAACCGTTGGGCCATTACAGTTGGATAACGGTTGGCAAAACGGCCATGAATAACGGTTGACCAACCGTTGCACGTAGCAGTTCCCCAACGTTGGCCCAACCGTTGGTGCTACATGGGTTATGTGTCCATGTATTTACCTCACCGGGCGATAATTTCTCTCCTAACCACTCGCATGCGCAGAGCAGTTTACGTTTCATTCGCGCCACGAACCGCACGAACGTCTTTGCAACGTTCGGGCCGGGCGACAACGCAACCGTTCAACCGCAGGGAACGTTCCAGGGGTGAGTTTCCGTAACGTACCCTGGGTTCTAAACTAACGTTCTGGCAAGGTTCCGCGAAAGTTTGCGTGCTGCGTGGGATGTAATCGACGTTAGACGCGAAACAAAACCGAGTGAAAATGAACGCGAGGCGAGATAAAAATATTTTGTCTGTGAATTCTCTGAAAGACAAACATCTGTTCTTGAAGTGGTCTTTTACTAGTCTGGATTTGAAATATCTGTAAAATTACTGAAAATAGCAATTGGACTTGACTGGTCTGGATGTTAAAAAAAGAAATGTTTCAAATCCAGATCAGTAACAGACAGCTTCCAGATCAGATCGACCAGTGAGAAACTTGCATATTTTACAGCTGTGTTTACTTTCGTTCCGGAGCGTTCATTTAGTTTCGACCCGAAGTAGTTTCGATACAGATTATGCTTCGTTCTTAATGTGCTTAGTTCCTCGGGTTTCATTCCAGCTTTGAATTCGCGTCTATATTTTGCACCCTTTTGTTAAACTGCATAAGTTTTGATAGTTTTGCCCGATTTTTTATTTCAATTGCCATCCCTTCCAGAATTTTCTTTTTGGCCTATTTGACCTTTATTTGCAGCGGAAGACCGCTGTCTTAATCACCCCTTGGAAAACTAGTTTGGATTTAGTAAGAACAGAGGTACCAGAGAGGCCATACATACAGGCAGAGAATACGATACATTATTTGTCGCATTCACGGACCTGGAGAAAGCCATTGATAATGTGGAGTGGAACAAAATGTTCAGACTGCTGGAAAATCTCAGAATTGATTACAATGACAGGAGAATCATGTACCAAATATACAGGAAGCAAGTCATCACAATGCGAATGAGAGATGGAAGTCAGAAAGAAGCAAAAATTAAAAAAAAGAGTCAGACAAGGATGACCCCTCTCACCAGCACTGATCAAAATGCTCTTGGAGGAGGCCATAAGCGAAGCACAAGAAATTGGACTCAGTGGAATAAAGATTAACAGAGAAGAAATAAACATGCTCTGCTTCGTAGATGATATCTCTGTTATAGCTGGAAATCAAGATTATCTTCAAAGATGGCTAAACATAATGGACCAAGTTTTCCAAGAATATAATGTGAAAATAAATAAGACAAAGATTAAAATCCTAGTATGCAGAAGAGAAAGCTAAATGCAAAAGTCACACTGAGAGGAGAGAAATTAGAGCAAGTGGATTCTTCACCTATCTCACAGGTACTATCTCATGGGATGGAAAAAGTACAACAGCTATCAAGTTAAGAATGACCAAAACTAAGAAGGCGGTCATGGAAGAAAGACCACTGTTGTGCTCAAGAAGATAGGACTACAAACCAGAAAACAGTATGTGAAAACATTCGTTTGGAGCATGGCAATCGAAGGATCGGAAGCATGGACCATTGGAATGGCTGACCAGAATAGACTATAAGCCTCTGAAACCTATTGCTGGAGGAAGATGCTGAAGATAAAATGGACGGACAGAATAGGAAATGATGAAGTGTGCAGAAGAGTAGAGTAGAAAGTGTTCAAAAGAGAATAAGATTGAAGGACCATATGGAACATTATACTGAAAAGAAGAACAAGATAGATTGGAAATACTCTGAGACACAATGGATATTTGAAGAACATAATTGAAGTCAAAAGTAAGGGATGTGTCCTCTGGGGAAGACCCAGGAATAAGTTCATGGATCAAATTAAGAGGAAAGTACGTAGGAAGAGATACCAGGTAGTATGGGGACTATCATTAGATAAGGAGGGGTGGAGGGCTGCAGTCAACTAATCTTAGGATTGAATAACTAATGAATTAGTCAGTCATCCTTTTCTAGACATGCTCAGTATAATTCCAAGAACTTTCGTATCAGCATTTGCATACATTATGATACCTTCATCTATCCTTCCATCATTTACTGAAATTAGTCCGTGGTACACAAAAATCATCTAATAGCTTCCGTAATTTCTGCAGGAATTCATACATTAATAGATATAAATATTGCACAAATTTGGAATTTAAGCATTACTTTATTTCTTCATGTTTAGATAATCTACGTATATTGAGGCTAGCTGTAGAGTCTAGACTACTCTAATCTAGATTAGAAGATTGAAGCTCTATCATTAAATTTACATTTAATTGAGTTTACTGATTCATCATTTCAACTATAATTCCTGGATTCACCATCCATCCTATTGAAATCGACATTATTTACATTTATTCCCCAATATAGACAAACTTTGTGTATTGCATCATAAAGTTTTGATTATATTATTTTGGAGTGAAACATTTGCTCCACGTGCGTTATTTGATCTTCTATTTAAGATGAATATGCCATCATGTCTTATGTAATTAATTTAACATAAAACTAGATAAATTATGAAGAATTTAGAAAACCCATTCCTGTATAATTTCTAAGAAATGAGTATCTCTTAGAATATGTGTGCTAGGAACACTCACCATTGGCTAATGTCATTTCTGTGAGTGAAGAGCGCAGTATTCTTCATACTTACATAACTTCCGCCGCCCTGGTCCTCACTGACCCCCCGGTTCATAATCGCAGGGGTCGTAGTTGCAACGTCGACAGTGCTAAAACAGCGACGGTGGCTGTGATACGGATCTGCTGTTCGTAATAGCCCCCTATGACAGACTATTCAATAGAAAGAGTCAGCATAATAGTTAGTTCTCAAGTAATAGAGACTAAGTCATTTCACATGGTCTCTCTGAACTTGCAGAAGGTAGTAGCAACTTGGATGAATTAGATGATAACCCATCTAAATTCATGCCAATTCCATTGATGCTGAACTTCAGTGACCTAGTAGAAACTTGTTTCATCACTTTGGCTGGCTGCTAGGATCGGGTGTTGGCAAGATCAGCAGAGAGAGCTTTTGTCACAGCAACTATGAGGTGCATGATGTCATGCAATCCAATGTTATTTCTCAGGTGAATATGGCCAGTTTCCCTGGTTTCTTTTGTGCAAATAAGTGTCCCATTGATGGAATAAATTATCCATCCTCTCATGTCAACCTCATTAACCCTTTTGCTGCGGCCCAGTCTACCGATCATGAGTCTTAAAATGCAGCTGAAAAGTATTGCCAGCAAGTAACTAACTCTACCTTGAGTAAGAAATTCCATAGAAAAAGTCAAGACAGCTATATTTATAATATGTTTCTTATTTACTTGAAAATAAAAAATACATTTAAAGAGTTTTTAGTGTAAGGCATATTTTAAAACAATCAAGGGTTGGTGAGTAACCATGATGTGCTCCCCTGAGCACAGGCATAAAAGTATGTTCACAGCAGCCTGCCATGCAAACATGTAAGTACAACATACTAGTTCATTCACAGCATTGAAAGGGTGAATGCATGTCAATGAAATGAAAACATCAGGGATTTCCTTTCTGTCAGAAATTAACCCTCAAGCTAGTATTTAAGACTAAGGTATTTTAATACTCAGGGGGTATTTGACATTACATCAAATACTATAAGGCACTTCATATATGGTAATGACGACACTTAAAAATTTAGGATGAAATAAAAGGTAGAAGATAATATTACATTAAACAACTTTTTATGTGATGTTGAATATAAAGGTTTCATATATGAGCCATAAGGAATTTATTTCTCAAGCAAGCTCTATCTAGGAGAAAAAGAAAAAGTATAGAATTAAAATTGATTTTGGCTCTATAAAAAATGCAGTTTAAAGGTACTTAATAAACTGCAAGTTGAGAAGCAACTGATCTAGTGCTTGTTTCCTTGTATACATTCACATTTTCTGTACCATGCATGCAGCAACTGTACTGTAATTATTTCTGCCCAATGACACACCATGTGTTGGCCGAAGGTTAGGGCAAGCAAGATCTCTTTGCAAGCTTCACATCACCATAATCCAAATGAGGAGGTGGAGAATAAAATCATAGACAAAGCTGGTCCTAGCAACCATATCTGGCTATGCGCAACATGGCATTTCAGTCATTTATTTTGACTTCAGCTGTGACCGTGGCTGAGTTGAGTGAGCCGACTGGTTCCACTATCTTAGAGAACTAAAGCTAAAGAACTATTTATCTCATAAAGATGCGAGTTAAGGAGTGAAAGGAAAGATAGACCAAAAGGAGAGAAAGGAAAGATGGATTGATAGGAACGAAAGGAAAGACAGACTAAAAGGAACAAAAGGAATGGACCAAAAGGAAGGAAGGACTGACTCATAGAAAGAATTGATAGGACTGATTGTTCTATAGAAGTCAGTCCTCAGTCCTCCCGTTCAGTTCATGGATCCATTCGTTCACTAACCACCCACCTCAATTTTACCCCTTTGATGGTATTTTCTTTGCAAGATAATCTTATTTTGTGGTATTCATAGGAAAAATTGATCTCATTGAGTAAATGTATCTTTTAATAAATGTATCTATTCATTTCCCAGCTTAATTAATATTTTAGTTTAACATCCTTAGATAGCAATAAGGTCATTTTGCAGTTTGTCACTGGCAGACAAGGGCAATAACTCTTGGATAAATTAGAGGTGCAACAGTATTCCCGTTTCAAGTCCAACTTATACTAATTGGGAACTGGTGTTTTGATCGTGGTACTCTGCTTTGACTCTATTATTTCAGTTCAACCTGTAGAGATCAGTTATAATGAATTCTACTCTCTCTTTTAGTCTTCACAATTGATCATCATCATCGTCATTAGAAAAGTGTTTCTGAAAACTTACACCATTTCAGGGGGAAATAAAGTTTCAGATATTGATGGATGAAAGTCTCTTCTTCGTTAACAGTCATTTTATTATTCTTATCATTGTATATCATCCCATCAGACTCTTAAACATACATCAAATTACAGGGGGCATTATTTATCCTCTATAGAGTTAAAATACATGACTAACTCATATCATTATGTCATATTCATTTATTATAGAAAACGTACAAACATAAATTTACAATATTTACACAGTTAAAACTGACATCCTTGGTATTTTATGTTTTGGTTTGATATGATAATTTTATAATCTAATCTACCAATTCTACTGATTTCCTACCCTTTAATACATTCTTTCATCAGTTAGAATTCAATATTGAAGACAAAGTTAAACTGTGCGGACAGCTCCAGGACTTCACATGTTAATTTCTACAACATTTTAATATACACATTAGATTAACAACAATTTTAACCAAAACCTCTGAACAGATTACCAGGTATTTTGTGGTAGGTATGTTAGTGAAATAGCATAACATTAAATAACACATGTAATACCATCAAATTGAAGGTGGCCCAAGGACAAAATACAAATAGAAAAACCAGAAAATGAAACTGGTGAATTATTTTATTCAGTCATTGATCATGCCATAATACTGGCAGTGGAACGGTGGATAAAACAACATTTCCCTATTCAAAAGATATTAGGTACTTTCAGGCTGGGACAGAAAATCCAGATCCATTTCAAAAGAAAATAAATACAGACCTGTCGGAACCTGTGACATTAAAACGCATGGTGGCTCAACAGCAACGCATTAGAGTGAGGAAAATGACAAACGTACTGATATTGTGTAAGTGTTACCCACAACATGATGTTATACTTGGAGGTAGCTAATGTATCCAAGTTAGAGGATATTCTAGGCATTCATTGAGTGCAAAATTTACTCTTTTGGGATTCCATTTTTTTGCAGCTCAACACCCACATTTGCCATATTTTGAAGTTTTCACACTTCCTGCGGTGACAATACTCATATGAATTGACTCCCCAAAGTTCTCCATTATTTTTCATGACTCTTTATGCATATATATGTGGCTTGTATTGTTCTGGATGCCAATTAGGTTCTAATAACCCTGAAATTGCCATTTAAAGTGGAATGTCATATTATGTAAACATTTTAGTGCATAAACTACTTTTGGCTTTTCAACAAAACAGAAAAAAAATCTTATAAATAATGAAATTATTATGATAGAGCATTTCTTTCTGCAGCCACTTCTAAAGAGGATGAGATTTTTTCTACCAATACAATAATTACAGATCTTTAACAAACTACCCTTGCTTTGAAAAATCATTATTAGCCTCATTATTACCTTATTGCTTTCTCAAAAATCAATCCTTCAGGAAAAAAGTCTTATTTGATCCTACTCTTTATTGAGTAATATAGTTTCTCAATTCTGTATTGCTGCTTTCTGAAATGAAGTTCCTTCTCCTTAAAGTATCCCTGTTATACAGTAGGTATTACTTCTTTCCTTTACTGCAGTATACTCTTTGCACATTTATTGATTGTGATCAATGCTCCTTCATCTGTAGCTCGCAATGCATGTCTCACATCTGACCCAAGCGCAATGGAGAACTTAACAGCTACAAGAGTAAAGGAGACATGCAAGTTACCACTGCAAAAACCTTTGCTCAACGGCAAAGATGAGAACTGTAGTTGAGAGCAAATGAAATTTGCTTGCCGTTACCCATCTTACATAAAAATATTTACTCCAACCAACTTAAGAACTGACCACGTAAATCAAGTGGAAGAGAGTAAAAGCATGCCAAGTCCTTCTCAAACACCATCTACAAGAGTACATAACAACAACACCCCCTATCTTCCACGGTGGTCGACCATCGCGATCGACCTACCACCTTCATTCCTGCTGTCTGCTGCCTCCCCCTCCTCATGTCCAGCTTCGGGACCCTCCCGATGTGACACAATTGTCTTGTGGACGACCACCTTGCGCTTGACATGTTGTCGTCCCTCGGAATCCTGCCAGGACACCCTCTCCTCTTCCCTCACCTCCTCGTCCTCCTCCTCTGCCTCCTCCTCGCCCCCCTCTTTCCCTCCAGCCTCTCCCCTCTCCACTGCCAACCTCCTCCCCTCCCTGGTCCGATGCATGTGCCCCCCCTCGAGGTGCCTCCTCGGGTGGCGAATCTTCGTCACCTGAATCGCACTCGGGGAATCGACCATGGGCCCCTCCATCGTGCCCTCCCCACCATCCCTCCTTTGGCTCAGCTGATTGGTAGCCGTGGCATCATTGTCCTCATCCCTCTCCTGACCCTTCCTCCTGCCCCCACCTCTTCCCCCCCTCCCCTCCTCCGGTGACGACTTTGCTGTCTTCTCCTCTGGGCGACGGTGGCGTCCCCCTCCAACTCCTCCCGCCCCCGTAACGACAGGGTGGATCACCGGTGGCAGGATCTGCCTCTGCTGCCCTGCACCTCCACCCCTGGCCCCACCGCAGGCCACCATCATGACGGGGGGGGCAGGAGGTGGGGGCATGGAGCTTCGTCTCCCAAACGAGAAGCTGAAGGCACTTGGGGAGGAGAGGGAAGGGAGTAGGTGTAGCGGTTCCTCTCCCTCGGGATACTGGATGGTGCAGAGGTCCATTAAGGGGAACAGGTTCGTGTCGAGACTAAGAGCTCGGCCGCCACTTCCCACCCCGGTTCCCACGTTCCCACTGCCTGGCTCATTCCCAAGGCCATTCCCAGCAGCCCCTCGACTCCTGGCTCCGACGCTGCCTGCCTCCCTTGCAGCATCAAAGAGGAAGCCAGGGAAAGGCCTGGTGGTTGCTGTTAAAGAGAGAGAAAGTCCATTCGATAACATATTTCAGTCTTCAACTATAAGGCAAGACAGGGGGTTAAAAGGGGTTACTGTCCAAAGCTAAAGTTGCATAAACAACTGAATTTTATTGATATCAAGAATTACAGATAAATCAAACACATTAGCAATGAATCACCAGATGTACCTGTGAACATTTTCAACGAATAGCATAGTGATGTAGTCACAGGAATCATAAAAGAATTGATGACAAAACAACTATGCCTAAATTAATTAGCAATAATTCTGTTCTCAAGGTCCATAGATATCTAACCTACAAAATTTATTTGGTAAGGAATAGGCTGAGATGAAAGCCTGAGGGGGATGGGAAAGGGAGAAGTGAAGACGGGATTGGGAGATAGGATCATAAATAATGAAGATAGGAAGAGAGTGATTGCAGAGAATTCACTGGGGAGGGCTAGAGATTGCTAGGGCAGAGAGGAATAGATCCAGTCATGCCCTCAAAACCCTGAAATTCTCAGCATTGACAACACCTCCCACCAGATTCAAAATACTACAGCCACAATATGTGCTATAAAAATACTATTTGAAGGAAATCTTGAGAATCATGCATAGCAGCTATATTCTTTTTTCACAGTTAACCCAAATGTAACTTCATCAGGGTTTTCAGAGCAGCAACAATAAAGAATTCTGTAGAAGTTTTAACTCACTCATCGATTAAAATTTGAAATTTTGATTTGAATTGAAATACATTTGGAATACTAAATTGAGGAAGTATCGGTACACATGTTTAAATGGTCTTCACCATAAGCATGATCCCTCAAATGTATTATGAAGAAAAGCTCCCTTCCTAAGCTAGTAAAAGGAAAAAATGCAATGACACTTTGTAAGCAAAAGTGAATGCATGATGGTAGCAATACCTACAGTATTACTAAAAAAATTCATAGAAAGTTATGTATAAATGTATTGCGATTAAAGTAAACATTGCAATGCAATGAGTGGTTGGAAAAGCACAAAACAAGGCTTCTGAAAAATTTAATCAATGACCATGCTTCCAAAAATCTACAACAAAATACATAAAATTGGGATGGTAGTGCATGAAATCTCATAGTCTTATATGAGAATCAGGGAATGAAAAAGTGACCAAAATCACCTTACTCATACTTCAATGGGCCCCTGAAGTCTTATTTGCAGGTATTATCCGCATAAAAAACTAGCTTAGGCTTGTGAACTCTGCCCATCATCATGCTGTCCTATTTTTCTGGTCTTCAAGAGTAGACTTCATATTTCTATTCCCTTCTCACTATTCCATCCCTTCACTTCTGTTGCCCAGTCAGGAGCAGAGATTTGGCACATATGTTCCATTTTTGCCAAGGGGCCGTTCAAATATTACGTAACATGATTTGTGCCATTTTTGACCCCACCCTCCCCCTATGTAAGACAGTGTAAGATTTTCCCAACCCCTCTCAGTCTTACGTGATACATTAGATATTTGTATCTACTCTTCATTAAATGCTCACGTTCTGCAGTTTCATCTTTCCATAGAAGCCATCATATAGCTATGAGCACTGGATATTGTGTAATTATGCAATGTTGGAATACTACATTCATTACATTATGAGCGAAACAGTACAACAGCTAATAAAGTTCTGAACAATCACAGGGTATTTGGAAAAAGACACAGGATATTTGGTAATGATACAATGTTTCAAGACAGGCAAAAATCTTACGTAAGTCGGTTTCAGACCCCCTGCACCCCTGACCCTCTTCATAAGACAGGGTACCTAAGATGATCCCAACCTCCCACCCCCAAAAATTGTCTAACCTAATACTTGAATGGCCCCAAAGATACTATTTAGATGGGGACCGATTTTGAGATTCTGCTTATAAAAAAGTGCTTTTTTGCCTCTGAGCCATGACCTACTCTCATGTCTGAGCATAATATTGTTCAGCCATTTGCTGATGAATTAATAATCCACATTACAAAATTCCATGCTTACAGCATGAATTGTCAGCAGCATGAATGAATGCATGCAGCAGCAGCTGACAGCATGAATTGCATGACAGCATATATATTGAATCAAACCTTGTCACAGTCAAAATTATGGAGTTTTGTGGTATGATTTTTAATCTTCACAGCAATATGATTGCCATTCTATCATTATAAACATAATTCCTCAAGATGAGACTGAAATGGAGTTTAAATACATATGACACCACATATTTTAAACATGCCAAGCTGCATACTGCAATAATTCTCCTGATTTCTGATTCTTTAATTTGTTTTAAACTGTTTTAAGTTATGTTATTATATGAATGAGTAGGGTTATGTATTTTGGAATTGCACTGAATTATGGCCATGGAAGCTGTAGTTTAAAAAGATACTCTCATGTCTCACATTTGGGTGCTTAACTGTCATTTCTTCTGGGATGATTTCCAAATTTTAAAAGCAAATTATGATTAATTTCATTCTATAAGGGTTTGCTACTGTATGTAGATTGAATTCAAAACCCATGTATTTGTAGAGTTATGGAATGTAGGATTGGATTGGATATTTGGGGAGGCGACCAACAGCTATGGAATGTAGGGTTATACATTCAGAGCAGAGCCTTTTGCCATGATAGAGAGATATTTAAATGCTATTCTTGTTAATATACTATTGAGGTAATTGGTAAATTAATTTTCAGCTAAATAATCTTAGCCACAATTTAGTTAGAAATTAATTGACCAATTATCACAATAATTCATGACCTAGAATATTTATAGGTAAACTTAATAGAATTCATTTGAAGAAATTACCATGAGAAAAATTTGGCCTGGACCGGGGATCAAACCACAGACCTTTGGTTTACCAGACCAATACGCAGACCACTAAGCAATGCAGGCCTTTTGAATAGAATTCATTTTAATGTTTTTGCAGGACTACTTCATTTTTCACAAATGACCAGCCACAGCATAAAAAATAGCAACATGCAATAGCACAGAAACTAAAGTCAAAATAATGGAGTACATGCAAAAACATGGGGGTTGCCATCATTTCAGAGACTCAGGCATCAAATTCTCATGCTCGGGCAACCAAATGGTCAATTACATACAACAACTGGCATAATCTGTCACCAGCACAACGCAAATCATTTCTCTCAAAAGTGTTTGCAAACTGGGATGCATCTTCTTTCTACAGTATTTCCCTGTTCAGCAATCATGAAACCTTGTGATGTTTTTTGATCATACATTTCAGTAATAAAACAACACAGCCTATGATCATACATAATTTACAGCTCCCAGCTAAATTCATAAATTGCCGTCCTTCGTGAAAATACAATTATCATACATTTTATATTGTGTTTCCAATATCAAAGAACTATACTTCTGATGTAAGTGCCATAATAAGAGTAAAACTTTCATTTCATATAATTTCCAAAATCTGACATATTACTCTTTCTTCAAATGATCTCCACATACGTCACTTCTAAAAGGGGACATTCTTGATGGGCATTTAAAGACATTTAAAAAAATGTCAGTGAGAAATTAGGGACATATTTCGCAAATTAATGGAGCACCCAATGCTTCCAAATCTCAGTTCAAGTGATTGCCTTGCTCTCGGGATCATCTACTGGTGGTGGAATTGGTTTTTGGAATTTCAAGTTTCTGCTTGGAAAAGTAATTTTGAATTGCTTCCAAAGTACAGATGTGGAAATAACAAAGTGCATTCAAAGATTCTCCTATTAATTGTTCATATTTCAGATGTGAGGGAAGATTTTTCTTGGCTAATCTTGCTGTTTAAACTTCATATTATTTTTGAATCAAAGAAAATCTGAAATAAGGTCTCTTGTCCATTCAGTCACTAAAACTCAAATGAACAAAAAAGTCTCCAAATTTCAGCCCCTAGATATCTTAAACCCTAAGCTGCATGTGAAAAGTTTGCATCGTCTTTGGTTGCCTATCCCTCTATGAATTTGATCAGAATATCTCGTCATCATTTTTACTGATGTTCTTCATCTCTCCACAGACAGGAATAAATATTCAGCACAGGTAAAGGGTTACGCAGGATTAACAAAGACCTCCAGTCAAACTCCATTCAGCAAAGGAACTCCATATCAAATACGTAAATAAAGTGTAATATTTTCATAGTTTAATGCAAGAAATGGTGTTGGCTCTAATAAACTTATTTGAGTGCTAAAAATACATAGGCATCAGGGGTGCTCGTTCTCATCCTCCTCCTCAAACTCGTCCTCAAACAAAAAGATGATACACAGTAGTTTTTTAATTCCCCCTCCACATGCTGATATACTATGTTTCTCCTCCCTCCCATCCCCCAGAAATCATATTTATGGGGCGCTTTGCATCATGACCCCATACGTGTGCACCAATGAAGTGCACCATGTAACACATAATCAACTTTTGAGTGCATTGCCAATGCAATCAAAGTTTTTCATCTACCTAAGAAGAAGAATTTCATTTAGGAGAAAATCACAATCCATTCCGCATCGTCAATGGCAGTCAAATTCATTCCATGGAATTAGAAGGCTCAGCATATTAGGATGTGCTTACAAATGAAAGCACGACGAGAGGAAGTTCTTGGAAAGGGGCATCACCAACATTCCCTCCCTACTCACATGCCTCTTTTGAGCAGTTCATGGCTGCAAAGTACCGGTCTGCTGGGAGGAGGGCACCGTCCTCATCCTCAACCTCAACAACAAGGCCAAAGTTCTTGCCCAGCTCTCTCCACACTCTGGCTGCAAAGCGCACATCAAATGCAACCCATTCCTTGGGGCTGCTGACAGAAACCATTTGGGAGTCAAGTAGCTTCCTCTTGACAGCTGTGAATGAAAGAATAGAATCATCTCAGAAGGAAGTGGAGACAAACTACAATAAAAATTTTGGGCAACGATAACCACCTTAGTACCAATATTTTAGATTGAAAATTCAATGGCGAAGAAAATTTATGTGGTATGCAGTATGCCTTGTTTGATTACCTGTTACAGAAATTATATTACACCTTTAGATAAGAGATTAAGCCTATCGATGAAAAATTGAAAATTACTAAGATCTTCAAATTGTCAGTTAGTTTTCATCATTAGCACCTGCACTATGGATATTAATGTTTGCCAGACCTGTGATAATGTTTAGATAGGTTTACTGCAGCCCTCTATACTTTCCTATCTAATGCAAGATCCCTTACTTACTGGTAACTCTTCTGATGCACTTTCTTTTGTATTTAGTCCAAGAACTTATTCCTGGGTCATCCTCTGGGGACTTTTCCCCCTGTTTAATTCTCAGTTATGTTCTTTATATACCCATTATGCCTAAGAGCATGTCCAATCCATCTGGTTATCCTCTCCTGTCTACTGTTCCATCTGATTCTTTCCCCATCTACTTCTCTATGAAATGCATCATTTGTTACTTTGTCCATTCATTTTATATTTAGCATCCACCCTCCAGCACCAGGTTTTTAAGGACCTATTCTGGTCAGCTTTTCAAATGGTCTATCCTTCTGATCAATCGAGTGCCACAATCCACATGAATGCTTTCGCATACTGTTTTCTGGCTCGCGGTCCTATCTTCTTTGAGCACATACGTAGTCTTTTTACCATGAACACCATCTTAGCTTGGGTAATCCTTCACTTGATGCCTGTTGTACTTCTTCCATCCTACATTATAGTACCTCCGAGATGGGTGAAGGAATCCACTTGCTCTAATTTCTCTCCTCTCAGAATGACTTTAGCATTCAGGTTTTCTCTTCTGCTTATTAGGATGTTAGTCTCCGTCTAATTTATTTTCATGTTATATTCTCAGAGAACTTGGTCCATTAATTCTTGCCACCTTTGAATATCATCAATATTTCCAGCAATAACTGTGTTATCATCTGAAAAGCAGAGTATATTTATTTCTTCTTCATTTATTTTTATTCTGCTCATTCTGATTTCTTGTGCATCTCTTATGGCCTCCTCCAAGTACATGTTGAACAGTGCTGGAGAGAGGTTGCATCCTTGTCATACCCGTTTGTTAATTTCTATTTTTCTTCGGTCTCTCATTCGCTTTGTGATGACTTGCTTTCTATATAGTTGGTAGATTATTCTTCAGTCATAGTAACCCATTCCAAGTTTTTCTGTAGTCTGAACATCTTTTCCTTCTCAACATTGTAGAAGGCTTTCTCCAGGTCCATGAATGCAACATATATACTCAGTACATTTGTCCAATATATATTTAAATTTTTTGAAATGCTTCCTCAACTTACAATGACTGTCAAACCTGGAGGAAGTTTTTCATTTCTATACCTCACTTGGTGTAAAGAAATGGCAATTAGGTTCCTGTAGTTATTTCTACATTTGCGATTGCAATGCTCAACATTTGGCCTTATTTAGAGTCCTTGTGAAGAGTTCCTTTCTACAATTACAAATAGGAGAGACCCTGGAAAGCTCTTGTTGACAGCATGCAATCATATTCATAAACACTTCTATTCAATTTGATGAAAATTCATGCAATGATTGATAAAACTGATCGATTACCTCTATGCTTCTTCAGGGCACGAGTGTACCAATAAACAGACACTCTTATACGATGATCATCTTGCTGGAGAGCAGATGCGGGTAAGTGCATGATCCCAGAGACAGGGTTATGACTAAGGAGGGGAGATGCAGGGGGTCCCACAATAGGCTCATCAGCAGCAGGAATGACCTCAGCTGCCACAACATCACTGGGCTCAGAGTCTGGTGGTGAAGATGATGGAGTTGAAGAGGAGGGAGTGATCACACTTGGTGGGCATCCATCGGTGTTAGCTCCTGATGTGAGATTTGCCTATGGAAATAATTAAGAATTTGTAAAAAAATTAATATCCCTTTAAAGGCGGCATTAAAGATTAACCTTAATGCAAGAAATGGGTTCCCTCTGGTGACATCTGGTAAAGTACATCCATGGGTTTGACCACTACTTTTGTCCGTCCGTTAGTCACTTTGCAAGTTTTATGACATGATCACATCATTAAAGAATCACAGGCTCACACTTTCTTGATTTCTGGAATATTATCTTCCATTCCTGGGTAATCAGGGAGGAGTGAGATCCTAAAATGAGATTTATGACTGCATCGTTTACTTAAAATATCTTGTTTTACAACTACAAATAGAAGGTTAGGACTTAGGATGAAGAATTATTGGTTGCACCACTGGGTGATGGAGTTGATTTGCTATGGTGTTTTAATGGCATCGTATTCCATTAAAAGCATCAGTGCTGAAGCAAGTCAGTCTTCAGTCAATATATGCGCCAATGGCCAAAATTAGTCTGGTTATTGGCAGCTCGAGCAATTTCTTATTTAGGATACAAAATAATTTTTAAAAGACATGGAGCTAGCTAAGAATTTATTTGTTTCAGGGTATGGATATCATCACTCTGAAATTATGTTGGTAGCCACAAAGTGGTTTATGTGTATTTCAAAACACCATATCTGTCAATGCACCCTCATACCAAATCTAATGCCACAAACTACTCGATGGAATCTTTTTAACCTTATGGAATTTAGCATTATTTGGTTAAGATTGATGATCATGTAAGAAAGCTAAAAATAACCCTGCAACCTAATCTGGAAGCAAGAATAAGTATGTGATGATTCAAAGCCCGGCCGTGAGAAAACAGTACGCATTAGTAGAGACTCATGACATATGACATCCCCAGCAGTATGGGTGCGTTTCGGATGACGAGGTCGCAACCCTAATGAAGGACGGGGATATATATTGACGAGAAATTCCTTCCCATTAGACTTAAACGAGAATTATAAATGGATTAAGTTCCGATGTGCTCGGAAAATAGTATAAAGTGACAGTATCTGTTGGAGTTTAGTTAACTATACGCGCACGCACCCGGTAAAATCGTCCTTCGCATCTGCCGAGTCGTCGGCATTCTCGAACGCGGCTTGATAAGCGCGCCATCCAGAGATCAAACATGTAGCGACGTTTCACGGCGAAATTATGGACTACATCGCAAGCGGGATGCGCCATTTTCAAAGTCTTTGAACGAAATGGTCTGGAAACAGCAAATCATTCCAAGGGCAAGGACATTCATACAGAATAATGATGAGGACTCAGATGGATTCAAAATATTGGAACTTTTCACTGTGATCCAGAGGATTTATTACTCTGATAATGAAACTCCTGAAACAGAGTGTATTTAGAGTGTGGTATTTAAGTGGACCCAAAGAAATGCCACGACCATTACTGCTAATTTATAAAATCATCTCATGAAGTCGAAAATATGTTGTATCGAGTACGTTTTGAGAAAATTCAGCAATTACACGTCAACTTGAATAATGCTTATAGAATTGATGTAGTGAGTTGAAAAATATCAACGCTGCAATTAAGTCGCGCTCACATGCAGTATATAAACAAACGCATTTAGTCCCAGGTCCTAGGTTGGCATTGAATGTTTTTTGCCGCAAGACACCAGAATAATGGAAAGAGTTTTAATTGGAGGTAGTAAAAATGGAGGAGGCAGTTATGACTTCGATTACTCCTCGATCAGACTCGACTACTTGCAAAATGATTAAGTTTTAGATTAAAATAAAATTAGATTGGTTTCGCAACACACCTCTTTACAAGTCCCAAGGAGATTTTTTTAGATTAGAGATTCATATACAGATATCATCCAAGACGTAGAATTTCTCTTTTTATTTTCCCAATGCGACAATTTTCGAAGGGATTCCTATTATTGCTTCCATATCTTTGGCAGCGGAATGCTCATGAATCGTTCCTAGACTTCTTCACAGATGGAATAAGATTTCGCTACTTATTATCGAATCAGAAAGCTCAAATTTTTAACAAAGTGAAGATTCTTATGCATTTTTTTAAGGTTCGCACGGGTAATATTGCGTGCATTTCAAAATTTCATGAACACTTGATCCAGAAATAAGATTTAAGAAAAAATGTCAATAATCTGTAATCGAGTTTTATCGGTGAATGAACGTAATTATTACCTTAAAGTACACACAAAACTCCCATTTATTCCGTTTAAATCTCTCATAAATTCTGAATTCTCTCTAATGATTTTTTAAAACTAAAATATTGATTCACATTTTGCCGGTCGGGCATTCGTATAACTGGCACACTTCGAGCACGATGCCTTTTAAATCAGCCGTGGCTTAAACTAGGGTCAAAACCCATTTCCGGGAACCCGATGCGTTGAACCAACAGGTTGTCCTTATTTACCGCACACCTTTCAAGTTATTTCCATGGAACGGTACAATTCAGGGTTGTTACTTGATAAATGCATCACTCCGGCTGATCGGCTTCACTTTCTCTTACCGATTGGTTATCATTTCCCACGCATCCTCTCTTGAGGAATATATGGATAAAAAAGATTTAAAAAAATACTTGCAACTGGAGATAATTTTTATAGAATTATAGAATAAAGAATTTTATCAAATGACTACAGAATTTTTGATACAGTTTTCATGCCATTTTCCACTGAGGGCCACAAAACCGAGGAGATTTTAAAATATTCCCTCCAAGAGATTCAAACCACATTTTTCGTTTTCTCAACACATTTCGGTTTCACTATATTTTCACTTAAGCACCAACAAATCATAATCATTTCGGTACCATATAAATTGATGGGTACGTTTTATGGATAATGTTTACATCAATAGCCTAAGTTCGATAGAGTTGTGACGGGTTGGCTGTTGACTGAGGGACGCTCCCTATTTAAATCTTCGGTAACTTTCTCTTGCCTGTAGATAACTACATAGTTAGAACATCATAAAACTAAATCCTGCTTAGTTTATACCAAGTGAAACGATATAACTACAATAAGCGACGTAAAGAGGACGTCCATTTATTACACAAAAGTATGACTACCAGCCAGAAGGAAATAAAGAATTCTGCCTCAATAACGTAAAATAAATATGCAATATTTGTCAAATCCTTTCCCACTGCAAGAATTAAAAATAAGAACTTCCAATTTTTCTCCATGAAAATAACTTTTATGCTTGAAATACTAACAGAGTATATTGCATGTGCAACATTAATGTTGGATGTCTGGATTAATGATATTGGCAGTAACTTGGTGGAATTTATTCATAATGAAATGATGAATTACTTCGTTTTCCACACAAGATTTATTACGTGCTAAGTCGGTACTTAATGATTTCGCGCAGCGATGAAACCCGGGTCGTAAGAACGTAATACATCTTATGAGGAAAACATAATAATTCATCATTTAATCGTTGCATATCTAGTTATACTGGTAAGACTTAAAGTCATAGTTTGGACCTTTGAAATGCAATTTGATATTTTTATGTTTAGCGGGTCTTGTCACCCGCACTTTTATTTTCTTAATTGTCTCTATCATCCTGCCATTTGTCATGTCTTGCATAAAATCCTACTCTTTTTCACCTTATTCATCCAGTAAGCCTTCCCCATTCTATCACTACCTTTGAATCTCTTTTACCTCTCAATATGTCTACGTGCTAAATGTTAAATTATTTTAGGACTTAACGAAATGTTGGGATTGGGTGCGGATCGACTGATCTGCGCAACTGATCTGCGTTGTGCAACGTGCTACTTAAATCACTTGGGACGATCCAGAGGAAAGTGATGGGATTCAAACTTTCAAAGGTTAGGTTCCCATTAATTACGTCCGTTACGTAATTCACCTGCGATAGTTTGAATAGACGCAGTTTGGCCGCGACGATAGTAATGGTCGATCCGTCGGCGGCGGCTGGTAGGGAAAGATTGAAGAGGAGGTTCATCACGTTGGGACCATGCCACACCTCCTCGTCCGTGTTGCGTGGGACCTCACCTGCGAAAGACAAATAAACGGATGAGTACGCCGTTAGTGCATTAGGAAACAAAACAGCTGAATAAAACTCAAGATTCAAATGCTTCATTCCGGTCAGATAGGCATGGTAATATTTTATAGACACATCAGCATATACGTCAAATGGTACCTCTATCAACAGCATTTACTTTAATGTTTACTAATACATATGGCTATGCATGCACATTTTTACATGTATGTATATAGAGTAATCATCTTTAAATATCACCTGAAAAGGAACAATAGGAAAATACGAATAGTAGATGTCAATGATCATGCTTTACAAGACAAAGTTGAAAGTTTGTGCATCGCTGAAGCCGGATTAAGTAGTTAGGTTCTCCGAATAAAGCTCACGATTATTTGAAAATTGCGCTAGCCGAGCTCTAAATGTATCTTTGACCTAAAGATATTGTATATTAGTCAAAATGGCCAGAAATTTAATGCGAATGAGGAGAACATGCCTTAGTGCTGTTCTACGAATGAAGTGATTTTTGTCATAAATATCTCCTGCTACGGATACGGGGTTCAAGTAACCCTTGTTAAGAGAAATATATAGTGGAAATCAAGTTATGTCTTTAGTGGCAACATTATAGATAAAACAGTAACAGGAAATTGCTTTTGGCAGGTGAGTCACAAATGATACTTCATCATAGATTCATCAGTTTTTAATCAATCTTTGAATAAATAATCCGCTTTATGTTCCTTTGATTCCAAGAGTATTCGGCAATTTCTGCTTATAATGCGACAAAGTTAGTGAGTCTAATTATTTCTGACGGGAAAAGTTACTGAGGTTGAGGTGAGTCAGAACTCAAAGAACAGACCATCAGTTGATAAGACCATCCAACATCCTATTTGGCCAATGAATGCTCACCAGCCATAAAATCATTAATCAGCGGAAGGGACGACCTAATAACTCGAAATCATGGACAAACTCTGGTCACAAAACAGCACGAACAACTAGTTTGATAGGAATTCCGCCTATTCGTAGAGTATTTATATGGCGACTAAGATTTCTCCTACCCATAAACCCAGGAACGAGAATAGTGATACTTGCCCGCAGAAGCATATTCAATGTTCCCTTTGAACGGCTTGAATTCATTTGAACATGTATTACATTTTGAGTGAAATTTGGTGGAGACTTTCTTTTTCGGGAGAAATGTTCGTATGGGTATAGCAAAACTTTGTCTCTCTGTCTAGCAAATAACTAGAGGTCACCAAGGGTGAATCAAGTGCTGATGATCGGGTAAAGGTACCGATGACCTCCTGGAGGGACCTCTGATGGAAAACTCAGCAGCTTCATTCTGATTCTCCTGCATAATTCCCTCTCTTCTGCGCCACATTCGAAACAAGCGAGTGTCGCTGAGTTTTACTACTAAATTCAATGGTGACACGCTTCACTTTGCGAAAATCCATTTTGACATAAATTTTAAAATTACACGGCACTTTCTCACCGGTTTCGTTGCATTGGCGACATCATCAGGACATCACCGGATGATGTCGCCTATGCGACGAAACGGGTCGACCAAGAATAAAAACCTGTGAAAAAGTGCCAAGTAATTTTGAAATTTATTTCATGGTTTACTTCGTTTATACAGAAAACTGAAAACCTATTTGAAGAATATTTCGGTAGTCTCGGCGAAATTTTCAACGCCGATGGGCGCAATTGTATCGGGAAGTATATTTACAATAATTCATTACCTAAAGATGACTTCATGGCACTCGGTGTACACCTCGGGTATAGTTTAGGGAAAGCCTGGACGAGACTAGTAGCCAAGTGCGTAAGAATTGATTATTTTTGCTGGCAGTCTACCGACTATAAGGGTTGGGCATTGGAACATCTCCGAAAGCTATTACACAACGTCGTGGACGTCTTCGTTTATCTGTACAACAACATTTCACGTTTACTGTTTATTTCACCTAGTGCATTCGCTCCAACGCCCTTCATGACATCCGAAATTACTATTCTTATTCTCCCTTTCCTCGCACTTTGATGCACGCTGGGTTACTACGTGGAGAGTAGACTCACTGTAGATTAATTTATACTTTATTCGAGGAAACAGACAAAGGAAATTATGGCAAATTGCTTCGGAGTTGCTTGTGGTGAAGTATCTTAAGGGGATGAATACTATGCCAGGAAAGACGATTTCAGACCGCTGGAGTTTTCATTGCCACGGTTGCACTCTAGTAGATTACAAAAACCTGTTTTCTCCAATCGGAGCTTAAAATATGGAGTAATGGAGCTTATTTCAACCAAAAAATTAATTAAATACAAAGCAAAGCTGCACGCTTTGTTAAAAACTGCTACGAGCGAAACACACGCAGTCTTTCACAACTTAAAGAGGGATCAAGGTGGGAGCCCCTGGAGACTGAGAGGCTACACGCTTGGCTTAGTTTGCATGAGAAATTCAGAACTGGTATTTTTCAGCGCGACACAGAATATTACCATGACGCCTCACTGTGACTCTAGGTCTGACAGAAGCGATAAAATAAGAGAGATACATTGCCGAACAGATATGTACAAAAACTAGTTCTTTCCGCGCACAATAAGCAACGACAATAAAAACTGAGCTCCACTAAATACACTGCCATAATTCACGTCAACATTTCACCTCCCAAAACCTTATCCCTTACACCTTTACACGGCTGGTGTCCTGACACTCCCTGCCGCTCGCCCATGCGGCGGCTCGCAGGGTGGTATGTAGATGTAGATGGTGTATGCTTATCCCGTTTTCAGGCGGCGGAATAGGGTGGTATGGAAGTGAAACGAGAAAGAAGTAACAAATGCGTCATGCATCAATTCTTTAACATTGAATTCTGCCACATTTCAAAAACGTAAGTTTCGTGAAGTCTTTGTAATAGTGATGAACAAGGAGGATGTCATGCGCTTTTCTCGGTGGGCTTCCGCACAGACAGCTCTGCTTTTCTTCCTGGGCTCCGAAGTTCGTTCGAATTTCACACCCTCCACCACTACTCGGAATTATTTTATATGATCCTACGCGGAAATATTTTGCATTCTTGCGTATTTCCACTTGAATTTTCGAAAATTTTCCTCTTTCCCATACTAAAATCCTGTTTATGAAAACATAATTTGCAATTCTAGTAACTGATATACAGGGATAGTCATGGGGCAATAGGCATATGCATTCCTTGAGTTTATACAAAAAATTCGAGGATTTGATTCTTCACGAGTTTTTCGTTATTCGAGTTTCTCTCATTATAATAAAAAAGAATTGAATGTTTTGACTCAGTCAAGGTTGAGTTACAATAGCGTCAAATGCAGGCGTTTATTCAAACCTATAAGTTTTAAGTATTTACCCCTTTAACTATTTTTGCTATTTATAAATGAGTGACAGAATACTTTTAGAAATTAACACCCACAATTATTAAACTGATGGATTAAAGTAAATTAAAATGTCTAATTTTGCTGTGATGAATTAATTTCAAACCACTGCCTTTTATTTTGCTTTTCTTAGTATTCTTAAATGAAGGATTCTTGGTTGTTGTAATTTGAGAGGGATTAGATAAAACCCTCAAGAACTTAGGGATTTGGATTTGAGAAAATAAAAGATCCGTCCCAGTACCAGTCATGGCTTGAAAATAGGAAAGATTTTATCTCATTTAGTTTTTTATATCCATATTCTAGTAAATTGAGCGCGATGGCGCCAATGATGGTCGTGATTATAGCCATTCAACATGTATATGATTTTAACGGAATAGTTTAACATTTCCACGTCCTACAATACAGTCATGATCGTAAAATACTAGCATTCTGAAATCGTGATTTGATTTTCTAAATTAAAAATCAGCCATATGAAGAAAGATAATAATAATTTATAATATTTATGAATTTGATGGAGTCAACTCTTTGACTGATACACAATGTTTACCTCATAGATTGAGATGACTGACGACCGCAAACGTACCCGCAACAGTTCAATATCACCAATTTTTACTTAGGCGGGCCTCCTTGAATATTCCCTTCATGTCTTTTTGTCTTTTTCTTAACAACCATCTTATCTAACTCTTCCCGTAACTTTGCACCGTTTAGCATTCTTTCGGCTCGGCTCATTTCCCACATCGGTACTTACGCCGATGATTTCAGCATAAATATTTACAAAACCTCATATATATATATATATATATATATATATATATATATATATATATATATATATATATATATATATATATATATATATATATATATATATATATATATATATATATATATATATATATATATATATATATATATATATATATATAAATATATAACAGAAAAAGGAAATAAATTTAGAAAAATAAGCTAGCAACAAGGCGTTGAGGTTGGGGATGGATAGATAGGTATATCAGTGGACACTCACAGAAAGGCGATCCATGGCGACGCCGGTGTCCACTGCTCTCGGAAGCTTTCGGGTGAGAACCCTTCCTCAGCGGGAGAAAATCACAACTGAAGAGTGTCACACTGGAGTTGAGGGTAGAGGGTCTGCTTAGGAGGGTGGTTGGTTTTTGAGGGAAGTGATTGGTTGGAAGGAAGTGAGGGAGGGAGGAATAATGGGAGGGGATACGGAGCTATCCATCCCCAACCTCAACGCCTTGTTGCTAGCTTATTATATATATATATATATATATATATATATATATATATATATATATATATATATATACGATCGGCAATAAGTATCAAAAGCATGACATTTATTAGAAAATATATTAGCAATAATAAGTAGGTACTAAGAATGCAAGATGCATTGGCGGCTATAATAAAATAAATAAATTTATAAAAGTAAAAAAAAATTAGACATGTGAAGGAAATAATGCAATTCTGACTTTTATTGTGACTGTCAATTAACTTTAATGACTTTTATAATAGTCACAATTTTTTTGGGATCCATAGTAGTTACTTATTATTATTATTAATGCAAATAAACACCGTCGCCAGTTCTTAACAACAAATGTGGGAAAGCACCGAAAACCCGAGAGGATAAAGTCATTCTTCCTTTAGCGCACTTGTCATATCCGCGTTTGGAATCATGTATTACGCATGGGTAAATTATTCATTTTAAAATTTTTCATTTCTTTCACCACTGAATAATAGTTATATAAAAGGGTATTTATATTTATACACACAATATGACGGAGGCGGATAGTCTCATGGCAAGGGATTAATAATAGGAGGGCAGACGTAAACACAGAATCACAAACATAAAAAAACACTCACGGAAAGTTCCTTAATATTTCGGTGCTACTGGCACCTTGTTCGCAAGGGTATCGCAAGGTCATAACCTTGCGAACAAGCTGCCAGTAGCACCGAAATATTAAGGAACTTTCCGTGAGTTTTTTTTATTTTTGTGATTTTCTGTTCATGTCTGCCTTCCTGTGGCAATTTTTATTCATCACACGAGTGATCCTCAGTGAAGTTACACAATAGAAAACTTTGCCAAATGGTCACAAACACAATAATAGAGGAAACTTACAGGTGGGTAAAAAGAAGAAAGTAAAGAGAAAGTCTTACTGGAAACGTTTCGGGTGTTAACTCTTCCTCAGTCACATATATATTTATATATACCTATATATAAAAAACGTTATATATAGGTATATATAAAAATATATATAAAAACGTTTCCAGTAAGACTTTCTTTTTACTCTCGTGTGTGTGTGTGTGTCTGTATGTATATATATATATATATATATATATATATATATATATATATATATATATATATATATAGTTTTACTCAGTGATATTCTGCATTCCCAAACGGAAGATAATGGAGGTAATTTATCATATCCCAAATGTCCTCGTCTCAAAATTCAGGGGTAATCAATATAGGAGAACGTTGAAGGGGGCAATAAAAATTAAAGTTTGTGTCATGGGTCGTGAATTTGGGATCCTGGTGAAGGGGATCGTGACGACCGGGCAGGGAATCACTCACACAGCTCGGGGAAGGGTTCTAGGGTGGGAGGGAGAAGGGCGGTGGGAGAGAGGGAAAAGAGGAGCAATTTGGCCCGCTTCCCCAGCAGTAGACCGATCGCCAGACTCGCCCCCTTACACTAACGACGCCCCCTCTCCCCACCCCGCCCCCAAGCCGCCTCCGCCGCAGCACCTGTGGCTGCACGTGCTCCAGTGAGCGGGTCGACGGGTAGTTTGTTTTCCATGGCAGGGGTCTCGCAAAACTGCGTCAGGCGTACCACACGACTTTGGCCTCATACCCCTTAGGGAAAGGAGAGACTCACGTGCACATTAAAGGTAGGATTTTTCTCATGTGTTGGAAGACTCACCCAGCTCCATGGAATTTAATTTAATTTATGGGGATAGATGTCTGTGGAAGCTTAAGGAATGGAATCAGGCGTAATTATGATGAAATTCTTCACCTTCAGTTAATGAACAAAAAAACTGAAGGTAATTTTGGCATTCACGACACTAGTGGCCAGTTGCAAGAACATTAGTTATGGAAAAAGTTATGGAATCAATAGTTATGAGATCCATAAAATTATAGTACGTCTGATAAAAATATCCGGGTTGCAGGAACACATCTACTAGATAATTAACTTATTTACTAATAGTTAATAGCTTCGAATATTTAATCTAATCTTCTACGGCAGGATAAAATTTACGAAAGTTTAGCCTAAGAATAATTGCAAATGCAGGTAAAAATTTGTCAGCAAGAGTAAACAAACTGGTCATTAGTCTCAAGAGAACTCTTTTTCAAGAAATTAAGCCTCCAAGCGGTTCGTTCAGCATCCGCCTTCTTGGTTTCTTATGGAATTCATAACTCCATGCCATATGCCATGAAACCAATAAATTTACCGAATGTTCCTGCAACACTCATTGAACGGTTGCTATGGCTTATGGGTCCCAATATATATTGAATACATATGTTACGTTTCTGCAACTGGCCGTAAGTGATCAAGTTTCAACTCAGGAAATGACAGTATTTTCCTTGACAATGACGCTCGCAGCTCGTTTATAAACCAGGATGGATAGCTCAGTGGTTTATGAATTAGCTAGATAACTTTCGTGAGAAGCAGCTTTCCCACAGACCTTTAGTAACAAAAAAGTACCCGTACTTTAATTGGTAATATGCAACATGTGAACGAACAAAGCACTGTAAAATTATTAATTTTTACTAACTCGTTCGTACATACTTAAATACAAGTTAATATTATAAGTTATTAATCGATATCTATGTAATTGAAAATTAAACTAATCAAAAACAGAACCGTTAGCGTTTCTTATAGCTATTCTTTTAGAAAAACTTCAAAAAGTTAAAGTGTACCGTCCAGGAATATATCCACAATTGTTTGTGGGAGATAAGAGACTTTTCTGTAAAACAAAAGTTAAGCCAGAAAATACCGATAATCACATAATGTTGCAAAGGACTAAATCCAAACTTTAATTCAGAAGAGCTAGAGCATCGAGTCCTCGCTATTTTTGTATTTAAGGAAACACGACTCAGAAAAATCAGTGTGAAAATATTTGCTTTTCCGAAATTTGGTTACGATATATATTGAAATAAACTAATTAGAAGCGCAATATGAATGAATACTTTTCATTTATTGTAAGTATTTGTACGTCTTGGAAATTCACGTAAATAGGAAACTGCGTCATGAGACTCAGCTGCATTGAAAAGCGGACAATTTTACTCGCCTGAAATTATTTATTCTTAGAAAATCTCTATTTTTCATCCCCGAATAACAGATTTTCTGGGATTGGGACGATGGAATTAAGAAATAGACAGATTCTCTCTGAACATTTTTTTGTTCAGGTCATTATCACATTGGGCATGGTACGCGACTTTTTTCAACCAGGAATTGTTACTTCAACTGTCTTTTTATACCCAGGGTGCGGAAAGCATCGCAGAGATCCGCTCGCTCTAAGGAGAAAGAGGGATGGGAGGATTAAGGATACTTCCTCTTTTCTTCCTAACCCCATCCCTAGCCTGCAGTTCTTCTTCCGTGCCGTGTTGAATCTCTGTTGAACGGCCGGGAAGACTCCAAACGACTTCCGCCGGCGTTAAGTGCTGTGAGGAAGGGGGGAACACTCAAGCAAGGAGTACGGTGAGAGGAGTTAAGAGGAAGTTGGGAGGAAGGAAGGAAGAGCCAGTATGGCTTTCGGTGATGAGGTGGCTAGAGTACTGGCTTCCCTTAACGAGGGCCATGGTTCGAACCTAGGCTGAAATGTGGATTTTAGAGCTGAAACCCGATCCGTACTCGGGTACCTCGTGGAAAATATATTACGACACAATTATCCGTCTGTCAGATGGAGTAGTGCACTACCCCTTACTGTCATCAATACTTCATGTCTAGGATTGTTTTGGATCGGATTGGCGTAGTGTGTTGAGTACTAGCTGCACCTCCGGAGGACCATGGTTCGAACCTCGGCTTAAATGGAGATTTTTCAGAGGAATCCTGATTCCTAATTGGGTACCAGGAGGAAAGCACTTCAAGCTGACGGACAGAAAAACGAATCCAGCTTGTCCGTCCGTAGATAGAAACGTTTTTCTGATCTCTTTGGCGCTATCTGTTAAGGATAGGCTAACACCGACGCCGGGTGTGTAGGATTTAACTTTCTCCCGGCGAATGATTGAAGTAAATTCTTATCGGGTTTCCGTCCTGGTAAGGTGCAGCATCTTCTTCTTTGCCGATAAGAATTTATTTCAACCGACGCCAGGTTTCTCCCTCCACCTTAACCTACTAAATAATCCTTCCATCTTAATAGAACCTACCCAGTCCTCAATGGCACAAATGACCTCAGTTGTCGTTCGCCTCTCCAAATAACCAGCCAACCAAGAAATGGGAGATGGAAAGAGACAGGGAGATGTAACGGGGTTGGAGTGGGGGAGTTGAAACTTTTTCTGAGTCGGAGAAAGAAGACGGAGGAGAGTTTCTTGGGGAAGGACGTTGCGGAGGACAAGAGGGGGTAGCTGAGGGGCCTAGGGGGGCTGGGGAGGTTTAAGTAGGGAGCGGAATAGAGATGGAGAGTTCCGACGAACCTCCTTCCACCCCTCCACATCCCCCGTGAATCACTGGACCCAAAATAAAATGCAGACGCGCCGCAGGGGTGACCTCGTTGGTCTTATCCCGGTGAAATGATGTGACTAGGAGTCCCGCTTGTCGGCTTGAACGGCTTCCCGCGCGCTATTCCCCCGCGTCTGAATTGGCGCGGGAGGCGACGGGAAAGGGAAGAAGCGGGAAAATGGGGGCTGGGGGCCATTGAGGCAGACGACGACGCAACTGCCGCCGCCGACTGCTCTTCCTTTCCTCCGCTCCCTATCCCCCGGAAACCATCAAACACTACATCGGCGTTGAGTACACAAAAACCATGTGAAATCCGTGTGAAAGGAAAATGATTATCGGTGAGGCATTCCCAGAGGATGGAAAAAAATCGGATTTCGCGAGAAAATTGCGACGCGGGTGCATAAGGGGAAAAAGTTTGAGCTCAACATCAAGCTCTTCCGAATAAAAATTATTTTATCCAAAAAAATTAATAGTGGAAGGCGTAACCTTGTGGAAAATTGTCACCGACATGACGAAAAATTAACTTAGTATATTCCTCACTTGAAATTTTATTGCCAACCCAGGATTCGACTGCACAGCAATCATTGATCGATCAATCAATTATCAATCACCTTGATAATAAGTGCTGTGCAGTCGAAACCTGGGTTGGCAATAAAATTTTAAGTGTGAAATATACTAAGTTAAATTTTTGTCATATTCGATTCTTTTATTCAACGAGGTGGTTTTACATGAATGTTGTACTAAACGGATATGCCACTCTTTTCTTGCCCAAGAAATATTAATTTCTCTTTTTTATTTCCTTTCATCATTTCGATTGTGATGCGCCAATCATACGAGTTCGAATATTGTTTGTAAATATTCCATTGGACGAGAGATTGAGGCTGCTCGGAGGAGAAAGACCTGGAGACAATTCATAATTTAAATAGTTCTCATTTGTTATTGCTTTAGTGTAACTTCTCTTTAAATTGAAGTATTCATTCTTTAAAACCCTTCTCTTAAGAAAGTTTTGCTGTCCGATATATTTATGTATAGCTTTAAATTTTATGAATATGTAAGTACGAGTGATAGTGTGTGCAAGAAAAATTACAATGAAAGTTTAATTTTTGAATACTGCTCTAAATTCAGTCTCAGTACTCAGGAATTTATCTTTATTTTCGTAAAACTTTAAGAAACATTTAAAAAATGCATATCATTACCATACTTTACCGACATTTAACTCAAGGAACGCTTTTATTTAAATTTAATCAATAAATCAAGCGTGATTGCTAACAAATGCTTGATTTTTAACGAAACTTGTTCCGTAGGTAATAATTATACGATTGGTTGACCGTGGATATTAACAATGATTTGTCAACATTACAAAAATACAGTAGAAAAATTTACTCTCCATTCAGTTATTGTTCTTATTGCATTGAGGTTAAAATGTATTACCTGTCAACATAAGCGGCTGATTTACTAAGAAAGTCTCAAAATCTTCTCTTAGGAATATAATTTTGTTAATAAATAACTTCTTCAAAGACAATACTAGTGGTGCCACAACCCAACTACATACACAGATAAAATCAATGAATTAAAATGTAGCGCCAATTCAAATATTCAACTAAAATATTTAGTTGTATTACTCCAGTCACACACATCAGCCAAGGAAGTAGGTTAGTTTAGGTGGACATTGAATTTCAGCGCGATAGTTCACTTTTCGTTGATATGATTGGTGGAATTGATATCAAAAGCGCTGTGAATAAATATTAATAGAAAAAGCTTTGATAGCTATTATGGTAAGGGTGGTATTTGACAAACAATACACGGGGTTTATTACGTAACTTTTTCTGATCATTTATAGATTTTTTAATCAGTGTCGCAGAAGAACTAAGTTCCCAAGCCTTATTCGATTATTTTTCATTGTTACAACCCAAGTTTTTTAAAGCCAATTAATAAGTTGCACAATAACACCCCAGAGTAGTTGCAGTAACAAGAATCGATATGTTAACTTTAAAAAGTAAAATATATGAATATATATTGATCCTAATTAAAAATAAAGAAAGGAGCGATGTATTGAATGATTTGAGATGCGCAATACATTGTCGAGTAAATTGTGATTATTATTAATTGTAGTATTTCTTTAGTAATAACACAATTCATTCTTCATACTTTGTTCGAGACAGGAATCCTTAACCGGTTGGTATTACGAGTATACCGGTAAACTTAAAAAATAAATCTTACATATGAAAGACAAAAATAGTGGGAATTGAGAGAATGAATCACGTAAGCACCTGTTTTTTCCCACGCGATCACAGAAAATCAAAATTGAAACATGTTATGTATTACGTATCAGTGGAAATCTCAGAAGTCAGCAGAAGTTTTAACTATCGTCCGCAATCCCTTGTTTGGTGTGGTGTTAAAAGTTGTCCATCCTGTCCAAAGTTTACTTTGTTACGACCGTCAAATGTTTAAAGGCATTTGGTTTTTTATTACTCTTACTTAAAACGAAACATACACAGCAGCATATGCAGAGGGATATCATTTCTCTTTCATATTCAATTCCTGTTAGCGTAAAATTCATGATTGTCCGATGTTACGTAATGTTCATTGCGCCCTCTGCCACACGCCAATGTTGAATTTTGCAATAGCCTGTCGCACGGCGTAGTTTCTATAGCGTGGTCGAGGATTTATTAGTATCAGCGAAGGGGTTAGTTAGGTCAGGAGACAAAAGGTGACGAAAATTAATTCCACTCGTTCACTTTGACCCTCTCGGAAATTTCGCCGTGCAGAATGTGTTTGTTATGTGCGCTTGCATCGATTTGCCTCCTCTCCTCCACTCCCTCATCCCCCCTCTTTGCCCCGCTCCAGACGTCTGCCTAGGAGACAGACACAGAGAAATGGTGGGGGAGCACCCATGACGTGTCCGGGCCGATGATGTAATAGGCGTCTCGTCTCCTACTACGCGAGGAACCTCTTCCTCATTAGAACGTGATTATTCCCTTTAAAAGTTATTTAACGGTGATTTGCGGTCGGTGGAGACTTAAAATTTCCATAACGTGGGGAGTTTATGGATAATCCATGTATCGTTACCTAGTTTATACGATTCGAATGGCGCATTTTCAGTTATTGGAGTAACTGCGCAGCAAATTTTGTGAGGCAGACACAATGTATTACGAGTTTTGCATCGATGGACGGGACACAAACTCAAAAGGAAAGTAAATTTTTGGAACCACTTCATTACATGGAGCTTGATAACTGTTTTCTCTCGTTCAACTTTCACACCAATTGAAACCCCCTCGTGAAAATTCCACATCTACATCTACGCACATGAGTTATCACCAACATGCACAATAGTGTTCATGTAACTTTCACCAAGATACACTACACTATAGGTACGCTACCAACGCTATAGAAACTATTGAATTAATGTAAAAGGCAACTACGTAAACGAGATGCAGGATCATAACCACGAGTGGTTCTACGATACGGAACCTTTTCAACAAGGCCTAATTAGTCCCCGCGCCAATAATCGTAAACAAAATATCAGAGGGGAGCCGAGAGAAATTTTTTTCAAAGATGAGTAAATAATGCCTGTTAAAACAGATTATAAAAACTCAAACTGATTTATGCGTAATTACGTAATATGGACACCCGAGAACATGATGACCGATAACCGATAAATATCAAGAAAATGGCGTTATTAAGTAGAAATCTCAATCGTTTATGGTAAATAGTGCGATGACTGCAAATAAGCTTTCGAAATGTATAGGGCGTCTTCTCGGGGTTATTTACATCTAACTCTCTTCCGTATTTCACCCAAGTATAGCTTCTTCAGTCCTGTCACTTTCTACCTCCAGAAAGTTTTGCATGACTGATTAAAAGGAACACCTTTTAGAGCACAAATTAAAAGTATATCGCTCAAATAAAAGTATTGACACAGAAACAGGCGTACAATACAACGCACCGAGTGTTGAAAACCACCGCCCGCAATGGAATCCAATGTGTCATGGGCGCCCTTAAAGATGATAGTAATAATCCTTTAGATTAGTAAGGGCTTATAGATGCTAGAAATATGGAGCTAATTCACGATAGCCAAACCTTCAGCACAAAGGGAATTCATTTCAAACGCAATTTACTATTAATTTTTTAAGCAAATTCAACAAGGAAATGAAGTATTCTCTTTGAGATGTCTGCTAGAACGTTTTTGTAACAGCTCCGGGAGCCTACAAAATAAAGAAATCTGACCTTGATAATGGAGAGATGCGTTTGTCTAGCTGATATGCTGAGAGGAAATTACAGCAATCGCGGGCACTTATGACTCAATTTATGTTATTTACAAAGCAAAAATATTTAGCATTTAGAAGCAATAAAAACAGTCAACATCTCCAAACGAGTTTGGATACTTGAATCGTTAATGGTACTTCTCTTTTAATGGAAAACGAACGGTTCTGTCATTTCACTCAAGCTCTATGAATCAGACATTCCTATGAGGCCTGTATGGAGGGTGCTATCACGAAATTATTTGGACGTATCAGCACAGGAAGCTGCTCAAATTCCTGCCATACTACGCGAGTAGTGTCACGTCTTTATACCGACTGGGCAAAATTCCTCGCGTACCAGGCTATGCTATTCATTTACATAAAAAACAAAGGAAATACAACGTAAAGCAGGAAAAACATTATAGAGCAATAAAAACTTCCCAACTTACAGGGCTTGCTCGCGCAATTTAGACTGAATTTCTCACACGTCTCCCTCTCTTATGTACCGATTCTTTTATTAATATCTGACCAAATGGAGAGTAATTCCTCGAAAGCCTTGATGTGAAAGCCCTGCGCTGACCCACCGAAAGGAGGTTACTCAACCCTGCGGTTCGTGGAATACTTCGGGTCAACCCAGAAGAGTTACGAAATGTGTAAGATGGGCACTTCGCGCCAAACGACAATGCACCCGCACGGAACCCGCCGGGAGTGTTCGCGATCCGCGGAGAAATCATTGTCTCTCTACTCCCGCGAAACGATCCAATCACGGGAACGTACCCTTCCCGCCCTCCCGGATTTCCCGGAAAAAAACATGTTAACGCCTCGGACAACTGGCAGCGAATCGACCCACACCCTGAGTCTCCTTTCACTGCCCACTCCTCACATACGTACGGAATCCAGGAGACCCCAGTGTCCATTTTCATGATTATTTAAAACAAGTATGGGAAACATGTTTGAGTGATACTTTTAGCTCAACCATTTAATTTTCTTGGAGTAAAACTGAAACCCATAGAAGATTACCTTTTCACTTTTTTACAAAATACCACGGGAAAACTTTAGAATAATTTTTTTACGAACGACAATAGCACTTGGATAATTTTGGCTGTGCAAATCATAGTTTATGACTAATTTTTATTAACAAAAAATTAAAGATAGAAGTTAAAATTTAAGAAAATAACTTTTGCCATTTTGCTCAATGTTTAATTTACTCTTATGCCTGATTATACAATGTCTGGTCAACGATACCCGCACGATGAGGTAGGATTTTCCTTACCTTGACACCAACTGAGAGTCGGGGTTTTGTAATTTACACCAGACTGTTGACGCAAGCGTTATCGATTAATAAATGTATTAAATTCCGCTTTACCACCAAGAAAATATTTAACTTGATATGACCACAGCGAGCCTTCATGTCCTCAAAGTTGATTTATAACCCTGTGTTTAGGAATCACCGATATGATTATCACAATCGAGTCATTAGTTTGGTTATGTTATGAGAACAGTGGTCAATAGTTCAAATTCAATGTGTAATAATATTATAAGCAGCTCCAATTTGCAGTTATGTATCTCAAAATTAAGATAATATTATAAACAGCTCCAATTTGCAGTTATGTATCTCAAAATGAAGATGCTTTGAGCGTGATAGTTCCCTACTCATAATAGAGGCCATATCGAATTAGACGTTTTAAATTCACCAGCTGTTGGGCACATGAATAAAATATAACATTATTAATGGTGCATCACATGAGTTTTACATGACAAATTGTATGCATTTAAATGAAACCATCAAAATAAGTCTTTGACTTGGCTCATTTTTTTCGCGCGGAGTTTAAAACTTGAAAACGGAAGATTTTTTCTGATCCAGAAGAACTAAATGCGGTGACGTTATGATTAATTTTCAAAAATAGTTGAGAAAACAAAAGCTACACACTTAATTTTTTGACGAGATTTAGGTTTTAGAAATCACACATTTTTCTAAAATAAGCTCTCTCTCTGGAGTGCATGCATGAACCATTCCCCATGTAAAAGGGCTGTTATCTTTTGGCAAATATCTCGGACAGTAGTGTGCAGAGGGGTTGAATTTTTAGTATCTTAGAAACGGTGAGACATTTTTCTTTAAACTGAGACCAAATTCATTGATTTTTAGAAGAAATTACATTTCGCTCAAACTACCTTAAAATAATTAATAAAAAGAGAAGACCCATTACATATTACATTTGCATTATTACACGTCGCAATATTGCTCACTAAATTTGAATCATTGACCACTGTTCTCATAACTTAAGCCAAAATAATGACTCGATTGTCCAAAACATACCCTTTAAGGACATGAAGGCCCGGTGACGCAATGTTAACTAATTTCTTGATGTTAAAGCAGAAGTACATGCATTCTTCAATCGATAACGTTTTGTCAAGTGACTGACAGTCTGGTGTAAATTGCTAAACCCCAACTCTCCGTTGGTATCGAGTAAACGAAAATCCTTCTTCGCCGAGCAGGTATCGTTAGCCAGGCATTATATAATCAGATATAAGAGTACATTTAGCATTTAATAAAATGACGCAAGGTAATTTTACAACGCACTTCTGATATCTTCTTTAAAAAAAAAACCAAATTCGTCAACCCTACCAGGGGCCCATCCAGAATATTTTTTCTCTAGTTCCAATCCTATCACTCTTTATCTTTTCCTCACACCTTCCGCTTTTCCTCCCCCCAGTTTTCAATCCCTTTTTGCGCTTCTTTCTCCCACGTCCTGCTAAAGCTTCCATCAACTCTTCCATTATAAAAAAAACATTCACTCTCTATTCCTGGCCTGGAGCTCGTGACTAAATTCAGTCCGGCCGGATGGTTTTTCTCGGAAGCGAAATATAATAGGAGGGAGGCGGACGGGGTGTGCCACGTAAAAAGAAATAGCACGCATCATTCATATATATATGTGTATATACATATAAGTTGGCACATAAATTTATGCATGGGTTTAAACTGTAGGGTTTCTGGTCGTAAAGGAGAAGGATAAAGCCTCTTCCGCGAAAATTGAATTAGTTTTCCTTCCCCACGATATCCTTTATTTTCACCCTTCAGTAAAGATGAGTTTATGCCATTATAAAAAGGCATGCTTTTGCAAATGTATTCCTTTCTTGCCTTTGCGAAAGGACCATTAAGAATTTTAAAACGCGCTAAAAGCTTTATTTAAAAAGATGACATTGTTACTAAGACGCGAATCTCCCGTTTCTATCGCCCTTTTCTGCGCAGTGGTACCGAAGAACATTTCTCAAATGAATTTTTTTAGAATATTTAAGAGTATTTTATTTTAGAATTAACTTAAGCGAAGGCATTGGGACTAAATAGTTTGATGATCTAGATAAAAACCCTATTTTAGCAAGCATCTGAGTAAATGAGATAGTAAAAAAGCAAAATACATCTAATTTACTCAGTTTTTAGCAATGATGGAGTCTTTTGGGAAATAGCTGCAAATAATTTCCAACCGGGAGTTAATTTTTTTAACTGCCCATCTACTCAAAAAAAGCTAAAAAATTTTATTGTTGATCACATGTCTCATCTAAAGACGATATTTACAAATTAGCCAGCTGATACTTATCTTTAAAATTGCATCATAAGAACGCAGATAACCTGTTCCACTATAAAAATAGGCTCTTGTTAGACACTTTCTTTAGACTATTTATTAAAGTCTGTGATTATGAATGCATGAAGAATGTTATACCTTTGACATAGTAACTGTTCTTAGATTCAGAATTTGACTCGCTTATCTGATATCAAATATGACATAGGATTAAAGTGACGCATCAAACTGAAGCAAAAGGTTGTCCGCGTGACTTTATGGTATTCTTGTAGTTACTCTTAATCAATGTAACGTATAATTTTTTATACTCCACACCCTTTCGTTATTGATCGTGGTTCCGACGCAAAATGTCATTAATAAGACTAGTTAACAAAATAAGATATTATATGCCAGTAGATTGCATGATATAGGAAATAATGGAGTGGTAAAGGTTCGAAACGGATGATAGTAACGGAAACAAGAACCAGTATGAAAGCCTTTTTTTTATCTAGCCTGTACAGCCAGGACAAAAATAACGACATAGAATTTGTGCCACCGCGTCATCCAGGTGAGCCCATTGGAGTAAAGACACCGTCTGGGTACTCGGGGGCATAAAATGGATACGCGTCGCCGCTTTATCTTCAACTCGTTCTCCCACCCTTCTACCCTCCTCCTCCCCCCCCCCACACCCGTAGAGGACTATATACAAAGGCAATCCCGCTCTCACTTTCGGTCCCACAAGACAAGTGGGCAGACGACGTGGAGAGGAGGAAAGGGGTGGCGTGAGACGAGCGAAGGCGGGGAAGGAGGAGATTCGGCCGGAGGGGAGGGAGGGAAGCAGACGGGGAGTGGGAGGGGAAGGTGCGGGGCGGAGGGGAGGAGGTGGGGGAGAGATGCTCAGAGAGCGCGCGGCACGACCAGACGGTTAGGCGCGACTTCGAAGGTCACCGCCGACAACCTCCTATCGCGCCCCTCCCCCCTCTCCACCCCATTCCTTTCTCCGCCCCCTCCCCCGTGTCAAAAAACACCCGCCCCACCTCCAACCCGGGCGATGTTGCGCGACGTGCACCGCCTCCCCCTATCCCAGCATCCCCCGCCACAAACCGCCTCCATAAAATTCTCCTGCTGGAGGCAAGGGCGGGGTGCGGACGTGTGCGCTCTGGGCTTATCTTTATTTTTTATTTAATTTTTTTTAAAGTCACTCAAGCTTCGCCTTTCTTCTCCTACCCCACGCGCGAGCATCCCCCACGTTGGTCACATTTTCAGCCGCCGTGGCTTGGGAGTTATGAATGAAGCGTGGCACCACCCGACCGGGGGTTTGAACCGAAGCACGCTGGAGAGTCTGGGGTGCCGGTGGTGGTCGCCTCCCTCGTCCACCTGCTCCGACTGCTCTTTGGACGACAAGCAGCGCAATGAGAAAAGATTGCGAAGCCAAATTTTGAAATCAACGAATAAACCTAGCAAGGACAAGCAAAAGAAAGGTTTTTTTTTCAATTATCGCTGTAACAACTTTTTCTCTCATTCATGATATTGCCCGTATTCCCTGGCTCTTATCGGATTGCGCTAGTCCACCCTTAAACAGTTTTATTTTAGTTATGGATAATCAATAAAGACTTATTGCACTATTGTTAAATGCACAAGTTGGTAATGTTTCGTTTCGAAGAGATAAGGGGCCGTTCAAGTTTTACGTAAGACGGTATACAAGGTGTGTTAAAAAAATACCCGGAATGTTTAAATTTTGAGCGTTTGGAGAGTCCGATTGTCAAAAAAAAAATTTTTATTGTGTTGGTATACATGCCCTTGAAGTATGACACAATTTTCAGCTGTATTCATTGTTTACTTTATCTGTGGCAACCGCTAAGGTTAGACGTGTTTTCATGAGCTCGGCGATTTTCGATTGTTAAAAAAAATGGATCAAAGAATTTGTATTAAGTTTTGCGTAAAAAATGAAATAAAGTGTAACAAAGTGTGCGAAATGTTAACAAAGGCCTATGGTGAGTCTGCTATGAGAAAAACAAGTGTTTACGAGTGGTATAAGCGTTTCCAAGATGGCCGTGAAGGCGTTGAAGATGACGAACGCCCCGGACGCCCCAGCACATCAACAACCGATGAAAACGTGGAAAAAGTGAAAGCAGTGGTTATGAATGATCGCCGAATCACAATCAGAGAAGTCGCTGATGATGTTGGCATATCGATTGGCTCATGCCATGACATTTTTGCGAACATTTTGGGTATGAAACGCGTGGCAGCAAAATTTGTCCCAAAATTGTTGAATTTTGAACAAAAACAGCGGCGAATGGAAGTTGCTCAGGAATCACTAAATGAAGTCAACGTCGACTCAGATTTGCTCAAAAGAGTTATAACAGGTGACGAAACTTTGTTACACTTTATTTCATTTTTTACGCAAAACTTAATACAAATTCTTTGATCCATTTTTTTTAACAATCGAAAATCGCCGAGCTCATGAAAACACGTCTAACCTTAGCGGTTGCTACAGATAAAGTAAACAATGAATACAGCTGAAAATTGTGTCATACTTCAGGGGCATGTATACCAACACATTAAAAATTTTTTTTTTGACAATCGGACTCTCCAAACGCGCGAAATTTAAACATTCCGGGTATTTTTTGAACACACCTCGTATGTCACTTCTGAGCCCACCCCCTCCCCCTATGTAGGACAATGTCAGATTTTCCCAACCCCCTCCCGCTCAGTCTTTTAATAGAGGCGTTAAATATATGTTCTACTCTTTGTTCAATGCTCGCTTTGGTTGAGCATGGAGGTAATATAGCTAGCCAGTCAGGTGACAGAATAGGAGCATTGGTGCAGCGGTGAGATTACGGAAAATACGCCATTAACGAGCAGAACTCCATGTCACTGCTAAATTTCATTCGGAAACGATAGTGTTTCAAGACGGACAAAAATCTTACGTTAATTGGTTCCAGACCCCCTGCCCTCACTACATAAGACAATGTATGATGATCCCAACTCCCCACCCCCATAATCGTCTTACGTAATAGCTTAATGGCCCATAAGAATATAAAAGCACAGTTGAAACATAACTATCCCATTGAAAAGGACGAAAATAGAGTTGAAATTCATATTTTGTTTTTCTCTACATTAACAACCTCTCGGTATTTCGTAAAAAAGTGCATATGCGTGTAACGAATTTATGTCTTGCTTACCACACCAAAGATGCTAATTCGGTACGTCATGGAATATATAAGTATTACGTAACTTCATCAATTCCTCGGTTGCATTTTAAATGGGTCCAAATTAAATATGGCACTGTGACGAATCGATGAAATTTGACCTTCAGACAGTAAAGATCGACCCAAGCCTCCATACCGATCTTCCTGTAACATCCGGCTGGGCACCAAATATTTTGGCTCTGTTTGACAAGCGAGGTTCACTGAGAACTTCAATGCCCTTTACTTGCTGGCACACAAAGACAACGCGGTTTGGCATACGAATTAGACGACGTCATAAGTGAAAAGGCCATGTAGGATGTGGAGCCTGGACAGCGGTAACTTTAAGGTCGCGTGAAATCGCTGTTCCCTGTGCTTTTTTTAGACCTCAGTCAATCAGATACCAAACTGAAATGGTTTGACATGTTCAAATAAGTAGGCAAACGTCTAGACTCATTAAATGGAAATAATTTCAAGGTCGAAAAATATTTTATTTGAGAGGACGGAAGAAAATAAATATTAACATATAATAACATGGGTGCTGTGTTTGAGAGATTGAATGCCTTTTTTACCTGATAACTTCTGTAATTATTCTTGGATGTGCGATCATTTCCCAATGATCAACGTTATCTCATAACTTGGTTTAATCAAAAGAGTTGGTTGACATTGAAATACATTCACGTCCAGAAAATCCATTAATTTTTTTAGGAATTTAGGAATTCACTCAGACATATTGGTGCCTTCCAAACTGAAAATCATGGCAGCTGAGGAAAATTTGAATGCATATGGAGACGTAAATCGTAAATGCTAAGAGATTCTATTATATGTTTGCTCCAGTGGAATTTATACCTAGCAAAGGCTGCATGAAAGTCCACCTCCTTTTGGGCATGGACCAGAATACAGATACGCTCACCTTTAAATACAACTCTTTATTTTAAGTGAGTTTGCATTGAGTAATTGTTCTTGTCGGAGCTGGATGATCGATTTGATTTTCATAGTTGTTTTAATTTCTCAAGAAAATGTTAAATAAAAATGGAATAAAAAGTGGAGCAAAGAGCAAGTATGCTTATCTGCTTCGTGGATGCCAAGGATGGTCTTCGTAACTGCGTCTAGGCACGTGTGTGTTAATGTTGCTGAATCAAGACCGCCTTGTCTGTTGTCACTTACAGAGTACAGGATGCTATTTTACTATCGCCATTAAGGATCAAAGTAAAATTGCTAAGTTGTACATAATTGAACACGAAACATATGAAAAATGATTAAGCTGCTGAGCGATGGTAAAAATATGTTTACTTGCGATTATTTACTTGAAAATATAACATACCAGGTAAAGGTGCTTGGTGTGATCGTAGTGATGGAGAAACATATCAAAAAAGTTGCGTTTCATTAAGAGATTGAAAAATGGATTCATTTGTACAAAAAAACTTGGTGGAATTCACTTGTAGAAAATAAGCTGTCAGGGAGAAGAATGCATTTACTCGGGAGGAAAAAGTGGTACAAAGGGACCGAGGGTCCGTATAGAAGGCTATTCAAGAGTTTTTCGGTACTTCTGCCTACCTATCAATGCTTAATTATCCTTCAGTGACCTCAGACTCTCCTCTGTCTGGTGCAGAAGTTACGCTATACCTACACCACTTAGCAGCCATTAAATACACTTGGAGAAGTTAGTGTGAAAAATAGTTTTCTCGTTCTATTCGTCCTTCCGTCATTTTTATATTCCATTTCGAATTCATAGTTTCTGTAATAAAGCGAATGAATTTTTAGTCAAACATTGTTAAGCAACTTGATATGACAAGCTTAGCAGCCAGGGACTCGATTTTCTCATGCCTGTGACGAATTTTTAGCAATGCTCGCAATACTCATTTTTTAAAATTTATATTCATAGTCATGGCGATTTAGTAAAATATTCGTGCCGCATTACGCAAAGTGCTGTGTTACCGAAGGAATAATCTTGGAAAAGAAAGACTTCAAAGAGCAATTTTTCCTTTTCTTCGCCTTTGTGTTCCGCGTTTCTCGCCCGGCTGCTGCCGCCTCAACCGCTCTCCCTTCGGTTATCGGTAGACATCCCTCGTGGCATGTGATCGCTGCGGGAAACGCCGTTCCCGGGCGCCTTTTTTTTTCGCCGCAATAAACGGCGATTAAGACCCTGGTCACCCAGAACGATATCATTCACGAAACATGGCAAACGAACGAGACCTTGCCGGCAAGGTACAATAGAGAGTGATGTATGATTCACGATCAAACATTGTGGAAAAGTAAATCTGCTGCATTGAAATACTTGAATATATGGATTTTTCTGTTTGAATACGATCGTATATTTTTTATGGAATTATTACATCCACCTCGGCCGAGGCTCGAACCATATTCATCAGATTTAACGCCGGATTCTTAAAAAAAATATGATAGAACATTAAAAGGTTTTCTTGCGTGTCGCCGCGCGGATATAAAGTCACGTAGTATTCATAACACTCGTAGCTAGCGCCTCTTCTGATGCGGTAGAGAGCAATTTGTAACCATATGGGAATTACAATTCGTCCACTACAACTCTGATTGTTCAAATTTTGTGAATTGCATTTAAATGTTGTTATAGTTCATATTCTGTTTTCCAGTAATTATCGAGCCTTAGCGTGTGGCCCATTTCTCCACAAGGCTAAAATTTCGCCATTGTGCATTTCCCGCACACAAGTTAGATTTCCATAGAGATCCTTTGCCTTTACAGTAACAGTAAAAGCTATCTTAACCCTTGTTTTCAGCACACCCTAGCATTTGGTATCCGCTATTGACATTCACTACCGACATCCACGTCACACGACATTCCGAAGATTTGGATACGGCACAGTTTTAGAGAATTTTTAGAACTGAAGTCGACGAAGAACTAATGAAGTCTATGTTCTCTCGTTCAATACCGAAATATGATGTGATAATTAGACCTTATTCTTGTGTCTCAGCTAATCTTCATTTTGGGCTGCCAATAACTTGGATTATATAATTTTCTTTTCAGTTTTACAAAGCAATGCCAAGATCTTTCCTTATTTGACAACGTTTCGTGGCCTCTCCAGTTTTCGTTATTTTATAGATTGGCGGTCGCCATTGTAAACATTTTTATCCTTGCTCTATGAAATAAGACAAAATTTCTGAGGGGAGCTGCCAATGAGCCATGCTGATTTCTGATTCTGTATGATATCATCATGTTTCAGTTCAGGTTTTCCAAATTATATCACTCGGTTAGAGGGAGCTTTTGTCCAGATGTGTAATATTTTTCGTAGTATCCAGAATTGTAAATCAGATCGATGTGGGCACTACTATATCTGTACGCTGTCGAGCGGTGCCTAAAGCTTCAAACTCGTGGCACATTTGGTAATGATTAGGACAACGCAGGTGCTCGGTTTAATGTCACTCTTCCTCCTTTTCTTAAATTCTTACCTCTACCAAATAACCTGTGCAGCCATTAAGGCGCGATTTCCCTCCCATACTATATGCGTTCATAATATAATATTATATACTTCAATGATACTGCTTTATGAGGCGAAATAAGGAACAAAATTACGAGAAAATTACTCTAGTTGAACGGAATTCGTCGTAGACACTGCGCATTAGAGAAGGAGGGGGGGTTTTTATCAAATTCGAAGGGCACTGCTACGAGGGGTTCAGAAGGGAATCGATATTGCACGAGACAATGCATATCGGCTGTTCCACTTTTTATCGCTATCGTCAGTAAAATCCAAGAAATGCGACTGAATTGTCCAGACGTATACATTCCCACATCCAGATTCTAGAAAAAATAATTTTAATTGGTCCGATGCAGTTTTCCTCCGACTTTTTCTTATTACATGGACTCAATGAGTCATTGCTGTTCTTTTACAATGTTTCGATCCATCACGTGAGCGCTATTGTCAAGATTTTGGACGATAATGCACGAAAATAACTGCAGCTGAGGTGAATTTCGAGAAGATATGATGTATTTCAAGGCCACGTTCCTATGTTTTAAAAGACAAGTCTCATAGATTACAAATGAAAATGAACATGATATAACCAAGTTTTGATCTTAACTTCTCCAAAACTAAAGTAAATTTAGTATGCAATCATAGCCACGTGCCAGACATATTGTTAATGCCGTACCCAGCATAATATTTGAAAACAGAAACAAGAGGCAAGCGGTCATCTGCATAGGCAATGACTCATCCTCAGACAGCTTAAATCATAGTTCTTTTGGGCCGATTTCGGCCACACATATGACGTCCAGCCACTGTAAAATGGGTCGTAGCCGCTATTGATTGCCCCACTTTGTAGTGAGAGACTAGAACACAAACAAACACATATTTGTAATTTTTACGACGAAAGAGCAAAATAAGAGCAAGTAAACGAGATGAAGCCTCAAATAAAAAACTGAAATTAAAGCTGAGATATTCGTATTGGCCACGATGCCATTCACTTGGGTACTGCGCCGAATGAGGAAGAGAAAAATAAGCCAAGTAGAAATGAAAAATGCATGAAATATTGGTAAGTTTATTTTTATGGAAAATATATTATAAAAAAGCAATTATTTTATTTATTTTTATGTAAAAATAATGACAATCACACGAAGAAACGTGATAGTTTAAGGGGGTGAAGACATCTCGTTGCGAGACAACATTTTATCCGACAGATAAATAAAAAATATTAACAAGCATTCCCTATCCATGGATAATAATTGAAAAATATAAGGTAATAATTGCAATAATTGAAAAATAGATGGTATGCTTAAGAATTTAGATCATACGCCCAGTAAGGTTTTGCGACAAAATGTCCACGATATAAGATAATTAATCAATAATATATTTAAAAGACTATTCCTCGATCATCTAAAACGAAATGTAACTAATCTGTGTAAATAGATGATCCAAAAAATTCTGACGCTCGTTTAAAAAATTATTTTTTTTCTATCTACACCCAGTAGTTTGAAATTAAAGCAAATACAGCTAAATGTTGCCATATCTCTTCGCTCTCTTCCTGCTTACATTAATTTTATCACACCTTTAGTGATCAGAGGCTGGAAATTTGCTTTTTAGGGCTGGAAGGCTGCATTTAATACTTTTCGATCGAAACTTACACCCCCCCCCTCCTGCAATCCAATTTTAAATAAGGTGGATTTCGCGTGGATATAGCATCCCAGACGGAGAAGCTATTTACGGAATATAACCTGAGTTGTAAATAACGTAGTCGATTCTGTCTGGGAATTCAGTCTGCGGTCACGAATGCCCTCGTCGTGGAACTCGAGAGTGGCGAGTACAAAATTCCCAGACCCCGGGATTCAAACACTTTGACGCTAACACACTTAATTGTTTACGACCGCTCAGTTTTGAGGCCTTTTTCAGCTCCAGACTAACAAAAATTCTGAAGTCACGCACGACTAACAAACGGCTGGGCCGGACACGAAAACACTCGTGCAGTGGCACAGTTATGATGGAGCTTGGATCGTAATTTGAGTATTGTCATATTTATTCACACTCAGCGTGCCCCTGGAAAAAATGTGGTTTCACGGTCTCACTTCTTAATGCGGAAATGCATTCTTTATTTTTGCCTCCATGTTTCCTATAAACTACGTTTTAAAATCAGGTACACAAAATACGGGTGACAAAACGAGTTGAATACGTTAAAACACTTTTCAAGACGTAAAAATTATATATTCCTGGCTAAGTCCACATCAATTCAGGCAGGGAAAGAAAAATTCTTACCTTCATAGTTTCGGAAGTCATTGAATTTCACATATGTTAAAGTTTAAGAATTTTTTTTGAAAAAAGAAGTAATATATTTTTTAGAAAATACCAATCTCAAAAATTTTTATTCTTTTACTGTAGATTTATGGCATGTAATACTACATACTCCGCCAAGGAGAACTTCCACTTTTGAGTTTACCTTCTTTTATCAACAATTTTCATTTTTTGACCTCCGCTGCTAAATTCTGTGGTGCACTGTTTTATATTATTTTTTAAATAAAAAACGCCGATACTAAAAATTCTGAAAACTTAATGGGAGTTGTATGCAAAAGGGTACTACTTATCCTGAAAAGGACAACTTCCACTTGTTGGTACAACACGAATAATGAACATTGTACACATTTTTATTTCCGTGGTTAATTTCTTATGTGCAGTTTTTCATATTATTTTTTATTTAAAAAACACCAACTTCAAACAGTTTGGTAATTTTACAGGAGTTGTATATTTTAGACTTCTAGGTATCCTGAAAAGGAGTATTGTTGTGTAGTGTTTATTTCTTTTGATAGCAGGGCTTTGGAAGCAGAGTTTGTTGAAATAACCCCATAATGGATACAAAATTAAATTGGTCTGGTAACGAAACTAGCCACCGAAACTAATACAAATTCAATGCTTATAAAACCTGTTTAATCCAAATGTGGGAGTCCTCCTTTTCATGATACATAGAAGTCTAAAATATACAACTCCTGTAAAATTACCATACTGTTTGAAGTTGTTTTTTTAAATAAAAAATAATATGAAAAATTGTACATAAGAAATTAATCACGGAAATAAAAATGTGTACATTGTTCATTATTCGTGTTGTACCAACAAATGGAAGTTGTCCTTTTCAGGATAAGTAGTACCCTTTTGCATACAACTCCCATTAAGTTTCCAGAATTTTAAGTATTGGCGTTTTTTATTTAAAAAATAATATAAATTAGTGCACCACAGAATTTTGCAACGGAGGTCAAAAAATGAAAATTGTTGATAAAAGAACGTAAACTCAAAAGTGGAAGTTCTCCTTAGCTGAGTACGTAGTATTACATGCCATCAATCTACAGTAAAAAAATAATAATTTTTGAGATTGGAATTTTTGAAAAAATAATTGTTTCTTTATTTTTCAAAAAAATAATTTTGCAGGTTACAGAAAGGTAAATTGGATACATATTTCCGAATTAATAATACTATTTTAATGAGAACATTAGTATATTTTCAATTAAAGGAAACAGCATCAACATATCTTGAACCTTTCAAGAGTTAGAACATTTATATGAATTGACCGAAAATAGCGCGTCAGAAATTGCGCCATCTTTGTCAGGTTGTATCTCGGGCCTGAAATTTTTTTGGACCAAAGAAAATGGCATACGTTATGTAATTTGGCTTACATTTTAACATATGTGAAATTCAATAACTTCCGAGACTATGAAGGCAACCCCGCTGCCTGAATCGATATGGACGATGCCTCCTAGAAAAAGCTGACCCAATTTGGGAATTATTCCAAGAGGAATGAGGGTAATAATTAAAGTTACCACTCCATCTTAGTTTTGGAGTAATTTATAGCAAGTACCGCTAAAAAATTGCCTAAAGTGCCTCAGAGCTATGAAATCGCAATCAATTAAAAGTATATATTCTTCGTAGGGAAGCAGTTTATGCAAACAAGCCTGCGTATGAAGAATGTTACGACGGTGCAGCTCAGTACAGATGCAGAGCGAAACTGATAATATGCAATTGATATGTGGTGGAATTATGATGATAAAACGGACATAAAGAACAACGAAGAGCCTAACTTAATGGATGATTGATGAAAACTATGCTTATTACGAATGAAAAACTTATTTGTCACACAATGAAATTTGATAATAATAATGATGATGTCGACTTCATTTAGAGCAAAATTAAGACTAGTAAGCTCTTTCTTACATTTAATTCCTATACAGTACATGAACACCCATACCCTGTAAGGAGTAAAACCCACTACATTGGGACTCGAATCTGGGACCTTCGGTTTAGTAGGCGAGGGAAACTGGTGTCATGCGAGCTATAAAAGGAATGAGGAATTGGAAAAACTGTTAGCCAGTGAAAATTCGGGGCATAGGAATACAAAATATATGAGAAAAATTATGAGGGATATCAAAATAAGGATTGAATGAATAGATTTTTTGATGATACAAGGGATAAGAGTAGAGCTGCTGATGAGAAAATTTAGCAGAATTCTTGCAACTGTGAACGTTATTTCTGTTTGATACACCATGGTGCATTAGTGGTGAGCCCTCTCAAACAAACCTTTGTGGAATGAAATAATTGACTGACTAGTCTCCATACCTAATTTTCAACGTCTCCTCTCCTCATATATGAAGTTTTACTTTTCTTACTTTTGACATTTTTAAGCAGTGGCCAATTTTTTCATATAAACTATCTCTTATTTTCATTCCTGCTTTTGAAAACGAGCAAAATGAATAATAAATCTTCAAATAGATGACATCAGAAAATGATAGCATATATATTTAATAAAATTAAAAGTGTTTAATTTAATTTTAAAAATAAAAAAAAACTCTCTACATTCATCCCCAGATTTTATCTTTAATTTTTTTTGGAAAGTAAGTTACGCAAATGATAACGCAGCGAAAGCGAGGTTAATAATTTATAGCCATTTCTGCCGGTCTTCTACGTCAGGCGTATCAAAGTGGTTTAGACACCGTCGAGACATTGTCCCGCCACTGTGGTCTCGTCACTCTCTCAAAAAGCCTTTCCTCCGACTGGCCGCGAGTTTATTTTCTCCCAACTCTTCTGCTGCACACTCTCCTCACCACCGGTGCAAATGGGCAGCAGTTGTGTCACAAGGCTCACGACGTAACGGGCGAGTTGCCAGCCTCGCTCACGACTCGCTTGCGGCTCCGAATGAAGGTCGAGGCGACACACAAAATACATATAAGTGCATCTAAAAAATTAAGGCGACACGATGGCGATTGGATATTATTGTACGGAGTACCGGCAGAAATTGATTTTAAAAGTTACGAATATCCCTATAATTAGTACAGCGCTTGAGGTTCCACATACAAGCTATTAGCATAACTATAAATACGCCGGCCTGGAATCAATACATTTTCATGATATTGGAAAGAAGTAAAGAAATGGCGTTTGTATCAATGAGGAGCTATAATTTTATGAATGAAAAACATCAAAATCAGGAGATCCAGTGGGTGATAGAGTACTGCCTTCCTCTTATCCTGAGGTCTCGATTTCGTGCGCCGGTATCGGTTTTTCGCTGGAATCACGACCATTACTACTAGGAGAGCATTTCAAGTTTAGTCTGTACTTCTTTTGTTGTATGGAACTTTAAGTTGAGGGGCACTTGACGTGTTTCTCAAAGCGTAATATTGTACTTATGCTGGGTTTCTCACAATCCCTATAAAAGTATTCTCTCCCTTACCAGCCAATCTACTAATTTTTAATAGTACAAATTGCCTCAACTCTCGATCGCCCAACCTGATTACCAGCCAAAATTATACCATACAGAAAGTTCGAAGTTATTATATTCTTGGTGTTAGGTTTTATACTATCGAGGTGCCCATCTTCCATGAGGATCTTGTAGGCTTGAAGGAACTAGACGTTAAAGGCTGCTGAACACAGAATACCATAGTTACAGCCAAAGAAAGTGTTTCAAGTTTAGTTGGAACACTTCTGTCATATGGAGCTTTGAACTGTGGACCGCTTGGCATCTTCCTTTAAGCGTAGAGATTGAACTTTACTTGTTTCTACCTTCTGTGAGGTTCAACGGCAAAAGTACTGAACGCGATATCGAAAGATTTGGGTCCGTTCCCGGACAAGGAGAGTGGTATTTCCTTCCGAGAAGTTCTTGTACGTACGTACATTTGCAGTTGACAACGTAAAAGGTAGTACGGAGGCTATTCTTGGCATCATCACAATTAAATGAACAAGATAAAATTGATGTCTTCCACAATTTATTTAAATTTTACGACCGGTTTCGGCAGTCAAGCTATCTTCAGCACCTGAAGATGACTTCACAGCCAAAACCGGTCGTAAGTTTTAATAAATTGTGGAAGTAAGTTGTTCATTATGACTTCCTTCAACCAAGTTTTTCGTTTCGATAGTATCATATTAATTATTGACTTTCAACCCCAATTTTCTCTAATACCCATATTTTCCAAAAATAATCAAATATGTGTTCTATATTTAATAATGTAATGGTGGCGATAGTGTCAGAGAGATTTTGCCTCAGCCTTAAACCTCGAAACTCTAGCAACCGCCAGATCCAATACGTGACGACGGGGTAGGTACATTAAGCGAGGGTGAAAGTAAAGACGAATTCAGGAGGATAAGATAAAAGGAATGACAGAGAGAGAGAAAGTTGACGGGAAGGACGGAGGGTAGGAGACAAGTGTGACACTGAGTCTACTCGAGACTTCCACCTCCACCATCGAGACACTGACCGGCATTAATACGACCACGTGGACAATGACTGCACAGATATGGCGAAGTTTTATTCAAGTGTACGGACCCTAAATAGAAGGATAGGTGAGCAGACGGAGTGGCAGACGACGGTACTCCTCGTTAGCATTCTCGGCAGCGCGCAGTCTGGTGCTCGGAGAGGAGGAAGAGCAGGAGGGGAAGGGATTGGGGAGGGTGGATGGGGTGGGGCGGTTTGAGGGGAGTGAGTAAAGGCTGTGGAGGGAAAGGACAGGGAGGAAGGGGTGGGGAAGATATCTGGATCGTTTGAAATACACGGTCGGGATTCCCGCGGCTGGAGGAGGGAGGAGGAGAACCGTAGATGCGGTCTGCAGACGAGGGAGTGGTGACGGGATATGAATCGAGACTAATGAAGCACGGATCAACCGAATTCCTACAAAACTTAAGATGATAAAATTTCTCCCCAGATTCTTCTCCTCCCCTCCGTCGCCGTCGTGAAAATTTATCGAATATTAATACCTATCCCACATCTCGTATTGCAAAAGAGATCACCTTGGCCGAGGTTGTTTCGCGAAGTATCCATCATCAGATTCGGGAGTGATATGAAAAATTTCAATTACTTACCACGGGTTGAAAAATCAATCGGTGTACAATTTAGATGATTCATTTCCATTAGTACAGACCTGACTTACCAGAAAAGGGTAGAAGCCTTCGAAACCTGGTGCTGGAAGAGGATAATGCTGAAGATAAAATGGACAGACAAAATAAGAAATGATGAAGTGTACAGAAGGGTAGAAGAGGAAAGGACCATATGGAACACTATATAGAAAAGAAGAAAGAGATGGATTGTATACAGCCTGAGACACAATGGGTTTTTAAAGAACATACTTGAAGGCAAAATTTAGAGAAAAGTCCCCAGAGGAATACCAAGGGGTAAGTTCATGGCCCAAATAAAAAGGAAAGTGCATAGGAAGAGATACCAGGAGGTACGGCAGCTAGCATCAGATAGGGAATGATGGCGATGAAACTCAAGGTCAATTAATCAATACCAATACAAAATATTACAAAGTTATGTGGGCACTTGCATATGACAACATTGCTTCGTTTTGCATTGGAAGAATTCATTTATGTGTCTGAGGAAATATGTTGCCCTAGGTGTAAGTTTAGGCTACCAAGAAAGAACGCAAACTTTAATTCGGAGAAATTGCAGGGACACTTAGTTCAATCATTTTTCCATTTTATCAGATTCATCCCGTTATTCGATACAGGGAGGGAGCGAACATATTTTGTTTCATTTCCTTTCGAGCAAAACGTACTCAAGTTACAAACTTTTATTTTTCGCTTCCGCATATACTTCCCTCCGCCTGATTAAGTTGTATATTGTACTCCATGTAAAACCGCCACCTACTAATCCTACGCTGTCGCCTCCCGGTGTAGGCCGGTAATCATTTCGTTTGGACTGATTGACCAATCGACTCGAAATACCGAGGAAACCACATTTTCAAATCTTTCATTTACAGGGGAGTGGAATGATTCTCTGAGGTAAATAGACATGCTTACTGTGTAAACGGGTGACCTACTTATTCCCAAATCGGTGAATGATTCTAAAAAGCCTTCCAAGCATTGAAGCCTACAGACGGTAGCACTGAATATAAATAATCTGTTTTCGTACTTTCTGAAATTGATATTTTTGTTATGCATAAGCGGGCTCTGAAGACTAAAACCACCGATAAACCACTCACAGCGCTCACTTTCAATGGTTAAATGCACTCTATTTTATATAGGAATATACTAGCTACCGTAAGGGCCTTCGCAAATGGCTAATATTTGAATATTTTTCCGTTTAGAATGATGGGTAGCGCCGTTATGTACTTCCGAAGTCTCAGGATGAAAGAGACATTCTAAAAAGAAGAGGGTACTCAGAATTTTACAAAAGAATAGAATAAATAGTAGGGTCACCGACAAGATGACTAGTAAAGAGGAGGGTAATTGAAAAACAATGAGACGAGACCTGAGTTCACTGAACTGAAAAACCTATGCATGAATAATTCAACTTATCTATTCATTGTTTAGTTCGGTTTTTATAATCAACGGTTAATAAATAGCTCGAATTTATAATAGGATATATTACCTGGAATTGTTTGCCACGTTTAGCGAAGGTATTGAAATGTCGAAATATTACTTAATTTTTAAATTGTCTAAATCAATTGAAAACTAAATGCTCTATTGGCATTTCCTCAGGTCAAACTTGTTGCAAGCTGGAGTCATTTTGCCGTGTAAGAATTGGACGCCTCAACACAGAGGATGTCAGGTTTGAGTATTTATGATGTTAGCCCAAAAAAGAAAAGTATCAGAAAAAGCCGTACCTTAATTTCAAATCTCTGCTATAATCCTTTTCACCCGCTCCATAACGTGTCCTTGATTTGTGCTACAAGGAACTTCTTTGTTTAAAAAATACCTGGAGTAATATGAACCATGTACCTAGTACGATATTTTCTTAAGCTCCGCTCTAGTATTTTCATTTCAATGAGATGTATTTGTAAATTTGATTTTTTAATTGGCATTTCTAATTGCGTGAATAATGCCTTTAAAATATTTATTAGTTCCATTTCTTTATTATTCGACACGTAAGTAGTATTCAATATCCTTTTGGAGTGACTAATTGAACCATTTAATCCAAATTCTATCACGGTTTCATGAAATTTTATAGGACTCAAACCATGCTCTGCTTTTGTCACGGGCTACCGCGTAACTGATACTAATGATATCGCAGAAATCACATAAAACTATAAAGAGTAATTTCCCAGTCTGTCCACTCTTGTATCGGCAGGACCTGTTACTCGATTGATTAGTGGCTACAGATGCGTCGATAAGTTATTTGTTGTACCCATACTATTTTCCTTATTATCCTCTTCTTTTGAATGCCATCCGCAATCCGTTCATCTTCATGGCCAGCATATATTTTATATATCCTTTTACTGCATCGCCTTAGTCATATGCGAATATCTCCTTCTCGAGCTAGCGCCTTCTTACAGGCACGTTTCTCGAACCCGCATCATTTATAAACGACGCCGAGTAATCAGCATTCAATTATATCGGCATTACGGACCTCGCATTAAACGATCTAAATGCGATGTTGTCAAGCGGAGAACTAGGTCTCATATTTCACGAATAATTCACTGAATTGTTAATATATGGCAGCGAACAAAAAGAAAATACATTTCAAATTGAAAAAAATTGAGGCAAATAATGGTTTTTTAGTTCACGCAGACCATTTTCTGTCTGATGGATGAACTGTTTCATAGCTGACTCTCTTTACTTTAGTGATTTTTTTATGTGCGTTCTGGAAAAACTCATATCTATTTTTAAGGGCGGGAGAGATTTCAAATGTTGGGCCTTTACGTCCAAGATTTAAGTTATCATGCCCAGCTCTATAATTTTACAGAGAAAGAGCGAAGAAAAATGAACGGGCATTGATACCATGTTATTTTTTTCTTGATGTGCTAGGATTTCTACCTGTGAATGTTTTTCGAGCCTTTTCTCAGCTCACCGCAATGGATCCGTATCTCCGCTTGGAAAACTAATGACCAGAACTGCCCCAACTAATCTTGCAGCACGAGATTAATGTTTAGCGGAATAGGTAGCTCGCGCTTTATTTCCGTTCTCCATGTGCTCTGATTCGCACGTACATTGAGCGAAAAGCACCCCGAACCATCCATGCTTCGTAGCAGACCATTGCTCCGACTAGGTCTACGCCGGGAACTCAACAGGAGTACGATTTAATAGGTAGTCAGCAATGAGTCCTAGCGAAGTGCCATAAAGAATAATGCACGCACTCGCATGTGTGGGCGCAACATGTAACACCATCCATGAAAAAATTCGCCACACGAAAGTAATTCGCCATGAAAAAATTATTCTATCTCACTCAATTGGGCGTGTCTGAATGATATATTCTTCGTGATATTTTGGAAAGAATAATCATTTGATGATTTCTTTTCGTGGTGAACTTCCTACCATAATTTACTTAATGACCCTTCCATCATATTTCAATCGCTATTTGATCAACTCTACCCTATGAATCTACGGAAAGCTCAATTTTGCTGTTTCATTTAGAAGACATTAGCGAGATGGAGCGCGAATCATGAGTCTTTGAGTGAAAATTTTAATAACCTTTCAAGTAATTCGGTAGTAAATTCTTGGATCAAACATTAATTTCATTTATGTGCAGGAAATGACCATGCATGTTAAAATATAAAGTATGCACGAATCATATTTAAAACTTTTAGTCTGAAGTAAGCTATTGCTGTAACTCGGGTTACGGCGCGGAATTCGAAATTTAAGCAAAAAGCATACGTTAAAACGTGTTTTTCACTCGAAATGTTATCTTTATCTAGATTTGGAACAAGGCCTTTATAATAAAGTCTGTATATAAAAGAATATGTCATCGAATTATTTCGATATACGTCAAACGCCGTAAGGCTACGCGTTAAAATAGCTTTTAAGTGCCATGAAACCTAATGGAGAACGTGTAATGTTTTCGCTTTTATCAATACATGTCGCTAATTAATATATAAATGTGAAGTCTCAGGCAAATTTGAGCGTGAACAGTAATCACTAAAGCCACCTCAAGTGAAAATTAACTCGTGGAGAATTGAACTTCCCCGAATGGCATTCGCTGCACTAATAAGGACTTGATGCCTTTAATAGCTATCTTATACTGCTGTAAAGCTGCTATCTCGGATCCGATTGTGCAGTGGCCACAGCACTGACGTCGCATTCCGAGGGGTCATGTTCGAAAAACGGCGGATATTTATCAGTGGAGTCCCAATCCTTACTCGGGTGATGTAGATTGTACTTCAAGGGCGGCACCGTCTGTCGGATTGGACGTTAAATCGTGGTACAGTTGACAACATTCGTCAAGGAAAATAATTCCAGCGATGAGTTTCTTATCACCCTTCCTCCGTTTCCGTTCATCTTCCCCTACCAAACAACTCTATAGTTCATAAGTTAGTTTGAACGAAACATAATTTCACCTAGAAATCAATGAATTTGGTCTCATTTTAAAGAAAAATATCTTACTCTCCCAAAGATAACATATTAGCCCATCACCGACTATAAGAATGTATTAGCCCATCATCGACTACTTTATGAGACTTTTGACAAAAAATACCAGACATTTTATATGGGAAATGGTACGTGTATGCACTCCAGAGGGACATATGTAAAAAATGGGACATTTCTAACACCTAGATCTTATCAAAAAACTAGCAGCATGTAGTTAGTATATTTTCTCGTCTGTTTATTAAAAATGAGTAAAATTCGAGATTTATGCAGAACATTTTATTTAACTCCCCCCTAGCCCTCGAGCCCTCCCGAGTGGAGTTAATAACTAAGAATTTAAATTATGCAAAGGTATATTATTAAACTATTAATGATGTAATATTTAATACTTGCTTGTTGTAACGCTGCTTCCTACAGCTGCTGAAATTAAAACGTATACCTACTGCCAATATGGCCTCCATTAGGACAAGGGAACTATCACGGACAATCTACCTCAATAAAAAAATGACCTTAGTTTCCGGTTGCCTTCCCGAGTAAAAAACGAACCAACCGACAAGAAGAAATGGTGAGATTATGAACATCTGAATAATTATATCTATTTAATAATGTGGTCACTTCGAAATTAGACACCTTAAAAAACGTAAACTTTGATTTTCATAGATAACTACACTGCTTCCCTCTATTCAACCCCTAGTTGGCATCGTGATAGTGATATTACATTTTAAGTACACGCTACAGCCACGAGAGGATGTAGCGTGTACTTGAAATGTTCGGCCTCGTGAAGGGGAAATTATTTTCGCCCCTTTTTCCGCCCCTTATTGCAGCCCCAGACTGTCTGTTCGAGAGAGAATAAGGCAGGGTAAAGCGAGAAACAAAATAGCCGCCGAGCCGTCGGGAACGCCTAAAAGGGTACAGAGTGGACGAGCCCTCCCGAGTGGACGAGCTCAGGTCCCGGGTTCGGTTCCCGGTGGAGTCAGGTTCACGTGAAGAGGACGGGTCCACAGTCTATTCTCTATTTTTCATGCTTCGGGGGAGCGGGCGTGCATGTTCCGGGCACCGTCTGCCGGAGCAGATGTTAACGCAGTGTGACACCTTAGCTCTCGAACGTTCCAAAGGGGAAACAGGGTAATTTATTTTGGCGAGGAAAATTCCGCCCGCACCCCTCATCTACTTGCCCGTCCCCATGGTGGTCCGGCGCGTCTAGCACTTGCGAGTTACTCGAGACATACTCGCCAGACTATTAATTTTCGGGGGTCGAAAAAAATTCAAGCAACCAGATTTTCGGAAATAAAAAATGGAGTTGCCGAGTGAAGGGGGCATACATCAATGAGGGATATGGCGTTCATCGTCTCCTGCAGATGGCACGAAATTTTCAGGAACAACTGCTGGTAAACAGAGTAACGACGTTCGTATCTCGACTTGCAAACTTAATTTGCCTTTATTCGTGGTTCATATCTCGATTAGTTGGTAACTACAAACCCAGTTTTTCACTTAACAAATCGAAATTGTATCCATTCTTGAATTCGGAAAAATTGATAAAACAATGAAGTCGGTTTATTTCACTGGGCGTGCACGTCTTTGAAAAAAAATTTCAAGAATGCTCGAATTAAGCATACTGAGAGATACGCTGCATTACAAAAGGATCGCAGCTATTATCTCAAGAAATATATCGTATCTAAAAGACCAAACGGTCCATGAAATAAGTTGGTAAGTTGAACAGTTCATTGGTCGACGTATCACTGCTTGTAAAAGTTGAATGCCATTTTTAAATTATAATTTTTGAAACAAGTTTTTATTATCACACAATTATTTTTTTAAATCATTTTATTAACGCAACGCAAAAGAAGTTCATTTTTTAACATAGATACATCAGATTTCTCAAAAACGCTGTTTGTAGTTTCATCAAAAGAGAAGGACGTAAAGAAACTTCGCGATTCCAGCTTTACAAATCATTTAGGTTTCCCGATTTTTGACAGACATACCAAGAAAACTAAAATCTGATATAAAATTGATAAAGCTTCAGGACATGAGAAAGACTGTTTTTAATAATCTGACCAAAATTTTTCAGTTTAGACTGAACTTTTTGGGAGAATGAATCCTGTCTGGCGATTAAGCTTCTCCGGAGCAATAACAAAACGTAGAGTTAAAAAAGTTACGTAGAGTTATAAAAATACTCTACACACCAGAAAAACCCGAAAATTGCTGATAATAGTAAAACCCCATAGTTCCTGAGAAGGCTCACGCTTAAAAATCATTCAGCGATATGTGCCTGGTTTTTTGTTAAGGAGATCCCCTGAATTATTTCAAACGAACTCGGCATTATATCCGTGGAATATCATGGTTCGGGGAAAAGTAGAAGAATCATCATGATTTCAGCTATGGTTGAATTCAATTAGAGGGACATAGCTGCGTTGAGATTTAATTTCCTATCATTATTTGATTACGACACAATTGATCTGAATCCTGATGTAGGTATACAAGGATTAATAAATTTTAAATTTTCAAAACTCTGGATCAAAACATTGCAGATTTCTATCTCGGCATTGAACTCGCCAAGGGGTGATCACATTCCCAGCATAAGTTGGAACGCGACCCAACATCGAATCGCAGGCCATATTCCTCCGCTATAACTTCCACGAACGGGCAAATACCAGCCGAGCGAGGCGAGAGTCACGACTTCCGACTAGTCGAAGAAAGGGAGGACGGACCATTTGCTCGCAGCCGGCGGAAAAAGCGTGACGGCATAAAAGATAAGTTCGAGCCTCTTAAGATTTCCTCCTTTCTTCGGGGAAACGGCGAGGGAACGGACGCGAGTTGGAGGCGGTAGATGACTGAGTCACGGGTGGAAAACGGTTATTCTGCTAGTTTTGATTATCAGCAATCATCAGCCCAACGATTGATTAACAACAGCTCTTCCCTCCTGTATATTTTCAGATAACCGATTTTATCCTTATCAATCCATTTTTCTGAAGTCCTATATCATTGGCTTGGAATATTCTATCCGTGATCTATCCCGGTGATTCTTCCTACGCCTTTTCTCACTCCTACAATTTTTTCTGGAGGCATGATACTTAACGGAATCCAACCAATAAGTTTGTCTCCTCCTCTCTGTAGCTTTAACCATTCATCTTTTCTCGCTATTCCTTTAAGATTTATTGAAACGCCACTTAATGTGAACATTACGGCGATGAAATACGTAAAAAAAATTCCATGAGATAAAAATCCTATTGAAATGGGAATCGAATCGAAAATCATTGGACAGTCTGGATGGATGGATTTTTTCTCTCGGCAACAATTGCTTCGCTTGACCTCGTCCTTGGAGATTTGCTCCGTCCAAATGATTGTCATCGTCACTGGATACTATCATGTTTACAATACTTCTAATCTCTTTTTCATACAGCTATTGTCCAAGATTAATTGTCTTGTTTTTGTATAATGAATGTAATATTTTTAATGTAGTGCTTCCTTACTCCCAAGCACTTGTAGCCAACAGTCGATAGGAGTCTCCATCTGATACACCCCACTATTTGCTTCTGTTACCTCGCTCAAGTTTATGATAAGTTTTATTTTTAATTCGCCGTCAGCTCAGCCTGCCGCCGGAAAAAAACCGTATCCTCCTCTCTCGCCCCATTGCCAGCAATCTTTCCTCCCTTCCACCACGCAGCAGAGGAGAAGGGAAAAGGGGACGGCCCACCACCGCGATGCAGATGTCGGTGCGTCGCGCGTATTTTTACGCCCGCCATCCCAAACGGCCCTCTCGCGGGTATTTCTGGACCCGCGACGCTCATCCTTTTGTTCCTCCCAATCTTCCTCCCCACCCCGCCCCTCTCTCTCTCTCTCTCACGCACACCACACGCACGCACCACTTTCCCCTTTCGCTCTCTTTTCATTATCCTCCTCCGCATCTCGGCGGCCGAACTTGGCGCGGATCGCGGGACGCAGGTGCCCGGAGACCGCCCTTCCTCCGCCCCGCAGCCCCGTTGATTTCGCCACGGGATTCAGAGGCGAGAAGGCTGCGCGCGAATACGGAAAGCTCGACCTGAATGACCGACGACAGAGTCGTGATCTTGAAAGTGAAATGAACTAGTTTCGTGTCACTGCAGTCCGGAACTTTCCTCTCCAATCATCCATTTTTTATCACATGTGACAATAGGCATAACGCTAAACCTTAGATGGATAGGCGTGTCCTCGTAGTCTGAATTTGTCATCTTCCGGTGTTTCCAATACTCTTTAAGTTTTTTTCTATCAGTGTTTATTTAGACGAATGTCTGTCGGTGCAACACAATGCACCGCCGTCTAGACCTGCCAATCCGCATAAGATAAAACTTGCTATTTTCAATGCTCATCGTTTAAGCATAAAATGGGGTAAAAAGTATTTTAAAACCAATGTGTTTCTATTTTCCAAAGTTTTTTTGATCGGTGGATCTTTAGTGGCGTTTCTGACAGTTCAACTCATACACAAGCCCTATTTAGCACCAGAAGACTTGAGTTTTTAGGTAATCCAACTACTGTTACCCCGTTTACCCCTCTTGTCGGCAATCCACCTCGTGGTTTCGACCGTCTAGTGGCTCAATTTCGCTAACCCTTCCCACTCCACTCCCTTCCTTTTACCCTTTCTTCCACCATTGATCCATCCTGGCGATAAGCTAAGGCTTCAGGCCGGGGGAAAGCAGGTTTTTACCCGCGAGGTGACTCGTAGCTGCTACTAAGGTCATATCCAACTGTCTAGGCAAAATCCTTAATCCTAATACACACGTAACATCCATGAAGAAAGAGCGCCCCTTGGGTTACCTGTCCGTTGCATTAAAACTTTAGTTCTTCCATTACACTCAATGAAGGATGAATAAAACTTCAAAAACTATCACCCAAAAAAAGAGAAAACATATCTCATAAATTAGGCCATTTTCAAGCCAAATAAAACTGTAGCGCTATTGGAAAAGCAAACTCGCCCACACACGATAAATCAGAGGATTAATAGAAAAGAGCTACTGCAAGGATTCCTTATTTTCAAGGCAAAAATCTGCTATTTCTTGAAAACAGAAATCCAACCTCCTAACCAATGCCTTTTCCCACCTAGATCGTTCACGCGTATGCATAGTTGCTAGAAATCAAAAGGTAGAAGGGATAAATAATTATTAATGGAAGAAAATGACAACGACAAAGCAAGTTACGTTAAAGGGCCATTTCGAGAGACCCTGAGTAGATCTATCAAGCGCTTTTATCAAGCCTCCAATATATTATGAAAATATTAAATAGAGAATATTCAAGAATAACCGCATAAACTTCGTCCAGCTTCTGGAAATGATTTTAAAACTGTTAATTTTAGCTGAAAAACGTTTTCAAGTTTTCTATTTCACATCATCATATCAGTTTTTGTAACAGGAAAATTTTTACAGGTTTACAGGTAACATAATCTGGCAATTATTCCACGGGTAAATATTGCTTACGTTGCTGTTTTCAAAAATTACAGCAATAAAAGTGCCTTTTTAATTTCCGATTTATCCCGGGCAGAGCGTGACACAAGTATAGTTGCCTTGTTCATCAAAACTATTAAATCTGTATTTCATCATTATTATATTTTGCACTCTTTTTGTAATGACGATTTTGTCACAGACCACTTGAGAGGGTATCAACAAAATACGACACAAACTTGCACAGGGCTCAGAGAGGAGAACGGTGGCTGAACTTTGTCGTTATGGAGCAGTGAATGGACATAGAATGGAGGATTATAACAGGTGCTTTTGGGATTTGGGTACGGCAAAGAATACAATAGAACAAGCCGGAGTGGGATATCCACAAGAAAATAAGGCAACGCGGATGAATGTAAATATAATTAATTAAGTAAAATGGAGAACGTGAGAATGGCCGAAAAAATATCAGGTACGTACCATAGTATAAAAGCAGTTACTCGAGATCGAGTCGTTATAAGCTGAGTTCCATCGTGCAGTTATGGGTCCTAACAAATGAGAAACGGAAACTTAATTCTAAATTGTTAATTTCAAACCGTTTATTTGCGCAATTTTGTCTCTTTTCGTCTGAAATCTCCGATCAACCTGATTAAAATATGGTTCTCTCATCTGCAATTACGTACTCCTTTACCCCTGGCATCTCTCTATTTGTCTTAAATTTTTATTTGTGTTACGTAAAAGCTATACCAGACTCCATATTAAGAATCTCAATTTTACTATAAATAGCTTACAAATCTCTTTTATCTCCTCATTTTCTTCGTACTGTGTATGCTCCTTTTAAGCGTGGCTCAAGAGAATGGACTTACAGCTTGAAAGGTTATCAAGTATGAAAATTTCATCCATAATTCATGATAATTCTGTTTCAAAAGCAATTATCATCGTTTTTGTGAACAGTAAACCTCTTAGGTATGAAATTCCTATGGTTCTGATTAAAAGTATTTGAAGACATTATAAATGGTCTTTTTACGGCATCAGTGGTCGGCGAGTTTAGCTTTCCAATAGAGCAACGGTCGAGGGTTCGGATACCACTAGGGCAGATTTTATAACACCCAGAATATAGTCAATTTATGCTCATCTATGGCTGTAACTCGCGTAAATTGTGATTAATACGTACATAAAAATAAAAAAACTTTTTCAACCCAGGGAGAAATTTTTGGAAGCATTCTATCGCAAAGCTAAAGTTGGTAGAGTAAAGATAACGACAACAAAATATTTTTCGGATATCTCAAACTAAAAATGGTGTGTATTCAAAGTCAAGCAAAAAATATAAAACTCTGAAAAGTACACTCATATATTTAAAATATTCACCAACCCAGAACGCTCAGTGGACCCTGAGAATGCTATCTCATTCGGAAGGTGGGAAGGTAGCACCTTAAAAAAAAGGCGAGTTTATCTGGTGGCTTTCTCGTCACTGGGCGAGAAGTCCGAGGAGGAGGACGCCGGAATGGGATGGTGTGGACTTAAAATAGACAAAAATAAGGGACTTACATGAGGGGTAGAAGCTCTGGACCTTCTCCGTGTAAAGATCGGAAGGCGGCCACTGGGGGGTGTGCCTCATTCTCTCGTAGACCTCGGCGAAATGCTGTTGAGTGGTGGCAGTGAGCGGGATGCTTCGATTGGCCGTCACTAGGCCCGGCTCTCTCCCTAGCAGCGTCAGGATGGTGTTCTTGATCGTGTTCAGGCGGATTTCCTTGTTTCTGGGGAAAATGAACGACAATCACCGATTAGGTTACCAAAATACCAATTTCTCTGTAGTTTCAGAAGAAACGAAAATCGGCTATATCTTCAAATTTGATGCACATTTTACCGAGAATGTAAGGAGAAGCTCACTGAATCTCCGTTTTTTTCGTCCATTAAAACCAATTGAGACTCTCCGAATTTTGAAAAGTGCATCCAGATAATTCCTTATGGATGCTCCATACTGTAAGGATCTCAGATCTTCTAAGCGTAAGGAAAATTCAAATTAAAAAATGGACTTTCCGAGAAATCGCACAAGTTCACCACAACTACAAAGGTAATTTTGATTATCTTAGGCTTCGTCAGCAATTTGGTGCTCATTAATGTGTCAAATGCTCGCAAAACCAAAAAAAAAGCCTCACATTATTAAAAAGGGCTCACCCTATAAATTATTTAGTTACATGTGCATGACGTTTTTATAAGGAGATCCCTGGAATTATTGCTGATGGCCTCGGAATTTATACACACCCTCCATGAAATTTCATAGCTGAAACTAAAATAATTATTGTGATTTAACTATTGGAATCAATTAGCACCGCTGAAAAGAGACCAGACGCATAATTGGAAATTTTCCAAATCAGACGGCCTCTTCTGGACATGCTGAAGCTGTGAAGCGTGCTAAGAGCGACGAATTTTGCGCCAATAAAAGAGATCCATGAGAAATTGATGGATCTAGTCATAATTCAGAGGGCAATTCTATAGCCAGATTGGTTCTTACCAGCTGTTGCAAGAACATGGTCGAAATTAAATTCAAGGCACGTTCAATTTTATCACTTATATTTGATCTTGAAAATGATTTTTTTCAGCTGGTTGTGAACTAATGGACCCACGCACCGGGCCGTAATTTATCAGAGGAAATTTTATTATCTCTGTTAATAAAGATTTATTTATGTTCGGTGAAGGAATTTTTCGAAGCGGTTTTTCCATAAATATTGAGATTCATAAATAATTTAACAGAACTGAAAATTTACGCATCGAGAAATATAAACCTTCCGAAAAACATTCAATGCATTTGCGATGTCATAGCAACAAGATATATTTGTTAACATGGGGATTTAATACCAATTTCCTTTGCGTTATGACTTAATAGTTAATTGCATCATAAGTTTGAGAGAAAGGAAATAAATAGTGGTTGATAATAATACTCATTAAATTGAAATATAATGCTTCTTTGAAGCATAAATACCATATATCAATTTTAAAACTCAAAAAATCTTTTTACAAAAATATTTCAAGGTCATTTTTGTAGGTCAAGGAGACAATTCGTTGATACGTGGTTAAAAGACTGAAAAATTGCACCATCAAAACATTTTTAAATAAACAAATCACTCAAAGAAAAACATGCAGAACACTAATAAGGTTAAGCGTATTAAGATCATACAGGAATGCTCGAGTTAGGGTATAAGCACAATCGATCGAAAGAAGATTATTGACCGATGGCAATAGGGACCATTTAGGGCAGTCTCTGCGATCTTCTCATACTTGAAATAGACTCTTATCTAATGCGAGGAGTCTCCAGGATTAGAAATGCGCTCACTTTTTGGGGGTGTGGCGGTTGGGGAGACGTGGGGGGGATGGGGGATCGGAGAAGTTAAATCACGAGGGGCATGACGTCCGCCGAACCGGCCGAGGAAGAGTGGCCGACTGTGGGTGGGCCATCGAAGGCCCGGAGGAGAAGGGGAGGGATGCTGTGGAGGAAGGGGAAAGGAAGAGATGGAGCAGAAAAGAAGAACGAAATAATAAAAAAAACAACAGAGTCGATCCGAAGGCAAGGCAAGATCCAAGATGGTTAAAATCGCCAACCTTGCTAAACGCCGAATCGTTTTAATTCCCTCCTCCACCCCACCACCACCACCACCACCACAAACGCTATGGCGTAAAATGAAAAAAGCGCGTATACGATACATGTCAAACAGACCGGTGGTGATGAAAAGGATGGGCGGGGACGTATCGGAGAAGTTGTAACGGAGGCCGGGAGGATGGGGCACCTAATTTATGCACGTATTCGGTGGGAGGGGACGAAATTTGCATAGCCTAATGGGCCCACGGCGCTTTCAGGTGCGGCGCGGCGGCTGGCGGCACAGATGAAAGACCACACCGCGGCTTTGGAGGCGAGGGGGTGGAGTGGGGGAGAGGGGAATGGGTTGGGTTGTAAGGGGCGAGAAAGGAGTGGGTGGGAGGCTGCCCGATGTGATTGGATGATCGCCCAATGGTGGGCCAGGGATCCGGCGTGAATGCGGGCCGGCCCCACCGCGGTATCTCGTTAAGTCGATCGCTATATGACGAGGGGAGTGAGAAGCGGGGTTTCGGCGTTAAGGAGGGTATCGCTTAAAACCGCACAGCCATCGAGTTGGACTTTGATTTATTGGATGATTGCGAAATGCATGCAGGACCGCCTGCCACGAAATAATCCCATGGGAAAGTTTTCCAAAGGGTCCTTGGTGCCCTTAAGGGTAAGGAGGTGGAGTTTTTGACGAGGCTTGGGCACCTCCTACGTCGTAGCTTATCCAAGCCGACGTCTTGTCGCGAAATTAATACATCAGCCTTCGCAAATGACGGGAATGGGATGTTCCCCTTTAACCTGAGGCTAGAAACATTCACCAGCGCAAAGGCAATTGCGATGCCTTGCCTTGAAGCTCAATGGTATGAACAATTTTTGACAGTTATAAGAAAAAAGTAGGCAAAGTATTTATGTGGAAGCTCTCCACAAAAGCATATGCATGTAACATATTCCTAAATGGAAATGAAACCAGGACGATGATATCAGTAGAGCAAAGAATAATAGAGGCAATGGAAGTGTATTGTTATAGATGAATAAGGAAGACGAAATGAACAATTTAAATCAATTCGTCCAAAAAAATGAAGAAGTTATAAAAAAAAATCTCTCACAAGATGATGAGACAAAGTTATAGAGCACATTTAGAGATACAACAGCCTGTTTAGTGCACAAATAGGAGCGGTAAATTACCAAGGATTAAGGACCGACAACATCAGCTAAATGATGCATAACGATTTAATGGATGCTGATTAAATAATTAAAATGGTTAGCTGATAAAAGAGAGGAGAAGGGAGCTACAGCAAACCAATGTTAGGATAGATGAGGGCAGATAATTAGATATTAGTAAGATTAAAAAAATATTACGTACGTAAGAATGCAAACAATGTATGGGTTCATAAAGAATGAAAACTAATAAAAATTTGTAGATGGGCGATAAATAATTGGATGACACATTCTGTGGTAAAGAGGTTAAGATTAATAATTGTAAGCTAAGGTTCTCAGAAAAGGAACTACTCCGACTAAGCCAGCGATTTCTTAATGGGCACAGAGAACTCAAATTTGAACTTGCACTAATATGACATCCTCTTTCCCCAAATGCGATGTTTACCTACCAAGCGAATAAAAGAAATAGATTGGCTGGGCTAAAGGACTGGAACAGAGGAAGTTGGAGAATATAGCGCGTTTAATGGGGAAAAAATGCGGTGGACATGAAGACGTGTGAAGGAAATGAGCAAAGGAGAACAGACAATGGTGAGGAAAGTTGCGGGTGGACTTGTCCAAGTATCTGACTTGATAGCATAAAAACTGTGACGATGCAAAGGCTTGGAGAAAAACCGTAATTCTAGTTTTAATACATTTGAGTGGCAATGTCATGCGAAAAGTACGCAGAAAATTATTTCATTTGCGGATGAATTGCAGCAATGTCACTCTTTGTCGCTTTATCACTCGGTGATATCACTCTGTACTTTAACTACATTGAAATTTATGAAATTGAAAAAAAGATATCGTGATATTTTAGGTACATTATTTCCTAATTTAGGCCCACAAAAGAAATGCATTAAGTGAGTTTAATAAAAAAATTGAGATGAGTTTGGGCAGGAACTGGGAATCCAAGCGCCAAAGTAGTTATTGAAGTCGTGTGACTCTTTTAGAAATTTGAGGTAGGGACCAGAAAAAGGGAATAATTTCGTTGGAAAAGATAACTTTGTTGCAAATTCAAATACGTCACATAACCTCATTTTGGAGCGATTCTATGGGAGATAAATTCTAATTTAACTGCTGCAAGTCTTCAGTAAAACTCAACCAAATATTTTCTATAATTTAAGGTTTTCTGATTTGAAATATGAGGACATTTCACGGGCTACATCTGCAATAACTTCTCCGTGACGACCACTACAAACCTCTAGTTGGTTGCGCGAAAGGAAAAAATAAAAAATCCGAGAAAAGTTGGCCTTAAAAAAATTTAGCGTGCAATATATTACAAGCGAAGGCCATCGCAACATCCGAAAACCGGTACGTTTTTCGTAGGCGTTAGGAAATGAATCAGGAGCTGGAGGAAATGAATAAAAAGCATAGGGCTCCGGAGGCTGGCTGGCTGTGGCAGCCCCCGCCAAAAATTACGAGCTATGGCTGAGGAAGAGGAGGAGTCTAGTTAGTCTAAGAGTCATGACGAGGAAAAATAAAACAAATGAACAAAAAAAGACTTAACTAATGGACCGCGGAGAGGAAGGAGAAGATGGGAGAGAGGGGGAGGGAGCAGATAACGAGTTAGAATCGAATGTCGGTTGGCTAGAGGGGAGGAAAGAGGAACTGGGTGTGAGTCTGAAGCGGGAGGGGTTGAATAAAGGAGTCGTGTGTGTGTGTGGAAAGTGCGTTGAGTGTGCGTGAGAGAAGCGTGTGGGTGGCCTTGAACCAGCTCCGTGGCTAGACTCACCGGGAGATTGGGTCTTCGGGTGGGAGACTGGTAGTAGTAGTGATGGGAGTAATCCCCCGTTCACACTGCAGTACACAGTCCCGCTTCCCGAGTTTCTGTATTGTGCGAGGCACAAATCGTCGCGTTGTGGCGAAACTAAGTAATTTCAACTCGAGCAGAAGAAAGTCGGAATTTGGCAATGTTTTTGATCTTCGTGGGAACTGTGAATTGTAGCACTATTTTATCCTTAGCAGTGACAAAAACTGAACTTCGGCAAAACATGAATGTATCATATTTCTGTCGTACTTTATGCCCGCATATAAACCTACCCCCTACATTATCCGAGGTGATATCGGTGCCCATTACCTGAGGTAATCGAGACATTCTATGGTAGTTATCCTTACAACTGTAAAATATTTTCTGTGTTAACAATAGTTAGCACCATCCCAAATAAACTTTTAATCAAAACTGAAATTGATGTGATGCTGTGAACTGACTGAAATTAATGTAAACTGATTGACTTTGTGAGGTTGCATTATAACGCAAAATTTTCACGTTATGAGTTCTAACTTGCATTGAACTAAGCTGAGTTATCCCCGTTTGCCCTACTAGGGTTGAATAATATTTAACTCTGCAGCGTTGACTAATTTGCTTTTACTCGTTAGTCTAAACTTTATTAAATGTATTTAAAGACGGTATTTGCCTCTGTTTAAAAGATATGAAAGGAACTTAAAAGGTTATTTTACTATTTAGTATTGGGGCTGGACTTAATGTGAATTCTGAATTTCGTACATTTACGTCCAGAAGAGCTATTACCTTGCCTTGGCAGAACTTCAGATATTTTTCTGTATCGATTTTGAAAATACGTTTGTCGTTCTTTTTAACTTTCAACCTCTGTGGTCGCGTAAACCAGTAACCAGCACATGCTGTAACAAATCAACAGTGATTCACCTAGCGTTTCCGAGCTAAATATTTACAAAATAATATAATCCTTCACACTACTTACGCATCTTTTTGAGTCTTCAGAGGAACTCCTTTCTTAAATAGGGTTATCTTTCTTAAATAAGTTCCATAAATGGGAACTTGTGCAAAGTTGGTATAAGCCGCTTAATTAACTATTATTTATTCTTGGTTTTGTAAACTAGGAATAGTAGAACGGGTGTGGGATGCGTGCGAAGGGTGAGAAGACGTATTGAAGGGGTGGAACGGGGTAGGGTGGAGGGATAAATGGATCCAATGTGAAGCGAAGGCGGACATCTATTAACGCATTGGTGCTAGTCGAAAGTCGAGAACTCTGATAACCAATAAGAAGAGAGGTAAGGAACTGGAATGCCTCTCTTGCATCGAATGAAATCGCCGCTTCCCTGAGAGACCTGTGAGAGCTGACTCTCAGCATTCCAGTGCCCGGCGGCCAGGATATTGGAACATGCGGATTAAAAACGAACGTCGAGAGCTTGAAGTATTCGCAAATAAATTGTGCGGAAAATATAATGACTACTGCTAGTGTAAATTTTGAATCGAGTTCCGGTAAATCCAGACAAATTTGGAAAGCTTGGAATACCTGGCTTCAGCGTATACGAAGAAAATTAAATAGAATGATGAGCGCAAAGCGCGAGTGAAACGTTTGGTAAACCGTGGGTAGGCGTCGTGTGCGGGCGCATAACTTGCTCAGCTCGGTCGGCGATTTGTGTATTCCGATCGAACTGTTCCAAAGTAAGTATTTAAAAACTAAAGATTTTCAGCACAGAGTGATTTAAAATTAAATTTTACATTATACATGTTTGACTCTTTTTCTGACAATCACCAATTCAAACGCAGATGCGATAATCGAGGTACTTTTGTTGTCTGGCGCACATCACCATCACCATTAATCTGTTTTTAAGTACGCTACCGAGCGCGCAAGGTTTCAAATGAATGGAAGGCAAGTGCAGCGTTTTGTTCGCAGTGAGCAGCGCCCGACAGCAAAAGGAAACCTCCCTATATTTCGGCCTAATACATTTCTCATACAGGCATGTTGCGTAACACCTCAGACTATTCCCTATATTTCGTCTTTCAGTTGGTCTGAGCGCTGTTAACCTAAACCTGCAAGTGGTACTCAGTACGAGAAAAATTATCTCATCCATCAGTTCGCGTGAAAATAATAATGGATATTTATTTTGAATGAATATTTAATGTGAATCTCTAGAATTGACAGCAATTTTAAGCTCTCTTGATGCCTGGCTTAAGATGCCGAAATTTTCCTGTCTTGAGATATGCGCATAAAAAATCCTATGTAGCATTATATACTGGTACCAAGGTAGTCGACAATGTCGCTGACAATGACAATGAATACGATTAGACACATCTTCGATTTGTAGGAATACGTCATCATTCTCTGGTGCTGTCCTTCAAATCAGTGCACCCGTATTTTCAGCAGAAGAGAAAATAATAAATGAGAGTGTCAAAGTTAAAAATGTTAGAAAAGTAGGAAAAAAATAAGAAACATAAATAGTAAATACTATATTAGCATAGTGGTTCAATAATTTTAGAACTATGTGGACGTAGAATTTGAACAGATGTTGCCACGCATGCTATTTACAATTGAAATTTCCATTCCTTTTGAAATGCTATCATTTATGTTACATAATGCGAAAGAAAAAACAGATATTTCACGCCATCTAAATATTGTTTTCCTGTGCATTCCTTTGGGACACCTTCATTCACCACTGAGATCTCCCTCCAAAATACGCACCCGGAACAGTTCCAGTTCTCTTTTTAACTTCGCCAAGATTTCCACCACGCTGCACCGAGTCCCAACGACATTCTTGGAGGAAGAGAATGGATAGGCAAGGGATAACGCCAATGGAAGAGAGTGAAAGGAGAATGGGAAGAGGTAACGCGTAGCGTAAGTGGGGATGAGGAGAAATGGAAGGAAGAGTGAGACAAGAATGTGGTTATCTCCTCAAAAGACTCCGAGAAGAGAGTCAAGGATAGAGAAAGAAAGCGAGAGATGGGAGAGGAGTCTGGGTCGTCGATTAAGAATGAGACGGGCCCCGACGAAAGCCACAAAAAAACAACAATGATGAGTTGGGCAAAGGAGGAAGGTTTTGGTCGGCGAGGGAATTTTGATTGGGAGATAATAATTGAGGAGGAGTTAGCGCAGGGGCGCGCCGTGGCTTCGGGGAGACTAGGTCGGATAAAGGTGAAGCCCAATGGCGGGAGGGAGGAGGGTTGGCGGGACTGGGAGAGCGGCTCGAGACGACTCCGATTGGAGCTGCGATGTTCGTAATTGTCTCGTTCACAATGAGCGATTCATCGGCGTGAATTTAACGAATTGAATCGTGTCCTCCGTTTGGCTTCGTTATTCGCGGAGGCGACCGGCAATTGAGGTCATTCAAGGACTACAGGCTCTTAAGGACTATAAGCCTTCGAAAGCTGGCGTTGGAGGACGATGCTGAAGATCAAATTGACGGATTAAAAAAGAAATGAAGAAGTATACAGAAGTGCAGAAGAGGAAAGATCCCTATGGAACATGATACAGAAAAGAAGGACCCGATGAATTGGGCACAACCTAAGGCGCAATGGGTTTGCGAAGAAAGTAACTGAGGGAAATTTATGACGTGAAACACGACGGAAACAGAGGGAAAAGTCCCAAGAGATAAGCCAATGGATGTATAAACAAGATAAATAAAGAAGAAAGTACATAAGATGAGCTACCAGGAGGTAAGCAAACTAGCGTTAGACAGGTAATGATAGACGGCTTCAATCAAAACATCTTATAATTGGACGACCAATGATGATGAGGGACGTGTGCGTAGGTTTCTGAGCATGGATTTGAAAATATTTTCACGAGCGCCTATACCTTGCCTTTCACTGTAAATTGTTCTTACTCACCATCTTCTATTATACTATTTCCTTATTTTCTCTGGTAGTCTCCATCGGCCATCCTGCCATCAGTAGAAATAGTCCGAAATTAAGTGAAACATTTCCTTTCCGATATTATGCCAATTTATTCCTGAAAGCTATGTTAATTACTACAGAGATTACTGTGTCATTTGCTATATTCAGTTTTATTTGATTTTGCTCTCCGCCTAATCCCCAGTGGTGCATACTACACTTATTTTTCCTGAAGAAGCGCCCGGCGCACTTAAACGGCGATTGTATTCGCTGGGTGAAAGTTCCTGTCTCACGTTCACCCGTTTATGGCTTACGTCACACGTTAGCGTTTGATCGTGTCCCAGCCTAGTGCGATGAGTTGTCGTTGAATGACGGAAGAATGGAGATAAACCCGGTGTCTGAATTGTCTAGCGCTAAGAGAAAGACGCCAAAAAGACCACGGTTTAACACCCCATCCGTCGGAAAGTGTACTGTACTTAATGTGTTCTCCACATGACACCCAAGTAGGGATAGGGATTTCGTTGAAAAACCTCCCCAATGTCGGGATTAAAATCCACACCCTCCGCTACTGAAAGCCAGTGCCATAGTCAACACACCAACCTGATCACCAAGTATTTATGACTATTGAACGCCTTTAATATTTTAGAAAACATCGAAACGCATTCAGAATGATGGGTCGAAAAAAGTCAAACACAGCTATTATATTGTTTAAAAAAAGTCATCACATTGTAGATTTTCCGATTTCTGTAGACATTCTGATCAGGAAATTCGCCACCGGAATTTATCCACAAATTGCATAAAATATCTGTAATAAACTACTGCAGCCTGAACAACGCACGCTCTCTCATTTTTAATGATGCATTTTTGCTATTTTCTTCACTATATGATATTGCACTATTGATGTATTTTCATCGCTTTCCTCATTATATTTACACTACTCTAGGCATTTTTCTTTTGCGAGTTTTTCTACAAGGTTGTAAACCCTTATAATCTTCAGTTTTTCCCACACATTCACAAATATTTTTTACACTTTCTGGTGATATTGCGTCGTATTTATAATTTTTGTATCACATTGTGAATGTATGACTCTTCCTCTGTACTTTCTTTATGTTTTGTTCACGCTTAAAAACATTTTATTTTTCAATTTAATGCTTAGAATTACTAGAGATTGGATTGAAGATGGGACCTTGCAGTCTCAATCTTGCTCCAATAGCGCCGAATCATTGTTATAATTTCTACTTTAGCCCTCAAACTCCTCAGAGTTTCATTCATTCAGCTGAATCAGTGTATATTTAGTAATTTAAAGGGGCGATTCAATGATATGAAACAAATTGTGCGAGTCGAATCATCGAAACGAATCGAAATTCCCGCCTCTCGCTGCGATGAATGAAAGGGCAGACAGAGCGTAGCGAAGCAAAGGAGAGTGAGAGAGAGAGAGATTGGGAGAGGGGAAGAGGGGTGTGAGGCACAGAATGGGAAAGAGAGGTGTATGGAAGGGCAGAAAGACGGAGAGAGGTGGCGGCAGCGGCGGCGGCCGGGGGCAAAGAAGTGGTATGGGCAGGGACTGGGAGGCGAGCTTTATGGCCTCCTCTCCGCTCTCCGGCCCATTAATTCCCTCAATGAAATTGCTGGGGCTTCAAAACCTTTAAGCGACGGATTGAGGTAACAGATTTGATCTTTTTCTTTCTTTCTGTTTTTTTTTCTCTCTCCCTTGTCGGTTAAAACCGATAGAATTAGTCGGGGATTTATGTGACGGAGCCCACGGATGGAAATGAAACGTAGTTTTTGTTGCCTATTTTTTTCTCCTTCTTTCCCTCCTTCTCAGCCGACTATCTCTATCTCTCTCGCACACTCACGCACTCCACTTTTGCAGAACGATCCGTAATTTGGGCGAGCCCAATACGGGGAGGAGATGATTTATAGGAGCGGGTATCACAAACGGTTTCGGTTTCGTGCAGGCATTGCCTCGAGTGTTGCTAATATTCGTTTTCAATATCTACATCGCCGTTTCCCCCTAATGTTGTTCAGAAAATAATGACGGTTTGCTTGCATTTGGAGTCGATTTTGAGTTTCCAGAGTAAATCTCTAGAGAACTGAACTCGGCCAATGCTGTTTTAGACAAAATGCATAACTCGTTTATCATCGTGTGCCACAGCCTTCGTTAAAAAGTCCTCTGACCAATTTTGAAAATGAAACCTTGGAGAAATGTTTTGATGTCATTAATTATAAATTTTTCAGTCATTACGATTGCACTGATGACGCGGCCAGTGCCTGGGTGCTAATGCATAGATACGACGAAGAGGGAGATATTTTCCATGGAAAAACCTTTTGAGTAGACGGTTTGCTTGCATTTGGAATCGATTCGGAGTTCACAGAGTAAAGCTCTAGAGAATTGAACTCGGCCAATGCTGTTTCAGTTAAAATGCATAATTCGTTTATCATTGCGTGGCATAGCCTACGCAAAAAAATCCTGTTCATTTTGAACATGAAACCTTGGAGGATGTTTAAATGAGATATCATTAACTATAAATTTTACAGGTATTACGATTGTACAACTGATGCGGTACACCGTCAGTGCCCGGTTGCAAAGATATACATACGCCAAAGAGAGTAACATTCTCTATGGAAAATTCATTTAAGCAGACCGGGATCTGAACCCTAATCTACCCGTTGCCAGCAAGGTGTTCTTCTCATTTACACCAATAGATCATCTTAATTCTTAGTCAATCTCAGTGGAGGTTTATATCCTGTATGATCTCGTCTACTGCCCTACGATGACGACAGAGGTTGAGAACAGCTTGTTTGAATAAATGTCTGCAAAAAGTCACCTTGAATCAAGATGGCTTGATGGTATAATTGACTTACACACTGGATAGAATATTTTAAGATACGAGTTTGGATTCCGACAAATTCAAACACTTACTCTCCGGCGAATTTAACCCTCTTTGGCGTATCAGCAATATTCATTGAAGAGTGGTTAGGTATGGAGCACAAGACGTAAATATTCGTATATGTATAATTGGACATGTAACGTGGGTGATAATTCTAAAGTATACTGATTTACTTTGCTCAAAATAGATAATATCATATAAATATAAGTAATCATACGGGGAGACAAGAAATTTGAATTCTTGGGAGAGAAAAGTTTCACGGAGGACTTTTATTAGTTGAGAGTGAGATGGAGAATAAATCTTGAGGGCCCAAAATTCCATTTAAACGTAACCCTAGAGTTTTTTTTACAATGCCTAATGTTAAATATATGAGGACTAATTCCTAATGTTTTCCATTTGAGAAAGAGAATGAGATCTAGTGAGCATCTCTTAAAATAACTTCGCGAGCAGTAATAGGAGCGAAGAGACGTAAAGCCCAGAAATTTCATCCGTACTTTAAATTACTTAAACACCGGCATAGCCATTAGATTTAGAGCATGAGAGAGTTTATGTCTTTACCCTTGAAAACTAGAATACTAAGAAAGTGTTGATAGTCTTTTTAATTTTCATTTTGAGTATTTACCACTTCTTTAATTGGGCCACCCAGCAGAGGTTTCCCAAGGATTTAAATTGGAAACGTAGAGGCAACCCGGATACGGTGAAAAGGACCAATAGCTGAAAACTATGCATGACATCATCCTTATTATAAGGTTTATTAAGGGAAGCGCGGCAGGTTAGCTAAGGCTTTGATGGGCAGGGTATAAATTCACGAGTAGCCAGGGATACGTCTGGACATTTACGACTAAGCTCAAGTTGTGAGTCAGTCCCTGACACAACAATTTTTTCGTGAACCACTGACGGCACAGAAAATGTACTGACCTCCCTCTTATAATGCATAAATTCACATGCCGAACCCGGCGAGGTCATCCCTAACCTATCAAACCGGATTTTGTGTTAAAGACGTCATGGCATCCGTTTTGCGTAGAAACGACGAGGCGTGGCAGGTCGGTCAAACTCTTGTCAAGGGCAACTTTTGGGCTTGATGGACGAATATATCAACAAGAAAAGGATGTTAATAGCTTCAATATACTATTCTTAATCTTGGATGAAGAAATTCCTGGAAGAAAGTTTCATTATGTTGTTTATTGAGTACTTTCAGGAGATCTTGTGGATATGCAGTCAATTACCTCATCTACGACTAAAAGACTACGACTATTAATTTCCATACATGTGATAACTTGAGTATTTTTCCTCGCACTCAAGTTATTCTGCTTTTTCACAAAAAACACTACTGTGTCACCATGCATGTCATTTGAAACATTCAATCTATAATCTAACAAATACATTTCCGATCGAAAGGCGCGTTGATAAATTCTTCAACTCCTAATGTTCAATGATTGCTTCTGGAGGTGTGAGTGAAAGAAGACAATTCACTCGTCGCGGAATCTGCGACGCCGATACCTCTTAATCCGCGAAAGAGTTGTCTTTCGCTAAATTTCAGTTTCATCGCATTTCGATATTTTTCATAAAAATATACACGATCAATAATCGTGAAAAAACTCGGTGTACGGGTTGGTGTGATGGCTTTAATACTAGCTTCCAACCGCGGAAGGCCTCGGTTCGAATCTAGGCACTAGGCAAGTTTTTTCAGCAGAATCCATGCTTCGGCGCTTCATCAAGAGCAATTCATGCACAATATTCTGTCCGTCAGGTGATTCGTTGAACTGTGTACGCCTAGGATCTTTCTTTTAGAGTAGACTATTACTTACTCTGGGTTTCTCTCCATCATTTCTCTGGTCCCAAAAATATCTTTCCCTTACCCACCTTCCCACCTATCTTAATGGTACAAGGTTGCCCCATCAAATAACATGACTTGAATGATGTATGCACTTAGGAGGACTCGTGAATAAATTTAAAACAATGGAAGATCACCACAAAACCATTCAACATGATGAGTTACGTAAAAATCCAAATATCAATTAGGTTGTAGAATCGCATATTAACTGGTGGAGTAAATAAGTGATCAACGGAAAAATGCAAAACAGTAGTTCGAAAGGTTTCCTGCGTTTTCGGACAATTTTGTGGCCGCGAACAGTTCGGAGAGATAAAAAAAGATACATTGGATTTGCTTACGTGCAGCCAGCTGCTGGCTTAGACCTCATGTGCTGAGTGCGTCCCTGGGATTTCTACTAAAACTTTGCAACCGATGGGAAACAAATCGCTTTCCCCACTCCTGTGTCACCCACACCCGTAATATTCAGCCGACCTCTCCACCCACCCCATCTCACTCCCTCCCTTCAACCCCTTCCCCTTTCCCCTCCTTCCACTTCCTTCCCTTCTCCAACTCCTCCTCCGAGACTGTCTCCCTCCCCTCTCTCTGTATCCTTCTTCCTCCCTCCGAGTTGCAGGCTTTAATTCTCGCTTTTAATGGGCCAGGGTCACCTTTTCGGATGGGATCGATAAAAGATGGCGGGAAAAAAAGGGTTGAACAGGTCCAAAAAGATTTATTGCCGTCCACCCCCCACCATGGAAGAATTATGCTTATTCTATCTACCCCTTCAACCTCTCTCCCTGCCACCTTATTTCCCACGCACCAGAAGGCAGTTAAATCAGTTACATGTAACGTGTGAAAATAAATTTTAATTTTTCCTAAACATTCTCGTCACGCACCGAGAAGGAAACAGAGGACCGATCTACATGTTCAGATAGCCTTGGAACTGGGAAAAATTTTGCAGACGATAGTGTTGGTGAAAACTTATATAACTTTCGGTTTCCTAAGATTTAAAAGTAAGTTAAGCGGTGCTAGTTTCACTGTTGCGTTTTGAAGTCCTTGCCTATCTATAATCGCTAGCGGTCACCGTTTCATCATTGGGCGTTACATTAATATTTTCAGCTAAAAATGCACAAAAATAGGCATTTAAATGTAATTGCGAACTTGAATTGCCATATAGTCATTTACAAATCAGCCATAATCCCTCCTCAACTAGAACCACGAATTTTTATGAGTGCCTTCGACGTACTATTTCCGCAGAATTATTTCATGGATGAAAGTGAAAATCGCAAATCGTTTGCATCAAATAAGGAATAGATAGGTTTTTTTAACATTTGCGATTTTTTACCTTACTTCGTCATAGATATTTTTGAAATTTTGCAGGTTTCACAAAATATTGTTGAGTTTTTTAAGTTTCAACATATGATTAAACTCAAACCAGAGTTTGAAATTGGCCGTGATCATTTATCTATTCACAAATTTAACATCTCAGCACTTCTCGGTACATGTTTTTCAACAGTCGGCAATAGCTTTAACATCCTCTTCATTCTTTGAAAACAACAGATTTCCATCAATTCCAACATCCTTAGCTCTGCAAAAGTCATGGTCCAGCCTTCACTGCCTTACGGAAACATACTACAAATGTGGACCCCAGAAGTCAAGGGGTCTAAGTGACATTAAAAAAAACAAGTTATGTACAGGAATGGGACGTGAAAATATAAATCTTTTAGGTGGTAAAGGGATCCAAGTGAATTTCTTGACAGGTGATGCTATCTAGGGTAATGCCTCTTAACTATTTAGTGGGTTGTACCAAACATTTTAAACTTTTACTTAAGTTTTCTCAAAACAACGATTTTGTTACTTAGACCCCTTGACTTCTGGGGTCCTCAAATATAAGTTTTGTGATGAAGTGTTTCAATTTCCTATGTAAAAATTTTTGGCTGTTCGAAAACTCTTTTTCTGGTGAATTAGCACTTCTCTTGTAGCTGTATCTTTCTTTCTTTTCCCTTTCACGGGCAAGATGGCTTCCCAGATTGCATAGTGATAACTTTATAATCTGCACTGGTAAAAGTACTTAATAACAATGAATGAAAACCTTAATGACTTCTTGAAATGATTATGGCCCTTAGATCGTCTTTCTACACTTCACTGGAGTCGGAACACTTCGGTACCCTGCCTCATCTTAGGTGCATTTTTAAAGGTAAGGGAAATATCGTATTCATGCCATTTTTTTCTAACGTCTCATTTCAAGATTTTTAATTTTTTTTGGCTGAAATGAGGAGACGGCTCAGAATGATTACATAATAACATTTCGCCCACGCAAGTGGTATCTTCCTTTTCTTGGCATATTTCCAGTACGCCCAAAAGTTTTATCCCCGGTAAATCGACATATGCTCTTATTAAAAAAATCGTATCAAGATAAAGTTCTCTCGCAACAACGCGAGTAAAAATGAAGATGGAATCTCAAATTTTTGTTTGTGCCGTTCACAATATACAGCTTGCTGACTGAATGCGGGCCCTTGTCAAGGAAAAGTGAAAGTAAGACGCTTAAGATACAGATTAGCTGGCAATGGATTACTGGCTGGCTATTAAAACGGATTTTAACTCAGCCCAATGAATTATAACGTTCCTCGCTGCCGTTTTTTATATTGACTAAAAAACCAAGACAGATTGGCGACTTCATTTTATGATCAATAAACTTCTGGAAACATTAAGCTATTTAATATTTTTTTGGTAAAAATTTAACTTTTATGGTAGAAAAAATATTCAATTCTCGTAAGCTCCACCACAATCTTAGCTCAAAGTGTAACTTCAATTAAAAACTATAGAAAGCTTAATGTGGTAAAGCAGATTTTTCTATAGTTATAATATAATATAATAATGGTTTCAAATACATTTTTCATTAATAAGTAGAAATATGAAGGTATAACACGAGATACGAGTATTTTGTGGAGGAAACTCCATGATGTAGTAGGCTATTGTCTTTTATTATGCTGTATTTCATTTTATTGCACATGCAAGGATAGTGTTGAGACGATTCGCGTCTACTGTCGTATTTTACATTTCACTTAGTCAAGTTAGACTTCACGTGATCCCTCTCTTAAGTTAGTTTATCCCAAATGTCCTCACATTATTCTAAACTCCTATTATTGTTACGCTGTTATTATCGTTTAGTCTCGCTTCTATTAAACGCCGTACTGTATCGAGATATATTTCTAATTTACTAACGTATCCCATTCACGATTTTACAAGAAAATTTCAGGTAGAACGACTTTGGAAGTTGACACTCAGTAGACATACCGCGATATATAAATAAGAACTTTGTATTATTCCACACTATTTTATTACTTGTTAACAGGGAAATGTAAAACCGACAGCGTCAACAAGTTTAAACTATGCTTTTATAATCCTGTGAATATCGGTTAACTCCTTTTTAACTCTAAAGATCCCTATGACAATTTGTAGAGAAGCGGGGTGTACTCCCTAAAGTGGGATTCTCCCGGATGCAATTGTTTTTACGTCGGTCAAACTGGCCGCAAATTTAAAACAAGAAAATTTTTTTTTAATCATGGCAGCAGCTCTGTGTTTGCTAAGCATCTGTTTAAGCACAGTCACATTTCTAATTTTAATCCCAATATTTTATATTTTTGTGACAAAGGTGCCAAATTGGATTTTTAAAAAATTTTTAAATTGTTTTAGCCTTTAAAAACTCTAGCCATAGGGTTTTTAATGATTTTATTCCGGACAAATTGTCGCCCCTTTTTACTGTGCCTCTCCCTTCCTCTTTTAACTCTTGACGCTATTGTTACATTTCCCGTGTCCTCGCTTTGTTAACTCCCGCCTCTATACTAATATCCTCCCCCCCATCTCAACCTCCTCCTTACTTCTTTCTCCGTGTGGTACCCTGTATATATATCAAGCCACCACCTCTGTAGCTGTATTTTGCCTCTGATGATGATGTGTATACATTGAAACCGATTAGGCTTGTTTACTAGTAATAAAAGAGTGTGGAATATTACAAAGTTCTTATTATAGCATGCCGAAATTCCACCAAGTCAACTCTTCAACTATCTCGTATAAACATACCGCTCTTGGCACAGAAACGACCGGAAAATGGTAAAAACCACGAACGAAATTTTTGAAGGATGAATTTAACCCTCATAAAATTTGGTGCATCACTTTTTCCTAATACACAGTCTATGCAAGGTTGAAATTTGCACCATGGGACGACCGAAATAATTACATTTTCAATGCATCCATTCGTTTTTCAATGTACATACTTAGTATTTCGTTTTTGGCTTTCAATAGAACATTTTACAACACTTTCACGACGAAATTTAAAACTTTCTTGTCAACCGCAGCATAGGCATAAAATGTTAGCTAATGCCTATGGCCTCCATGGATTAGGTGAAGTGTTCTGCATGATAAATCAGGAGATATTTCATGAATTTATAGACAATTTTAGAATTCGTGAAATCTATCACGGTTAGTAGTTTTTTTATTTTTAAAAAGAGGCAAAAAACATACAAAGTTGCCACCTTTCAATTCTAGACTCGATCTAGGGGTCAGAAAGTACTCATTTTTAAAAGAAAGTTAAGTCTCTGGAGCGCACGAAAACAGCTAGTACATTTTTGCAAGTATCTCGAAAGTTAGGCGGCAGATAGCTGATATTTTGGTGTCTTAAGAAATATGGGGAGTCCAAATTTATTGAACACTATGAGAAGATATGTCGCTCAAACTATCTTAAACAATTAAATGGCGTGAACAATATGCATTTCAAATTTAAAGGATCATATGCAAAAGTTTTAATGTCATCCTCTTCCGTTGGATAGCCAGGGGTACTCATATAAAATATCTCCTACCTTCACAGACTCAGTCAACAGAGCGGGGAGGAATGAATTGTTTTGACAACAATTGAGAGGAGTTCCCGAATAAATAGAAACAGGTCACTTTTCCCGCTTAAGCGAAAGCATCCTCTTCCTTCCAATACCTCCATTAAAAATGCTACCTACCCCTCAGAAGCCTTAACCACCACTCTCTCCAACACTTACCCGTACCCCCACAACACGACCCACCCCATCATCGCTTCTCTTCCACCCCGTCAATGCCTCCACCCCTCTCTCTCTCTCCCCATTCCCTCCCCGCCCGCCGTCTGATGCCTCCTCACATCCCCCTCCCGCCGGCCCATTACGAGGCCGGGCACTGCCGAGACGTCTGGTCGGGTAGCACCTTTCCTCTCCCTCCTCCTACCTCTCTCCCCACTACACCGTGTCTGCTTCCTCCTCCACGGCCACTCCCCTCTTCCTCCCACCCAACACCCCTTTTCTCCTCTACACCTTTTCTTCCTCTTCCAAGTCTGCCTAGAAAACCGCAAGGACAGTGTTGCCAACCTGATGGTACATTCGCCATTGCATATGGGGGAGGGTGTTGTGTGATAATAGGTTCTTAGTGGGGCCTACCATAGAGTAATATGCTTTCGGAGAGAAAGCGTCTTCATCTATAGGCAAAGAAGGCAATGACAGAATATTGTTCACATCTTGCGAATTTCACGGGGAAACGATTCTCCGAGTAGTAAATTTCAGAGCTAGTTGCCATTTCTGTGATTGTGATGTCCATTGCGGATGATTGAAAGTTTAGAACAGCAATAAACTATTTATTCTGATAGTGCTCCAATTTTTTAGCCCTTTTTCAAACTCAAGGGCTTATTTTGACATTGAAATATATTGTGAGATAATAATCCTTCATAATATTAGCAATTCTTCAATTTTGGTATTTTTATGGAATTAAGAACTTTTAGTAAAAAATAGGTGTTCAGCAAAGTGTATTAAACCATGTAATGATTTAAGGTCTAATTCTAATTGTAAGTTTATTAAGGCCATTCAATTAAATAAAACGCTTTTACCCAAAATATAGAGCCAAAAATCCTCATAACATACGTTTATTCGACTGATTTATCCTCTTTGGGCCTAGGCACTCTGGAATGAATCTTCTGCCCATCTCAGACAAAACTTTGGGCTGCAGACGTAGCGATGCTTACTTAATTTGCGTACTTAAATAGGTGCATGTAAATCAATCCGTCTCCACTGATCTTCACGAACAAAAGCGAGCGCGAGTCTTAAGGCATCTGCAGCAGCCCCTTCAGCTTTTCATTACTTTTTGTATTCCTTGGAGTTAATATTGCGAGAACAATATTTAGGCTCCGTGCATCATCTTTGCACTCAGCATATTTTGCGAGTTGAGCGCTTCCCCGCTATTCCTTTTGCTTGACCTACCTCAATGAGAGTCACCTTTTCGTCCAAAGAACGAGATGCACGGCTTAAAAGACTGTTTTATTCATGAAGAATGCCATTGCGAGTACATTCACCCCTTAAGAGTACCATGTCTCATCCAAGACGCTTATTATTTTGAGCCGGACCACTTAAAAACGTTGGCTACCATCTCAACATCAAATCCCACTTAATACAATACAGCAATACCTACCCACCAGAACCCAAAGCACGGTTCAGAAGCCACAGTCTTCAGCTCTCAAAGGTTATAAAGGGGTTAACTTGAGACTCCGTAGGCTATTCCTCCTGTACTTTGGTGGTATCCATTCCCCCTCGTATTGTCCCAAATACAATTGAAGAGATTGAAAAGAACTACTTTTATTCCCTTGGGAACAATGAAAATAAAAAAGACTTTCCAAGCACGGCTAGAGTCCTTTATGAAGAGTAAATATAACTAAAAATGTGAAAAGCAACAATGCTCTGAACTTTAGAAGCCGATAATCTATTAATAACAAATAGGGTAAAGTCTATACTCCTGAAGGAATTCCTACACATACGCGATCATTTGCTCCATTGTACGTGTTGTGAGTATTTCCCGTCTGGCATATCCGCTCTGCACCCGATGAACAACTGACTAGACAAGCGCCAAATATTAAGCAATAAGTTACGTAAAAGCGCATTCGATACCAAGCTGCCAGCAATCATTTGTGCATTTTGCATTTAAGAGTTTTCATTCGTAAAAAGATAAAATAAGGGACTTATTTGTTCCTTTCTTACATAGTAGAAATATTAAATAGACTCATTTTGAGATATAAACCTAAAACTTTAGTTATGTTAGTTTCATTAAGAAAATTAGGATTTTTTCCTAATGTGGAAAATACAACAAAAAGTTTGAGTGAACGCGGAGGATCTTCTGAGAAGACATACTGAATATATGCCGTATAAATCATAAACAATGCTCTATTGGAAGAAATGAGATCACTCAACTCCGGAAATAGTTGTATTATGCAGTATTTATAATAAGTTCTGGTACAAGCTAAATATTCTCATGCCTTGAAAAACAGAAATCTATTAATAGTCAATAGTTGAAGTTGAGGAAGAAGGGCCTTTCTTAACTGAAACGGCAGTATAATCTTTCAGAATACTTTCCGTTGTCATGAAATAAAAATCAGGGATCAGCTTTTAAACCAAAAGGGTCTCGATGGGTTATGATTTTGACCATATTTTTCGAGAATGGACATGGTTTTAACTAACATTAACTTTCATTAGGAAGCTAAACGATCTTCTGAAACGCATAAGTGTTTTGGACCAAATGAATTAATCACCGATTAACCATGATTGTCCTGGAAGTGCCCTCCTTAAAGTGATCCCCATCAATCGTAGCGATTCAAAATTCGATGTTACCAAAATTACACGATTTTATTTAAGTATGATAAGAATAATTTCTCGTACCTGAGACCACTACCTTTATTACTCATCCGATTAAGGATAGCCGAGGAGCGCGAGGCAAGTCAACTTGGCTATCAAGTTGGCCAGCCTCGTGTCAATATTTGCTACACAGAAAATGACACACACATTGCTCTAGATGGCAAAAGGAAGTTAAAGAGACACGCAATCGTTATAGTTAAAATTTGAAGGAATGTTTTAGATAGTTTAGCAAATGATGCCAACATATTCGAGATTCCAGTTTTCAACCTAGAAAATCGTCAAAATATTATGGATGAGTAGAATTTCCTTTCAGCGCCGAGCTGGGACCATTATTATGTAGTTTGTCACACTAGTTTTTATGATAACAAACATACATAGAGTGCGCAAGAATTTTGAGTTCATAAGCATTCCACACTCACACATACACACTGTAAAATCCAATGCAGAAAATCACTCAAATAGAAGAAGGATTAGTTGATTAGGGACGACAAGTTTGTCTCAGACAGTCGTTAATGAGCATTGCTTCGTCACAGTTCAACTCGCATGTAAAAGCATTCCGTGTGTAAAGAGAGCGATGATGCAGGGTAAAACATGCAAAATACTTGTGGCAGTCAATGTGAGCACGGTGCACGCAATGCCTTCACACAAGGAGGCGATCATTCCGTCTTACCTCTCCACGTTTGGGGCTTCTTGGCTGCTCCCGGCGCCGGGTAGTAGGGGGGAAAGAGAAAGGAGAAACCCATGAATTGAATTCAATTGATAAGTGACCAACGATGTAAACAAAATTAAATAAAGAAGAATCAAACAAAGGTCATGCCATTTAACGCCTTAGTCTTAAACAATTAGAATAAAATGATATTTTAATCAAGAAAAATGTCACCAAAAAGAAGCAGAAATAATATTATTCGCTCCATCGAGTGACGTGCGAGTTAAGAAACTGGGGTGGGGAGTGATTATAAGGAAATGGGTACCTGAAAGAGGACAAAAACGACAATTTTGGGCCAATATTTACAAAGGATAGTGCTAAACAAGAACATCATCAGTTGCTCTTACACTCACAACCAAAGTATAAAAATCTTAAAATGTAATTTAAAATTAAAATGTCCCAGTTGGATATACAGAAAAGACATTGGAATACTGTTACAGGAAATGGAGGAAAAAATGCAACGGGTAGAAAATGTAGTCATGGTATAAATACAGCTAATTTATTAACTCATCTAATTCAGCTTAAGAAAGTAAAATTGTAAAAATCCGCAACTATTCCATAAACGATACAAAATATCACTCCCTCCGGTGAAAATTGGTTAACTTTGTTCTGGTTACCTGCTCATGATGGCTGCTGTCAAACTTCGTGAGATGGTAAGAATTAAGATTGAAGCATATCGACCAAATTCCGGAATGTCACTAACACAGGATCAAACATATTTAACGATCATTCACCTAATTTCGTTGATTTAGCGATTAAATCAACTGTAGATTGTAAATAAATAATTTCATGCATACAAAAAATATTTTTTATGACCTAAGTTTCATTGAATTAATGCTGGAAACACCTTACCACGATGGAAATACTGGTTTCCACCCAGTCACCCGACGTCGAACATTATTGGGCCCCGCTCGAAATCGGAGAATTAAATCCCTTATTCAATCTAGGGCTGCTGTGCGTCTGCTAAGGGCAAAGAGTAAGTTTGAAATAACTTTTTCCATCGAATTATGTGGAACAAAAGCACTGCAATGACTTCAATTAATGCTATTTATTTTTAAATGCAATAATAGATACTGATGCAACCAATTGACACGGTCTAAGCATGGAACGCGACGAAATCCGTGCGAATCTAATGGCAGGTGACCCGTTGTGACCTGGGCAGTTAGAAGTCATTGGCGGCTAGAGTGGTATTGCAGTAAATAGGGACTGGATGAGGGGTTTACGCATTAGCCGCAGGGGGTGGATGGTGAGCACGGGATGTGGGGGAGGGCGATTGGTTGTGTGAGCGCCGTCCATTGGTCACTCTCTCCTCTCTGCCCATTGGCTTGACTCCGGATTTTCCCGCAAACGGAGCCAAAGCCAGATTAGGAGAGGTGAAAGGGCCAAGGAGAGGGGGAATGGCAGCGCCGGGATAAAATGGCATACCTCCCCGCGCGTCATATTCCAAATGGTCGTCGCTCTGCTCATCTGAAAATGTGTTCAAACTGTGAAGCGAAGAGATCTCTAGGACCGAGGAAGCAAAACAGCAGTGCAGACGTCGAGATCCAGGGGAAACATGCGCAGTGAAAAACTGTAATCATTTACTTTTTCCGTATTGATACAAAACTTACATTGTATATGCAATTAAAACATTTAATTCAAAGAAAAATCGGAGAGAAATTAAAAAGTTGAACGTTTAACTAGGGGGAAGACCGTCAGATGTTTTATTTTGACTTCCTTACTAGAGAATTAAAAGGATTACCTTAGGTCAATCGTTACCAAATATAAACTTATTAATTATAATATTTAAAATACACCGCCACTAAGGCCATCCATTGTAATTATTTACGTTATTAGTGGGAATAGAGTGTTTCTGGGCTTTTGGTCTCATAGTTGAAATAAACTCAGTCAGTCTTTGCCGACGTTTCGTCGGATATATTGGGCATCAACCGGTCTTGGCTATTTAGTTGAACAAGAGATTACCAAGTATTTGACGACAAACAATTTTTTATGCTAACTAAATCTTGTTTTGTAAATTTTAGTTACCATCAAAAATTGTCTGATAAAGAATGCTTTGTAATCTCCTCTTCAACTTTAGCTAAATAATCTAAGCCCAAATGATATCAAATTTATTCGACAAAACCTCGGCAAAAACTGATTGAGCTCATTTTAACCTATATAACCAAATCTCCAGAAACAAAACATTTTCATTAAAAATGTTCGATAAAATAAGAGAATTCACATTTAATGCAATGGAAAGTAAATCGAGATCACTTGATTTGATCGATTTGACTGGGCTGCTCATCTCTGACCGACATCATGGACCACAAATACGTAATCGGAATTATTCAAGCATACACTTTACAACCTGTTGTAAGTTCGACAGCAGTAGAATCGATGGGGATTTTTTTGGAATTTGGTTACAATGTTTTCCTACCAAAGATATTCCAAGTGGACATGACGCTCTTCACCCGTGCAAACGTCGAGGGCGACTTCCTCTGGCTTCGGAAGCGCTTCTTTCAACCATTTGTTTTGCATCCTGATAAGGCCCTCTTAACGTGTTCACAAAAAGTCAGATTTGGGAATGTACCGACAATGTTAGTTATTCCCCACATTAAGGATATGTGGGTAGGTTCATAATGGTACGATTGTTATGGGAAATGAGGATGGTTAAAGGAAACCCGGTGCTGACTCAGCCAACTCCGTAAAAATAATTGCTTGGGCCCACTACCGCGATTAAATTACTTCTAATTCAAGTACGGCGAGCCAGTAGAACAATTAAGAGATCCTTAGGGGAAAAGCTGATTCCAGTGTAGAGCTAACCTTAAATTGCCTGGATCAACTAGAAATAAACGAGAATAATTCTCGACCATGTATATGTAAGAATAAAGTTTTCAATTGAATTAAATTTCTAAGGTAAATTCATAAAGGCTTAAGAAAATTTATTCTCAGCTAACAATATTCGCGCGGGGCTTTTGATGGGAATAAGTGGCATTTAAATTTTACCGCCAATTTTATCTATTAATTTAACATTATTACTCCGTCAGAATGCAAGAAAAATTACTCTTACAAATGTTTCCCTTATTACACACTTTAGGGCGCTGGCATTGAATATACATTGGTACATTTTTTATAAGCACGTTTTAAAACCTATGAAATGTATTGAAACCAGAAAAAACTATAATGCAGAAGTTATAGTTTGGTTTGTTAACGAGAGTGTCATTTAAACACTTCTGAGCTGGAAATTTAATTCCAATTTGGTCTTCAAATATTTTATGGCTCTAAGCAATTTAAATATTTTCCAACGAAACATCTTGAAACTGTTGAATAAATAGTATATTTGTAGACAGAATTTACAGCTTCAAAATCCATCATATAACTCCAAGCGTTGTGTTAAAATAATAAATTTCATATGAAAATATTACTGCATTTAAACCAGTTTTTTCTTTGTTCAAAGAAGGTATTTACGTCTTGGAGACTGTACTCAGTATCTACTCAGAAAGGGGGAGGTTATACTGAAAAAAGTATATTTTAAGAAATAACTGACGTATGTATTAGTTTGGTGGTAGAGTTGAAAGTAAGACATATTACATAAATGAGCCGCTACGCCAAGATTGTTTGGATGAGCTCTGAAGAATGACTCCCGTAATTTTGCAGCATATTCATCGTTTGTGTATATGCTACGATGGTGAGGCAAGAAGACACATGCAACTCTTAATGCTGATGGAATCAAATGGGAAAATGCGCAAAAATATAGTTATCAAATGCTCGAATTATGAAAATTATTTAAACATTTCTACTCAAATATTGCATGTGCAGTAGGGTGGATCGAAAAACAGTTTTTTCGAAATCTGTCCGCGGCTAGTGCTTAAAGTTTGTGATTGGTGGTCTTTATAACCCATAAAAAAAATTCCAACTCGATCGGATTATATCTTCAGGCTGCGCTGTTTAGTCAAAATCTTAAATTTTTATGAAAAAAGTCAAAAGTTTATAAATTTTCCTGGTATTTTCTAGATGGTCCCGGAATGATTTTATGGTAAATAATTACATATATTGCTTGCATGTTGCTTAATATTAGCGACTGAGTGTGTTTGAATCAGTCAAAATGGTTTAATAGTTCGTCAAAAATCGTCAAAAAACGCCAAATATACAGAAATATTACGGATGTTAGGTAGGCAATAGTTAGCTATAATAACTCGACCCCACCGACTTAAATTTACTAAGAACGATAAAATAGGCTAGGAAGTAAAATGCAGCTCTTAGTTCATTGACTAATCGACTATCCAGCACTCATCACAAGAAAGTGGCTGCAGTGGAGTGCCGCCCGCCCACCCACCCTGGTAGACTGGCATATTTAGGTTTTGAAGCCCACTTTGGTATCAAATTTTGGTAATATTTTCCTGTCCTACAGTCGAGCTCTAATGTAACCATGTAGGGAGTCATAACTACATACAGCGATTGATGGAATGGTTCATTTACATCCTTGACCTGCCGCTCCTCCACTGCCTGATCATGGCACGGCAGGTGAAACTAAGTATGCACTTTTCCTAAGGAATCGTCTCTTCCTGCTGTGATCTCTTCTAAGCCTTCATTGTTATGTAAGTATGCTTCTGGAGGTGATATTATTTCTTCCTTTCCCCTTGCACTAAATCTGTGTAATCTTTGGCTTTAAAGGTGATCACTGGGCGTCCAAGTTTTGTAATGGTGTTGTTTGGTTGGCTTTGGCTTTTTAATGCTTCCAGGATCTTCTTCACCGCGTTTTGACGCACATTTGGCCAACAGTCTTCCAACATACCAACAAGTATGTTTTCTGGATGCCCCATAAAGCTTAATTTGAAGATATTCATAGAGAAAAGTCTTTAAATCGTTTGGTAAATACTCCATTTTCTGTAATATTAGCTACGGGTATTTTGGCGCGCCCTTGATAGCTCCATTGCATTTAATGTGAAACCACCTGGGAGCGTAAATTTTAACGACAAATTCTGCCAATTTCTTAAGAGCAGTTGATGGATTTGAGGTTGCTACATACAGTCGGAGGATGCGCCCTGCAAGAGTCAGACACCGAGCAGGGTGAATGGGCCCAGGAAAACACATCGCAAGATCATTTGTACACACTCCTCTGTTTGCAGCCTGGCACATTTTGTAGAGGTAAGCCTGGTCTTTGCTGAGAACATCAACGTAAACATCAGGGAGAACAGCTTCAATTTTTCAAACTGGACGATGGGTAGGTCCTGGCAGGTAGACAAGCTCTTTTCTACGTCGCCATGAAATTCCTTCGAGCCGAATGTCTTACCATCAATTTTCTCAAAAATAGTTCATTAGAATGCAATTAACACATAATCCATTGGAGAGGACTCTGGACATATTCTTCTGAACGCCGAATGATGGCGGTGTGCTTCCTTGTGTTCTTCCTCTCCCCGTTGGATCCTATGCACGACAATTCCGTCAAATCTATGCATTCTTCGTAGAGAAAGTTCCAAATAGCGGCAGTTGATCCTGCTGCGTCGGCTGTTTTGGGCGTAACGTGGGTAGGGTAGAAAGAACCAGGTGTCTCAATGAGATTAATGTGCTCTTCTTGACAAGTGAGTGGCGCAGGCGATGACACACGAGCGATGGGAGCACTATGGTGATGGAAGCAGGATATAAGCAACGCACGTTCTGGAGTTATAAACGTATTTGCATCTACCCTTCATGGTGAGTGTTGGATAGTCGATTAGTCGATAAATAAAAAGCTGCATTTTACTTCCTATCCTATTACTTTATCACTCTTGGTAAACTTAAGTCGGTACGGTGGAGTTATTATAGCGAAGTATTGCCTACCTAACATCCGTAACATTTCTGTACATTTGGCGTTTTTTGACGATTTTTGACGAACTATTAAACCATTTTGACCGATTCAAACACACTCAATCGCTAATATTAAGCAACATGCAAGCAATATATGTAATTATTAGTATTATATGTATTATAAGGCCACCAATCACAAGCTTTAAGCATTAGCCGCAGATCGATTTCGAAAAAAAAATCGGTTTTTCGATCCACCATAATGTGTAGTGCTGTCGTATATGCTTGTTTTCTGTTAAACCCTAATTAAATATACTATACCTCCGTCGTACATTAAGAGGAGAAACGCAACCCAGTTAATTCCTCGAATGCATAGGAGAATGGTGCTGAAAAAAGCCAAGAAGATTTCAATTACGCAGTAAGTTCAAAACGGACAACCGCTGCTAAAAAGATGAATAGCACCTTGAGACAAAATGCTGATGCGAGCAGCGGAAAATTCTGTTGAGAAGGTGAAACGATGCATGTACACTCCTCCATTGAGGACTAAGGTCTTCAAACAGATACGGGCGACTTCTCACGTACGCATCGTTGTTTTTGAATGGATTTGTTGACAAGCTAATAAATCTCTTGATGAAATGTTGATGACGCATCGACAAAGTCGTTGTTTACTTAGAAAGAGGTCTTAGAAAGCTTTTGATATAGATGCTTTTCACTTAGTGATTTACGGCACGAGGAGCTACGCATTAGGAGAAATAAATGTGCATTGAGCAGAGTAGCGCAATTCATTCTCCCTTGGGCGCAATCAGGGTTCACCATAACGCGTGCGCTTGCGTTATTGTTATTTTTCAATGTCACATATGATAGCGTGACCCGGTATGTCAGTACACCGCATATACCTCCTAGTGGTGGGTCGCGGGCAACAGTATGCTGGCTCTCAAGGTAGTCCTTTCAGAAGGTATCCTAGCTTGAGCAGAATAGGGAAAGCGGGCCTTGGGTATTGCCATGCTTTAGTTTCTCTTGGGGCATACTGGCGAAAATGTGCCAAAACTGACCGGTAGAGCACCGTAACCGTTAGCAGGGAAAGCTGCACGTGGTGCGGGTACTGCAAAGGCTTGCAAACTCTATAACAACTTACTGCTAAACGTCAAAATGTTGCCTCGGACAGCCGAAGCCACGATGGGCGGCGGAAGCTGAATAAGGTTGGCCCATCAAGATACGGACTGGAAATGAACTGGACTCTCGGTACTTGGAATGTGAGAGGAGTGTATGGAAAGCAGCATGAGTTGCTGAATGAAATGAAAGTGAGGCGAATGGATGTTTTGTGTGTATGTGAAACTAAGCGTAAGGGGAGGGATGCTGTTACATTAGATGGCGGTAGTCTGGCATTGTGGTCAAGAGTTGAAGATAATGTACACAGCAGTCAAGGTGTAGGACTCATTCTTAATGAGTGAGCTAAGTTGCTAGTAAGGAAGTACGAGTTAGTATCCCCTAGATTGCTCTGGGTTCGCATGAAAGTAGGTATTAGGAGAGTTGTGATTGTGGCGTGCTATGCACCAGTGGATGGAGAGAGTGACAGTGTGAAAGATGAGTTTTTGGAAAAACTGAGAGAGGTTTTAAATGAATGTAATCCTGGTGAGAGAATAATTTTACTAGGTGACATGAATGGGTTGGTTGGTGTGAGGCGGGATGCATCTGAGATAGTGGTTGGGCATTTTGGTGACCCTCGAGGGAATGATAATGGTGAAAACTTTGTGAGAGTGTGCTTGGAAAAAGGATTGTTTGTGTCGAATACATGGTTTAAACATAAGAGAATACATATGTATTCTTGGAAAATGGGTGATTGTAAAAGCATGATTGAGTTTATTGTGTATGATGAGAGATTGAGAGAGTTAGTGTGGGACACGCGAGTGATGAGGGGTACTGAATGTGGAACAGACCACTAATTGGTACTCTCCAAAGTGAATCTGGGCAGAAAGTGGGTGCCAAGGAAGAATGTTGGAGCATAAGCAGTTGAGAGTAAAAGTGGAAAGGTTGCTAGACAGTGAGGTAAGAATGCGGTATGGTTGCATGCTTCAGGATGCTCTATCGTTGAAGCAGAGAGAATGGGACGAGCATATCAGGAACGAGAAAGTAAATGATGCGCGGGAGTGTTTAAAAGGAGAGATTGTGGAATGTGCTGAAAGTGTGTGTGGTAAAGGAGTGGTAGGAAGAACGAAAGGTGATTCTTGGTGGAATGAAGAAGTGAAAATTGCAGTCAGAGAAAAGAAAGAGGCGTACAAGGATATGATTGCTGCCAAATCTGAGGAAGAGCGTACTAAGGCATGCGAGATTTACAGAAAGAAAAAGAATAAATGCAAAATTGCTGTGAAAGAGAGCAAAGAAAGAGTGCGTGTGGATGAAGCTAATAAAATGCAGATTGATTTTGAAGGTAATAAATAGCTGTTTTGGAAGTGGGTAAAAAGGGCTAAGATTGGTGAAGGTAGGGGAATGAATGCGGTAAAGAACAAAAGTGGAGAGATCATGTCGGACTAGAGCAATATAAGGGATTGCTGGAGGGAGAATTTTGAAGAATTGTACAATAATATTGCAGGCGTTGAGGATGAGTCTTGTGAAGTGGTATGTGAGAATGATATGATGGAAAAGGATACCAGTGAGAAGGAGGTCACAACGGCTGTGAGAATATTGAAAAATGGGAAGGCTGCAGGCATAGATGGGATATCCAGTGAAATGATGAAGTGTGGGTGTAAATTGCTAATTTGTATGGAGGTAGATTTCTCGGGTTTCCATCCGGGTCAAAGGAGTTATCTCCATGTATCCAGACATGTTGACAAACCGGAAGGACAGTGGAGACGAGATTAAAAGAGCACGAGCTCTGCATCCGGCTGAGGCAACCTGAAAAGTCTCCTGTTGCTGAGCATAGCCTCGTCAACGGCCACAGGGTGGACTTGGATTCAACGAAGGTTCTTTGCCGCGAAAGAAGCTATTGGGACCGGATTGTTAAGGAAGCCATTGAAATTAAACAGGAAAAAATAAAAATAAACTGTGACAGTGGTTTCCACCAGAGTAACGCGTGGAGACCAATCCTGAAGTCGATAGAGGAGGAGCGACATAAGAGAGCCAATCACGTGATTGCACGGAAAAACCAGACGACACCGGACACGTATATATAGCGGCCGATTCCCTGTCATCGCCACTTCATCCCTGAAGACGGTAACGGAGTAAGCTGCCGAAACATGTCGGAGATAACTCCTTTGACCCGGATGGAAACCCGAGAAATCTACCTCCATAGCATTCACCGGGAAAGCCTGAAATCCTACTAATTGTAGGCTGCGTGAACTATACAATCTATGCTTACAGGTTTCTGTTGTTCCAGCGGATGGGAAGAATGCTATCATCGTTCCGTTGTACAAAGGGAAGGGAGGAAAGACCGAATGCAATAATTATCGAGCGGATGAAACTAATCAAATGCAGATTGATTTTGAAGGTAATAAACCGGGTATGATTTAAGGAGATATGAGAAAAATGATGATGAATAACTGTATGATGAGGGCGAATGAGTGGGTCATGAATGAATGTGGGTTAAATGCTCCAGTAATGGACGTGTATGAAAGGAGTGTGCATGGTTGGTTTGGCCATGTTGAGAGAATGGATGAGAGTTTGTGTATTGAGAATCCCGGGGAAAGTGTTCAGTAAAATATTAATGGAAAGAGTGAGGAATATTAATTCCGACAGAATATGGGGTGTACAGCGTGGGTTTAATTCTGGGAGAGGATGTAGTGACCAGCTTTCTGCACTTCAGCAAGTGATAGAAAAATGTATGAGTGTCTGAAATAAAGTGTACTGTGCGTTTGTCGATTTAGAGAAGGCATATGACAGAGTAAATAGAAAGAAGTTGTGGAAAGTTTTGAGAGACTATGGAGTGAATGGGCAGTTATTGAATGTTATGATGGCGATGTATGACAATAGTAAGGCAAGTGTAAGAGTTAACGGGGTTCTGAGTTATTGGTTTTTAATAAATCGGGGTGTATAGCAAGGATGCGTAATGTGTCCATGGCTGTTTAATGTATTTATGGATAAATGTGTTAGAGACGCATGTGGTGAAAACGACGGTGTTTTGATTGGAAATGTAAACGTGCGAGTTCTTCTACATGTGGATGATGCCGTTTTGATCTCAGACAGTCAACAGGGATTACAGAAGCTCCTAGATAAGTTTTGTGAATCAACGGAGATAATGAAATTGAAGGTAAATGCGTGCAAGATTAAGTAGTAGTTTTTGATAAGAAGAATGGGGAGAATAACTGTATGATGAGGGCGAATGGTGAAGTAATTGAACTGGTGGATGATTTTGAGTACTTAGGTAAAGTGTATGCGACAGATGGAAGAATAGATGAGGTGATAAAGAGACGTGCGAATGCTGGAAGGAAAGTGGTAGGTAGCATGTGGAGCATATCAAGGAATGAGTGCTTGTCTAAGGAAGCGAAAATTACCGTGTACAAAAGTGTACTTCTTCCCACTTTACTATATGGTAGTGAAACTTGGGTATGTCAGGATAGACATAAGAGTAGACTAAATGCGGTGAGTATGAGTTATCTGAGGAGTATTTGCGGCAAAAGTAGGATGGATAGGGTCAGGAATGAGTGGGTCATGAATGAATGTGGGTTAAATGCTCCAGTAACGGACGTATATGAAAGGAGTGTGCTTCGTTGGTTTTGCCATGTTGAGAGAATGGATGACAGTCGAATAACGAAACAGATATATGAGAGTAGAATGAATGCTGTGAGAGGTAGAGGTAGGCCGAGAAAGTTGTGGTTGAATGTGGTTGAGGAAATTCTTAGGAGGAGGAATATTAGGAGTTTTAAAAACAGGAGGGCGTGTCTGAAACAGTGAATGGGGGTAAATGAGGCAAAAGAGGTTTGCAAGGATAGGTCAGTATGGAGGAAATTATTGAAGCAGAGTTAGGTGTACAATTATGTGTTAATGAGTGAAACATATTGACTGTGCCTACCCCGGAAGGGAACGGCGTGATGGGTATGTATGTATACACATATGATGGCAGAAACGTGATCGTCATTCTTACAATTTCGTAAGACGCTTTGTGTCACTAGTTCCTTTGGATGGAAAAAATTCTTTGAACGATAACTACATTTCCCTTCTAAAGCAGATAGAATTTTTGTATGTGATAACGGCAACGCGGAGAAAGGATACAGAATCACGATAACTAAATGGATGAGAAAACCACTATTAAAGGAGTCATGAGAAAAGTAGGTGATATAAACTGGCCGTTCATGCGTTTAAGGCTTACAATGACCACATCCTTAGCACTCCTGACCGATTGTGCCAACTTGCCCAAGACCAAGAGTAAATTGATAGTAAAATATCAGCGACTAAACCACCACCTATCCGATAATAATCAAGCTTAAATTATGAACAGAAAGTACAAATAAAACCATTAAAATTGGTGACATTGAAAAAAAAGAATTTCGAAATTTTTTTAAGTGACCAATGTTTTTAATTTTACTCCATTTAGACAGAAATGAAAATACGAATTCCATAGTACGGACACACATCAAAATCTTGTGGATAGATCTACTGTGAGATTTATATGAGCTAAAGAGTAAAATATTCTTAGCAGTAATCCTGATATGTATTTGTTATCAGACGATACCAAATAAATATTAAGATATCCTGATATATATTTGGTATCGTATAATACTTTCCGTTCGAATTAATATGATACATTAGCCTCTTTTCCAAGCCGATTGAATTGGCTAGATATTAAAAGCCTACATATATTGTATTTTAATTAAAATCCCATGGATGGTTTGGTGACCACATCTTCCTAAATCTAATAACGCCCCTTAATGTGAGGTGAAACGTTGTCAACCAAGCAACGAAAGCAGTTTCCCGAAAATGTGATGAAACTATCTTCTTTATTTTCCAATACTATTTTACAATCAGTTTTCTTTGCTAAAATACGTTAATCATTTTAAATATACTCAATGTATTAATGCATAAGATTCAATGCTCTTGCACTAAGGCCATTCCTACTGCCAAGATACATTCACATTTTCAGTAAGAAGGTAAGTGACGTAATAACTTAGCATCATGTTAAGAGCCTATAAAAGGTGAAAATAGATATAATGATATGTACCTTCTAATTCATAGAAATGATTTAAAAAATTAATTAAAATTTCATAAAAAATAATGGGATTGAAGTTCTCATAGGCTAAATTGCATAATAATTATTACCTCGGTTCCACTGTCCACAAATCGAAAGCTGCGAAAATTATCGCTACAATTTTATGATGTTCATATAAAAGTTTGTGTAACTAATGAATTTATAGTAATTTAAAATCGAAGGGTTAATAAAATTACAGCTAAATGAAATCTTTTACAGCCATTTGTGGGTAAATATATCTCACGGCTGATTTGGTCAAAAATAGGCGGGGCTGAGTTCAACACGCGGTCCTGAAAATACATCACGGGAAATAAATACCTATCCGAGCAGAAGCACAGGTTTTTGCACCTTTGAGAATGCGGAGACAGTGAAAACACATGATAAGATGTAATTCTGAGAATTTACTGGAAGGTATTAAATATTTCTTTCGAAGGGCAGGACGATAAAGCACAGAGGGTAATGGGGGGGAGAGGTGTCCTCCCGGAATGCACGGTTTCGAAGAAATTTGCCGAATACGAGATCTCGTGGTCCAACTTAAGCGTTTTCTAAGGGAATGAATTCTCTTTTCAGAGGAATATTTTGGATTCTCGCAGAAAACTGCCACCTAAAAACTTTTCTTTCGAGTGAGAAGAAAAGATTGAACCAGTCACATCTGGCTGAAGTAATACAAGATATTACCGCGGTCAAAAATCGTTACCATCGCAATTTCTTATTTAATCATAGCCTAGCATGTTACCTCTGAGAGAAGATAGTGACTGTGAGCCTGAACTGTGAAATCTGAAGTAATTTCTCGTAATTGTTACTCACGGAGCGAGCGGATTTCCATTGTTTTGCTTATTTCGCGTAGTAAATTGTTCTGTTCATGGATTTAAATGAAAGTGACATCCTGAACATGTGACCTAAGTAGGGCGAATTAGCATCTCAGGTTCACTTTTTAATACAAAGGACTTCTCATGTATAACTTACTTCATATATCCTAACCTTTTCAATGTGGTGACGTGAACTTTTCAAACTAATCTCCCCAACGCAACAAGCGTTAAGATTAATACCGCGCTTAGTAAACTTCCTATCAAGCCATTATTTTCGTAGATCACATAGCCGGTGAGAATCGCAAAAATTTATTTGCTTATAACTTGGGAACTAAGATGAATCTGCGATTATCTTGAAAAATACGCGTGCACAAAAGTTTTTCTCAGATATGAAACGTCCATGATGAACAAATAGTGCTCTCCTCAGAGAAGAAACCCATTCAATCCCCGATTCTCATGTCATTCTCATGGTATTCAAATAACTTGAAAAAGGAGGACTAAACACATGAACAACTAGAGGAATTAAATGCGAATGAGGGGAAACTCTTAATGAAAAATAAGTCACCTGGCTTGGCTTTCAAACCCAGTACTCCTGAATTTGCGCGGACGTTATGTAAACTTTTTGGATTCGATTCGGAGACAAGATATGGTGGCTAGAGGGAGTTCGCAAAATCGGGCAGCAATAAAATGGAAAAGTTACCGGTACAGAGTTTTATATTACTACTGTTAGGATATTGCGTTCGACTTTGACTGCTGACTGAAGATCTGCTGACTGAGTGTGCTAGACGGTGCCCAGTTCGTAAGTTAGATAACACCGCCGAGTTTGAATCCCAAGCCAGGTAAGTCGAAAGTAAGGAAAAATTTTACTCTCAACAATTCCACGGCACAGACGACGCTCGCATGCCTCCTATTCCAGCTCACCCATTCATGCCCGATTCGGACATCCCTAGCGAATTCCCGCGAGTAAATATAGTCCCTCGCGAACTGTAAACAAAAACATCGCACGTTCAAGGGCCGAGGGGGATAAGACCGCCGGGCATTTTTACCCGAGGGCCGCAGAGGGTGGCCCGCCCTCCGGCGATCCTACGGACCGACTGAAGAATGTGCGTAGATCTTAAGGCACCGAAGATTTTTGGCGGATGCCTGCCGAGATGAGGAGGGGAAAGATATACGTAGAGGAAGAAGGGAAGGAATTACTCCTGTTGCTTTCATTCTCTCCGTGTGCGTCTTGCCCTTTAGGGAACTCTAAGGGGCATTGTCCTCTAAGATGCCATTCCTAAAGTGGGGTGTGAGGAACTTGGCGGAATAGAATTATTTAGAAATAAATGAGATAAATGGTAGAGATAACCGTATTAGTGCGAATACTCGTATTTGACTCCGGGTGTACAGCGGCCCAGAGTATTTTTAAGCGAAGTTAGTAAATAGAGAAGACCATTTTCTGTTCTTAATTTAATCGATTTTTAACTCCTTTCTGAAAGAACTATTACAGTATTTGTATAATATGCAATCGCAAATTGAAAGTCCAATAAATTTACAGAGAAGTGACATAAAATAGAAGCCTTGAGAGATGGCCGGGGTCAGGTGGAGCATTTATAAGTTTTCAAGGAGGAATAAGAAAACATAAAAAGAAAACATTCGAGTTCATTTGGTAGTGAAAAATATATAGAAGACAATTTCGTTCAATATGAGGACTGCAAATGCTGGTCACAAAAAACGTTGAATGAGATTTATAATTCGTCCCGCGTTACCATCAAATGACTCATGTGGAAGGAAGGCGCAATTATACAGAAGAATGCGAACGTTTCCTAGAAAATTGAAAATATGTACCGAATTTGAGTGGTAGTAGGAAAGAAGGGCGTATCGTAAACAGGAAATAAGAAGAAAATGAATATGAAACAAGAGTATATAAGAGAAGGTGGGATAAAATATGAACGAATACTTGGAAAATAAGCAAAATAAGGAGATGAAAGTTGACACCTGGCCGCCAGGCACAAGGTCGCTTGGACACGAAGACTTATATTATGTTTAACTATGCACGTAGTATGATTTCAGAATATGAGCTGAAGAAATTTTAATGTTATGGGACGACTAAGGCAAATATATAGCTTTTTCCGACGATCAATGCCGTCGATTAAACGGTGAAAAATAGCTTTAGCATTGGAGAAACCTAAGACAAACAAGGCTTCTTCATCTTCAAAATTAGCTCAAGTAAAATCAGCCTTAGGGAAAACAGGATAGTTAACATATATTCAAAACCTTACATAGGAGATATCACATCGATAACAGAAGCCATCGATCTGAATCGGTCCTACTCTGTGCCTCACGAATTCCATCCTCGGTCTTCCTCGAAGATTCTATCTGTCCTAAGCTGTTTCCAGTACCGTGTACACTATGGTATTGGGTGATAGAACTTTTCAAACATTTGTACTTCTTTTGGAGAGTATTTTTTTCATATTTTCCACCCAATTTTTTGTATACCTTCATCAATCAGGATTATCTTTAGTTTCTTGATCTTCATTCTTCTAATATACCTAATAACCAACAAGCATTGAATGCGCTAATTTTTTTCTGATACATTTCTCACTAAACTTAACTAAGTTACTACGATTTTATAGAAAGATGCTCAAATTGCAAGTTTTAATGAAGCACTCCCTTTCGTCTGAACTTACACCAATGGTTTTAGATTTTTCTTCTAGTGAAATGCCTTTCTTGCGAGGGATTTCCCGCTCACCATAATTTCCTTATTCTTTCCAAATCTGTGGATCTTGCTTCCTGGATACTACAATTATTATCACTAGATTAAGTTTTGGCTATCTGATGGCCGCTTGCAAGAATAGTTAGTAATGGAAACAATAGTTATGAGATACATGACGTTATGTACCTCATAAAAATATTCGGGCTGTAGGAACATTGTACCAATTTTATAACTTATCCTTTTTAGTTGATTGATTCGGATGTTTGGTGTAATTTTCTACCGATAAATCAAATTTGTGAAAGATTATTTTATGTTTAATTGGTAATGCACATAATAATTTTTCTGTGGGAGAAAAAAACTGGTCTTTCGTCTCAAAACAACTCAATTATCTGGAAATGAAGTCTCCAAGCGGTTCATTGCGCATACGCCATCTTGGCTGCACATGGAACTCCATGCCATAAGTTATGAGACCAATAAAAATATCGAACTTTTCTGCGACAGTTACGTAATAGATACCATGGCTTATGGTTCCCACAACTCTATGGAATACATGTGTGTCGTTCCAGGAACTCTTTTCAATACTTGTAATCTCTTTTGTTCAGCTGCTATTTTCGACCGAGCAGTAATTACAGCAGCCTCAATTCATTAGAGCATGATACCCGGTTCCCATTTACAGAGTACTGCGCTCCTCCCTACGCGCCTAGCGCGTAGACGTCCGTGGCGTCTTCGGCCTGGATGCTATTCCTAAGCGAAGGTGCGTGGAGGGAGACAGGAGGAGGGGAAGGAGAGAAGGATAGAAAGGAAGCGGGAAGAGCGAGTGTTGTTTAGACGACGGGGCCTGGAGGAGGTGAAGGGCGCCTACGAAAGCAAAAGGGCAGTCCGGAGTCTGCAGGGCCTCTTTCAGAGGTGGGAGGAGGCCCTATTATCCCGCCACGGACCCCTTCGGGCGCTCCGGAACGTGTGGCGGCATCCCATTTCGCGGGTTTTCTGAGCGGCCCGTCCACACATCCATTTTTCATGTGGGTCGCCGCCGCCCGTCCCGGGAGTAAGGGGATGGGTAGGGGGTCGCCCCCCTCAAATCATCAATAATGCGAGAGCCAGCAGAGTCGCCGCTGATGAAGACTGAGATATAGGCGAAGTTACGCACCTTCTTTGCCGGCATCAATCCATACCAATGTTTAGCATTTCTACGCGTAAAAGTTAAAAAAAATAATCTGGGAAAAAATCTAGAGCAGTTTTGTACTTACATTTACTCTCCAGCTATGGTAGAAGGAGTAATTCATACAAGTATTTGGATCATGGCAGTGAAACTCTGACGACAATAGTATCAGAGCCGGGTCTCTAGCGGCTCTCAATCTAATCCCTCTAAAAGCTGTGAAACACTTTGAGTTCGTTCGTAGCAGGTTTTAACGAAGCGCGCAGCTTTCTTCAATATGTTCTTAATTTTTTGTTAAAATCTTTCTGTCCAGTGTCCCAAATGCTCGCGGCGTATCCGAGGTGTGGCCTAACTATAGTGAAATTACACCTGTATTTTACTTTTTCATTTTTTGCTTGAAAATGCTAGTTTCTTCAATGCTGTACAGCATACATTTTATATGTGTGTTCCCCAAGACTTGTCGGAAGTTAAAGTAATTACAAGCTATTTGACTTTATCTGAAGACTTAAGTTGAGGAGTTGAGATGTTGAATGACAACTGTCCGAAGTAGAATTAACAGCGATGAGACAGAGTATGCTTGAAAACATTACAGGAAAGAGTAATCTTTAGGAAAAAATCATCAAGGAGGAGCAAGGCTGGAATACATTATTCAATTCTTCAAGGATATCTAAATGAAGGCTAATGAAGATATAAAGCGAAGGGGAACAGAAGCGGACAGCTGCAGGAAATAAATCTTCGGATCATCATCAAACACAATTTTTAGTGAGTGTGATACTTAAGTTTTGATCGGAGGCTAATTTGTCGACATAGTTATCTTTACCGTCAGGAAAGCACTATCGAATATTTATTGTCTAATGACTTCCACTGAGTAAGGTTAAGAACCAAGTGTACTTTTAAATACAACCATCATGATAAGAGAAAAACTATACGGAAGTCGTTTAGGAAGTAGGAATTTATTGCGCCAAAAAATTGCTAAACACTCAAAGAAGTAAGTGTTCGAAAAGTGAATGAAACATTTTTCTCCATAGATTTTCAATCCAAGTGAACGAAAACTTTTATTTTCAAACTTCTTCACTGTTATGACGCTTCGCTTTTTCTCTCTCCTATCCCAGCTCTACCCCTAGACCCAGAGGCATCTGGGCCACCGCCCCCCTGCCCTCCTCATCTTTGCCACTCCTCAGACGAATCGGGGTTGTTGCAGTGTGGAAGGGGGGCACCTTTCTACATTCTTTTTTTTTCCAGGAACTAGAGAATTTCGAACAAAAGCCACAGCTCGCCCGAATTGGGGGAATGTCTGGATCAAACCGCCCGATGCCGATTGACGCCTGTTTTTGTAATTTTCTTTCTTCGTTCGCTGTCTCATTCTCTCGAGGCGCCGACGTGGGGTCCCACTTTGTTAAATTTAAATTGGCTCCCGATTTTGCCGAATTCTTTCCACGAGCGAGCACAGAAAAAAACTCTCGGGTGACTTCGGTCATCGGAATCTTACGCACGTGGTGATTTCGTCCCGTTCATCCGAGATTCCTCGGAAGATTTTTTTGCCGCCGAAGTGTCAAGCAAGGCATGTTAGTGCGGAATTCGAATGTACCACCGAGAGCGACGACGTGGGACATTAAGGATATAATTTTAAAGGAATGTTTACCCTGCTAACTTACGTTTCCTTTTCTTAAGTCAGCTGCATTATATAGGGAGCTAGGAGCCTCGTAGTTACTTTGAAACATATTAGGGCCCGTGGAAGGTATGACGCAAAATCTTTGAACCATTCCAGTAATGTAGAAATATTTTAATAGATTTTTATGTCCGAAACAGATTATCACTGCATGGTATGTAGATCTAAAGTATTATTGAAACACAAGAATATCAATAAACGGACCGTATACAAGAACATGTCAACAGCCATAAAGTATTAGCACGTCCGTAATCAATACTCTGAAATAAACTTTTGTGGTGGCCATTCTTTCTTCCCATTGGACGTTAATTGAAATAGTTGACCGAAATATTCTGGTAAAGTATTTGATGCTCTAGTAAATTACGTTCAATCGTCCTCAGGTCAATTAAATATTCCTCGATATGATAATGCATACATTTTTATAAAAAGATCGAATGTATTCTCACTGCCAATTAACATTTCCCCAGCATTACTGTTAATTAATTAAGAATGATTTATAATATTTATTTCGCAGTTTTCCACGTGTTATTTACACAAAATCCTCAATACTTTTACTCTCCTACATCTTTCCAATCTTGACGGTTTGGAATGCGCAAAAGTCATCAAAGGGCAGACAGTATTCTTACAATGAAGACTGATTTCAGTTAGTTCCAATGTAAGGATGGGGATGATGGAATATAATACTTTGAATGTGAGCTATAACGGTAACCAAAAGGCATCTATAACCTAGACAAAAGATATCTATGAAGAAATAGTAACATGGGTCGCCTAGGATGGAGGCACAATGATTCCACTCTCCTGCTCACCAAACATAAGTGACGGTGGTAAATTAAAAACAACTGAATATTATAAAGACAACACGATGTTATTAATTATATAATTGGCTGCTAAATATCGTGCACAATCCCGGTTGAAATTCAAAAGTGTCAAAAGTATTCAAGCTCAACCACATATAATCATTTCTGCCCAAAAATATTTATCAGTAAATACATTGATATAAAATAGCTTCCTTTTGATTGCACATATGAAAACAGGTCATTCCATAAAATTACTTGTTACAAAGGAAAAAATAATTAAAAATACGCATACATTTCCCCGAATTACTAATTATTTGCTCAAAACTCAGAATATGTGACCAATATTATTAAAATTGTGATTTGCGGTTGAGAATTCTACATAAAAGGAGAGCCTGGAGTGCTGAAAATTAAAAAAACTAAGAGTAACAATTTTTATATCCGGACTGAACGTAATACATTCAGTACAAGTAACCATTACTCACACATTGCGCATTTAAGAAGCCCTATGTAAGCATATCGCCACTAGTTTTCCTCCCAAAGTTATCCATGCAAAAACATTGATGATCTCCCTTAAAAATTTGCAGAGAAATTAGAAGTTACAGACTTACTACCAAAAAGGCTGATTTTGCCCTGAATTTAGCGGTATATAGCTATTTAATCAATTATTATTCTTAATTGAACCTCAAAGGTGAATCGTAAGCATTTTTAAAACAACACGGAAGGAGCTACACTATAAAAATTCTCACTAAAGTCATTGTGGACCCCAATAGTTCGATTATTTACGAAGTATAAGGATAGAAAAAAGAATACGTTGTATTTCAATCAGGTTAAGTTGGTTCAGAGTTTTCAAGACTTATCAGATACCGATGAGCTCTTGGGTGAATGTTCCATGTTAAGTGACAAACAACACGAGCCTCATGAAAAAGAAAAACTTCTATACCGAACTGGGTAGAACTGGGTACCCTCTATGATCGGACAGCGCTGAAAAAAAAATATTCTAAAAACTATAAATTTATTTTTTGAACCATAAATTTATATTTATAACTTTAATTTTATTTTTTTAACTATTGATTTATTAGTCTCGCCACTATTTATCAGTTTTGAACTACACTTTGGATATAAAATTAGTGAAACGGCACTAGGGATCTGCATGGTAGCTCCTTAGGAAAGAACGAAACAGCTAGTGTTTCCATTCGACCGATCGACGATTTTATGCGATGTAATGCGTCGCAAAAAACATCTCTAGAAGAGACGGATGCGAACCTCGGGCAATAAAACCCGACTTGGCCCCGCGCAAAGAAATTAATATACACGCGACATTCAAAAATCCATGACCGCTACTTCCCGACGTCGGAGAGCCGGATTGAGGAAGTTTAAGCCCGACAGACAGCGTGATTGGGGTAACGGGGTGTAATAAACCCATGAATAAGCTGATTCATCCGCAAAGAGAGAGAGATGGGGACGCGGCCATTAATTCTAGGAAGGGATTTTGAGGTGTGGTCTGGGAGGAATGCTACGGGGCGATGAAGGAGCAGAGGGGAGATTCCCAACGGGAGAGAAGAGGAAAAGTGTTAAGGGAAGAGGAAAGGGGGGGGGTTTAGGGGGATGAGAATAAGATGGTATGGGAGGAAGTTGAGAGAGTGAAAGGAAGGGTTAAGACCGGGCGAAGAGAAGGAGGGGGAGAGGGAGGTGGAGTAGTTTGTTGGAATGGGTGAAGGGCTGTGGTGTGAATGTCCGACTTGCGGAAGAAGAGCTTAGAGAGGGGGAGAGACACTGTTGAGTCGCATTCCCAAACGATAGAATAATCGAGGCAAGTTGGGATGGCAGCAGGAGCACGAGGAGAAGGAATTGAAACAAGAGGGAAAAGAAAAGGGAAAAACTGGACACAGAAACGGGTGCTCGCCGGTAGGAAAAATTCGGGGGAACGGCTTTGGTGTGGTGTCCTGCTAATGCAACCCCGAACATATTGCAACCTCTGATATCATGCAACCTAAAATATACAGCGACTCTAAAAATATCAAAATGAAATCAAGAAAAACAACAATTTGGAATTTTGTTTTAGTTAAATATGCTTCATTTTTCCCCATAACCTTTTCCAGATCAGTTATGGTGGGGTTTCCTTGGTTATCGTATCTACCTGAACACAATGCGACCCCAAACATCTTATAATGATGACCGTATTCTCTTTGGTTTTTGCCGCGTCGATCCATTTTTTGGGGGACAATAGTTTCGCCTGCCTTCCAGCTGGCTTCGTCAGGTCAGCTGGAAGGCAGGCGAAACTGTTGTCCCCCAAAAAATGGATCGATGCGGCAAAAACTCGAAGAGAATACGGTCATTAAATAACCGCGGAAGCCTCCGTACCATTTTATAATGGTATGTAAAAAAATTTTTCAAAATCTTGATTTTAAATTTGATGTACAATCAATTGCCACTCACAACGCTTCTTCAGTATAAATATAAAATGTAGCACCGTAACATGAGAACCCTATTAATTTATGAAAAAACGTAAATAAATATATGGGCGAATAATAATACAGAGAGGTGCAATACACAGGCTTTCAGCACTAGAATTACTGGCTAATATGACTTTCAAAAAGTCTCTGTGAGATCAAGGAAGACATTTTGGAAATTTAAGTCTACAGATTAAAATAAAATAGGTTCATACATTCGAACCAATATATAGTCTTTTCTAGTAGTCACCTTTATTATGATAATATTAGGATTAATACTGAGTTAATTCAACCATCATTGGAATAAATCTTAGTTGTCACGTACAAAGTGCGACTCTTTCGGTTTCAATCGAAATATTCTATATCTCGTCTTACAAACATTTTAACCGATGGTGCGACATAATTTTATGTGATCCATTAGGAGCGACAGTAATTTATATCCGGCCAAAACCCTGAACTAGTGTATTTTATTTGTGATGTTATCGGATCATGATTGCCATCATTTTAATGCAAATAATGTTTTGGTGAATTTGGAAAGGGTTGAAAAAAACGGATTCGGGCACGGAGGTCAGAGTAATTTCTTCTCATTCCTCGGAACCCTGTTTGACTCCCTGCAGGTGCGGGAAGTTTATAAGGGTTCCCTATCCCAATTTTGGCTCCATATGGAGAGCACTTAAAGGAAATCAAGTGCAACGCTTATCGTATGGTTCATTTAACTTGTTACCCCTTTCTATATATTATTATGAATAGACTCATTTCCTCTCGAAACCATCCCTCCGTTCTCAAAAAATCCTTCCCTTACCAATCATCCCATATGTCCATGTTGGTGAGAATAACCTTGGCAGTTAGTTGTCTCCCCATATAACTAGACAACAAACGAGAAAGTCCATAAACATCAAATCTGTCGGTGTATATTTGTCTTGACTTATCATGAGATGATGAGACGGCCTGCAACGTTGAGGAGAAATTCGCAACTAGTGGCCGTATGTGTAATGGAAGTAGTCAGACAATGTTTTTGTTGTCGTCGCGCTAATCTCGTTCCGCGTTGAATGAAAATGTAGAGGAGAGCTGAATGTGCGTTGACTTTTGACTCGGCCGCGAATTCTTCCGTTGAGGTTTCGTCTCAAATCGGGCACGTATGGACAGTGAGAGGCTAGCAAACGACGCAGCAAATTACTCGGAGGGATAAATTAGTAATTCCAAAGTGGCAACTTTACTACATCAACGAGGTTTTACTCAGCATTTCACTTTCTGATAGAGTAGTGAAGATGTTTCCAAGCTGAAAAAGTCAGGTAACTCATTAGAAAATGGTGATGGAAGATTTGCGCAGTTCCATAATTGAAATAACGGACCAAAAGAATTTATTATACTTGATCAAAAATTTCAAGAACCACTCGAAAATCTTCGGAAATGGCAAAGTTCTACTCTGATAAAATTTAATTCGACCATGGTTTCAATGTACTACATCATCATCAGGTCTACTTGACGATGATGTAGTACTTCGAAATCATGGTTGAATTAAATTTTATCTAAGTGGAAAATTGTCATTTCTGTTATTCATTATGATGATATTCCACCATATCACGCCTGATATTTCTCTTTTTGTTCATAAATATTCACTTAGAAGCCCAATTACATTATTTTGAGTACTCGTCAATGCGCGACAAGCCGACTAATATGACTTTTAAAAAATAACTTATTTTCGCTGTGCTGTTACTAACCACCAAAAAGCGTTCTATGCTGTGCATATTTGTAATTAATAAATATACAACTAAGTGTGGGTACACTTCACTATACTTTTTCGCAAATTATTGGATAATTAGTATTATTTAGCTTGGTATGGAACAAGGCGATTCGCCTTCCGAATTTCACTGTTCAAAAACCATAGTTTTTTAAACCGTATTGCCCCGCGGATTGGAGCTAAGGAACAATAAAGACAAGAATCGATAAAGAAAACAATATAATAAAAGTCACAAGTATAAATAATGACAGATTTTTATGGTTTACATTGCTCAAAATCACTTAAAATATTGAAGCTGTAGATTTTAAATGGCTTGTAAAAAATAGGTTTCATTTAACACAGATTTAACAAGGATTTAAGATAAAACAAGGAAAGTGATTAGAAAAAAAGCCCAACAAAAATTCAATGGCCACCCAACACTGGTTCTTACAAACTTGATCTGTTCACCGACGTAAGCTTTCATTATATAGTGTCCTTGCCAAATTTTTTCATCATCATCCCCTTCCATAGCTATTTTCGGCCGCGACTTCAGAATGAAGTTGATCTAATTATTCTTTCCTCTCAGAGCCATCATTTCCAAAAATGCGGGAGGTGATAATGTACCTTCATTTTTCACAGCTACTTTGACTTTGGGAAGTAACATACTTCAATGTTCATCCTAAATGTAGAGTAGTACATAAGCATGGAGCTATTTTCAAAACAAAGAATAACAACAGGTTAGACGCTAACACTTAGATCTCTAACGGCTAAACACTTTGAGAGCTAACGACGTAGTATTTAGTTTTCGTAAGTCTCCTGAGAACTGCCACCTACGTAACATTACGTTCATTTGTAGTTTAGAAAACAGTTGGCGCATATTATATAAACATCGTATAAAATTTCAACTTATTTGAGGACCCAATCGTCTGTGATGAAGTTATAAACTAAAAGCCCGTATTATTTATATATTCGTATATTTCGTATTGAAAAAGCTGACCATAAAAGACTTGAAGCCTTCAAAACCTGGCGCTGGAGGAGGACGCTGAACATAAAATGGACGGAAAAAATGAGAAATGATGAAGTGTACAGAAAAGTAGAAGAGGAAAGGACCATATGGAAAACTATACAGTAAAGAAGAACAAGATGGATTAGACAAACTCCATGACACAATGGGTTTGTAAAGAACTTAATTGAAGGCAAAAGAGAGCGAAAAGTTCCCAGAGGAAGACTCGGGAATAAGTTCATGAACCTAATAAAGGAACTCAGGAAAGTATGTACATAGGAAGGATTACCAAGAGGTAAGAGAAATAGCATTAGAGAGGGAAGGGTGGAGGGCTGCAGTCAACCAATCTTACGATTGAACAACCAATGACATGTTTTACGAAGCAATATTCACATAAATTCCTAGCAATTATTGACATTTGCCATAAATTATGCAGCAGAAAGATAAACTGGCCAGCAATCAAAAAGTTAAAGCGTTCAAGGGACGACATGGAAACTTTTGGATGCAGAGAGTCAGACTCAACCTTTGTTAAAATGACGGTATTATTTTAATTCACTAATCAATCATAGGCTCTACAAAGTGGGAGGAGAGGAGATCTAGGGTTGAATCTGGAAGTCTCAAGGTATTTGCCAATGATGTCACACGATCGTAGTTTTATTTCCTTCAGTTGAAGCTTCTATCGCAAATTGAGAACAATTTTTTAGGAAAGATCGGCGTTATAAAAATTAATTTTAGATAGACTGTCTTCTACGGTTCCACCTTATTACCACCATGAAACATTTGATAATTAATGAAAAACAATTGTCATCGCTAACCTGAAAAACTGGATATACTATGTAACTTAGTTTTCTTTATCATCAGTGTCATTGCTAAAGTCTATAACGATAAAAGCAAGCATATCCGGAAAAAATTTAAGAATATCTCTCCAAGTTACAAGATAGCAATTAGAACAGTGACTCCTGAACTTTTTCCAAAATAAATTTAGCCAAAAAAAATGGAAATCAGCAGATCATTGTAAAATGCGTTGTTAAAATTGGGTATTTTGGCAAAGTAAGCGACAGCAGTCGAAGTTACCCACTCTACACATTAACTAACTGTAAATTATTTTACGTCCAACTTCAAGCTTTCGTTATATAATGAAAGGCGTAATGAGTAAATAGGACACAATTCCAGCTTTGAGACAGGTTAACAGATCGCGGCTTTATGCTATCGAAAATTTTTTCCGTTATTCTCCAATTATATTTCCTTTATGCTCGCGATTCCTTGACCCTTACCTCTTCCTTTCTCATAGCTAGTATCTAACTCCCCCCTGCCACATGCAGCTGCGGCTGTTTTCGGGGTAATATATGCATGATTCCATGACGAAATTGCGTGGCGGTTTCGCAACGATTATTTGTATCACGATTTTTCGATTAATGGGGCAGCGATTCATTAGGACAGTGGCGGGACTTCCGTACGCTGTGCGTCCGTAGAGAAATTACACTGTAAAATATGAAAACTTATCGACGTACGGTAGCGAAGGTGATAGATAGCTAGGGCTCCGGTAAACAGCGATAGAACTTGTGAACTTGGGAAAATGGATAACGAGTTTCAATACCTCGACCCTAGATATTTACAGCTTTTTTCTAAGTGAATGTAGCCGACGATTTTCATACTTTTTCAATGATTCCCTTGCTCCACGTCTGCATTCGAGAAGCATAAATCACCTGCAGAGGACGATAAAAGTGAAGAGAACATAGCCTAAACCACTTAGTCATGACGTATATTCTAAGTCCGTGGTCATGACTGAACCTGAGGATTTCATGGGATTTTGCTATGGGTTACGATTAACCCGAGGATTTTGCTTGACACGCAAAAAAGTTATTCTCACGCATTTCGATAATTAGCTACTACCACGAGTGAACAAACTGACGATTACGTTACAAGTTAGCATTAAATAGGGAAGAATGGAGGTCTGCACTCAATTAATCTTAGGATTGAACGATCAGTGAATGAATGAACGAGTTAACGGATAGCATCATTTCCCGTGAGAAGTACGGACATATTACTCTGTAATCTTTGTTGATCATTTTTTTCCACTATTTCATCGTCCTTAAGCCCTCTATACCTTTCAATTCATCCTCTCCATCCCGCTGCATCCATCCATCCAAAGCTATGAATACGCAATCCGAAATTAAAAATGAGATGAAGTGTCCAAGACTCATAAAATATCAATTTCTTGCTTTCAGAAGTGGACCAAATATATGAAATATGATTGCATGCGTCTGAGTCTAAGAACCATCAAATAAACATAGGGTAAAAGGAAGTTCTCTATCATTCAGGTAGTTACTGCCATTAAATGTGAGTTTGGAATTTATGTAGATAACAACTCTCTAATGAAAATATGTGACAAAATGGCGAGAAGTATGCTGCTGACTCAAAAGATTGATCATGGCTCAACTGCAGCTGTATTTATCCCTATCCATACTCCACTCATATAAACCATTTTCTCGCCAAATTATCCTCCCACCCTTCTCTCACTGCTACTATGACCATTAGACCTTGTATCGCGTCCGGTGAGAACCAAATATTTTGGAGAAGAGACTTGATGCTATGATTAAGTGGCTTATTGTCTGAAAATTGTGTAAATGAGAAAATCGAAAAGTAATTTTGAAGATCGTGAATATTTTGATGGAGAAGATTTTAATACGTACAGATGAGAGTAAGGAAAGATTGTCATTGGATCCCTAAAGCAGACTGAATCATGCTAGATAAAAGAAAATCGGGAATATTTCCTCAATAACTCCATTTACACTCCCTAGTTTTTCCTCTCGAATGAGGTTTCGCCTATATTCACGAATCAAATTCTACAATTATCATAGGTTCGATGAGGATGAAGTGGTGCGTGGCCTGATTCCAATTGAGAATTCTTCCCATGTCGAGTGCTGGCTGGCATCAACACTTTTGGCAAGGATTTATCACCGTCACCTATCCCTCTACCCCGCTCCTATCTTCGTATAGCAACTCCCCCGCTGTTTCCACCCCTTTAAACACTCTTCAATATTTTCTCTCCATTTTCCCGCCCAAACTGAAATCCTCTCCCTCTCGTCTCCCGGCGAACATGAGGGGTTGATGCTTGTCGTCCGGTCCCCTCCCACTCACTCCCTCCTATCCCTCCCGCCCGTCTTCTGCTAGCACTGCGTTTGACGACGTCGCGCACGGGCTGCGTTGAGTCGGGGGAGGGGGTTTATTCCGCTTACTCGGGGCGTCCGGTCCACGGTGCATGTGTACATATTTGTAGCAGCACACTGCGTCTGCGAAGTTTCATGAAACGAGTCGTCTCGAGTGTGAAGGAGAGGGGACGGAAGGTAGGACGGAAGGGAAGTAGGGGTGGTCAAGAAGGACAGAGGAGGAGGAGGTAGAAAGACAAGAGGGAATGGGTGGGAGGGGGGGCACGGAGAGGAAGGGGGAATGGAGGAGATGTGGAGGGGATGAGGGTGCCGATCACCTGATGGAGCTGGGGTGTGGCGGGTTATTCAAAACAAGAACGGGATGAGAGGAGCGACACGAAACAGCTCAAGCCGGCGTTTTCTCGTTGCGGAGTATGATGACATGTCAAACCAACTACTACAAGTGAATGAAACGTAAGGGGAGCAGTTAAACATATCGCGACAATCATCGAATTAAAATTAATTGATAAAAGTAATTGCTGAATATTCGCAAAAAATCATTTATAAACGATATTGCTTTAAGTTCACTAATTACTCTTAGCATTTCAAGCAACAATTAACTGCAGGCAAAGAAAACTTCAAAATATCGCTACAAAAAATACCTGAAAGCAAAACTAAGGGCTTCCCACGGGAGCTTGAATTGTACTACGCGTTTCCATGTCTCAGCGTCATTATTAGGCACAAAAACGCCACCCGATATCTAGAGGATAGCTGAGAGCGTTCACTGATATTTAAATGAGATTGAACCAAGAGGAAATTAGCTTGAGAGAACAATGATTTCAGTAAAAAACGGCTATCCAAATGCTGGATAATGCGAATTGAAAATATACTCAAGAAAATGAGGTAACTGGCTTCAAATTTTTTTGAAGGGGCGGACCTTGATCTGTTGTCTGTATGCCACCAGCTGTCAGAAAAGTGTCCACTAAGAGCAATCTTTGTTCTCAACTATTTCCGGTAATGCATTTAACAGGGAAATTCCCAACATTAAATAGAGAAAGTTTTTTCTACAAATTTTAATTTTTTAATTTCTAATGGAAGGATTCCAAATACAATATTTCGCGAGAGAATCACCTCTTTTCTTTCCGATAGACCTATCTCAGCTTATAAGCATGGTATCATAAAATATTCAGATTTACAAACACGGTATTATACACACCAAATTACGTAACATTTTTATGATCTTTGCGAATCTTGGACATAATCATTCTAAGAACGTTGTTTCATGAAACATCGACTAGGGATTACCATTCCTGGAGCTTGTACGGGCAACAAGGAACCCTAAAGTGAAGAACATTTGAAATGACGTTGGAAAAGGCGCCAAAATGTAAATGGGAATTTATTTTCCGATTTGGGTTGGGGCTATGGTGACAGCCGCATATCCCAACAAAAATATTTATAGATAAAAAGTAAGAGTTTCGGGTGACATAACGTATTCGAAGTCAGAGAATGTTGATTTAAAGTATTTCCTCCGTGATCCGCCCCCTAACATTGATGGAGAAAAATTAATTGAAGAATATCTCTACATTCTCCGACCTAGAAAACCATGCATATTAGTAACAAATTTGGAAAATATGCACATGAAACATTTGAAGCCTCTTGCTTGTATCACTGAGCATAAAATAATTCAAACATAATTATTGGAATAAGCTGGCTTTTAAAACTTCATCATCATTATTAAGTCGACGGCCTAAGTAAACTATGTAAGGTAAATGTATTTTATTTCTTTTAAAAATATTCTTATCTTAGTGCGTCAATCACAAAATGACACTTGTTCTGAGGCCATAGAGTTGCCACCTCATCTAGAATTATCCAGGAAATTTGTCTATTTATTAAGTGTCTCCCGAAAAGAGGTTGAAATCTCTTGGACTCGAGGAATCAGGTTCAGGTAGTCTTCAGGTGGCCTTGGTGGAACTTATAAATTTGATTATGCCGATATGATTCATTCAGAATGGAAATAATCTGATAATAATATTTCTACCTTCACGAAATGCTGATAACTTGCTTACGACTAAAAAACAAGCGGAATGTGTACCTTATATTACAAATTTTAATGCCTGCAAGAATAACTCCCGGAATTTCCTTCCTAAAAATAAGCAGTCTCTCGAAAATATACAACTTGCGAAGTGGCAAACCTACGCGAGGTTAATGGGCCGTGAACAAGAAAGCAGTCGTTTCCAAGTGATACGTTTCCGAAATTGAAAATTGCAGTCGAGGAAAAGGATGATTATTGGGAATTGAGGTTTCTGCTGGGTCCTCACCTCTCTCTCGTCTCAATCTGCTGTGCCGGTCCATTAATCTGTTCGCCGCCTTCCTCGTCGGGCGTCCTACCGGCGGCCGAAGACGTTGCTGCCGTCCCGTTCCCCGTGTCTTCCTCCCCGGGAACCGTCGACTCCTCAGCTCTCCCCTCGGCATCGTCGGCCACCGCAGAGGGGCCTGACGCGGCCGCCGCTACCTCCTCCTTCCGACGGGCTGCTGCCTCCTCGCCCCTCAGGTGGGCGTCCACCGCCCCCGCCGCCGCCGTCAGCAGGTCTGCGTCGTCTCCGAAGTAGTAGTCGGCGTCATTGATGGCCACCTCGTCTTCTTCCTCGTCGTCCGGATCCTCTTCGGCCCTCTTCCCGGGTGGGGGTGTCGACACCACCGACGAGTGCGGGACGGCCGGCGGCGGTAGAGCCTCCGGTACTGACTTCTCTGGAGACTCCTCCGGCAACTCCCCGGTCACCTCCTCCTCCTCGGCACGGTGGTTCTGCTGGTGGTGCCCGTGGTGGTGGTCATGGTGGTGTTCGTGGTGGTGCGGGTGTTTGGACGCGTCGGAGGACGGCCTTCCCGAGGCCGGACCGCAGCCGAGGGCGAGGAGGAGGATGAGGATCAGGGGCAATAGGATTTGGGGACGACGAAGAGCCGCTCTGGATGCCATGTTCCGCCGCAGGGCCGCACCGAAAGAGACCGCGACCCTTGACCTCAATAACCCGTTACCCGGCTCGAATGCTAAGAAGAGGGACTTTTTTGTGGGGATTGAGCAGACTGGGTGATTCCCGGAAAGGGTTACCAGAGACCCTGCGGATGATGTACAGGGTTACCCAAAAATGCTTGCTCCTCACCTTATCGACCCCCGGATTCTCAACCGTTTTATTAAGCCGGCTATTATCAGGGCGCCGATCCCTTCAGCCGGAAGTCCCGTGGATCTCGCCCGGCAAAAGTTCCTCAAGGAACTATCCCTCCCGGCTTCTCTCAGAAGTGACAAGTCTCAGGGTATCATACGGAGGAAAAAAATTAAAAGGAATTTCGGACGTCTGCTACCTCATGCAACGTGGGGGATTCCCTGTCTCCCTTTCTCTCGCCTCGACTCGTCCTCGTGTTATGACTGCGTGTGTATATCTGTCCCTGACTCTTCTCCAAGTAGTCTTCCCTATCCGACGACAGCCTCTTCTCCTTTGCTCTCCCTCAAGAGACGATCCGTTCCGGAGTCGGTATTGCTTTTAACTGGCGGCAGAGAGGAGACTGGCACTGAGTGTTATAACGGGCGGGGAAGGAGCAGGAGGAGGAGGAGTGGGAGGCCATTGGGGTTGGGGTAGTTTGGAGGTAGTGGAGAGAGAGAGAGAGAGAGAGGAAAAGCGAGAGAGAGATAGAAAGAGAGGAACTGGGAGTAGGGGGAGGGGGAGGAGAGAGAGAGAATGGAGAGGGGTTGTGGTGGGGGGGGGGAAGGGGAGCATGGACACGGGAGTGGGGTGGGGGAAGGCAAGAGAGAAGCGCGCGCTGGTGGGATTGTGGGAAGGATGAGAGGAACGGGGTGGGGAGGGGGCGGAGTAGAAGGAGGAGGTGGACATAGGTGGAGGGGAGTGGGGGGTGTGAGGGTGCCGAGATAATGAGACGGGGGTGGGGGAGTATGGACGATGCAGCAGGGGTGTGGGATGAGGGAGAGAGCCGGGAGGGGGAGGATGAGAATGGAATTGGGAGGGGTGGAATCGGATAGTAAAGTAAGGGAGAGGGGGGTGGGTGAGTGGGTGGGTAGGACAGGAAGTGCAACTGGAAGTGGGGGGTGGGGGTAGGGGAAGGAGATCTAGGTTTGCAAAGCGTTTTTGATGCGCAGCACCTTGTTCCCACGTGTCTACATGAATATATACACACACTCAGGCAGGCGTACAATGCAATTAACCAATACTCACATAGCATGTTTTCACAGCCCCCAACCATCCGGTTTCATCTTAATTGTGGACGTTAGAAGTGGTAAGTCAGCAATTGCAAATGGCATTTTTGAAATAACTGATTTAGTACAACCTCATCGTGCACAGCAATCCAACTGAAAGCGAGTTCAAACCCAAAAAGGACAGAAAAGCGCATTAAAAAGAAGCTAATCCCTGCAGATTTCTCGTGGAAGTATTTTACTGAGGCCAAGTGCGTTATGACATTACAAATCAACAGTTTTTTTCGAGATATTGAAGGACGTAAATTACCAACCCCTATCGCGAAGTCAAAGAATATCGCTCGTATTTTGTCTTCCCCTAGGTTTCTAATCCCAACATTATATAGCACTTGAGCACTTCATATAAGTCATGTATGGGTGCATACCGTGATTTTACCCCGACATAATTACTCTGATGAAAAGTATAAATACTTTGAATGCGAGTTCCTCCGCAAGACTTGGCTAAACATACCTACTGCAATCTTACGCAGGATGTCGAAGATACATTTTGGTGGCTAAATCAAAGCTTGACGAATGCATCCCAAGTAATGCTTACCTACTTACAAAATGAGGAACAGGGCAACTTATTTGGCGATCTCAAAATGCTTTAAATGTTTTCAGGTTTTCCATGAGAATACACCGTAGGAAGACTTACGGGATTTTTTCTCCGACTTCAGGGTGCACCCTGACGAAGGAGAGAGATTTCGGCGGATATTCGCACTCTTCCTCAGACTTGTCCCTCGCACACTTGACACTTCTTTCCCGCACTCCGTTAACCCTCTGTGACCAGCCTCACCCCCTGCACCTCCATCCCCCTCCCAGCACCCAGAAAGAAAGAGACGAAGAGAGGTATGTTTTTCGGGAAGGGATACGTGATTGACGCTTACCTATTCAGCGTCCGTCAGGGTGGGGGAGTTTAAACGAGGGTTTCGCCTCGGGGAAAGAGGGAGGTGGGAAGAATTGTGGGAGAGAGGGCGGTGAAGGAGTAGGGAGGGGGAATAGTGCGCGGTGGGGGAGTTTTGCTTTTGGGGAGGTAACTTTTGAGAGAGGCGGGGAAGGCGGCGGGTAGATGGGGGAGGGAGCGAAGCCGACGGCGGCGACTGCAGGGATTTTTTTTCCGGGCGAGGTGTGGGGCGACGGCGAGAATGAGCGCGGTGCTGGGGTGGGAGGGGGGGAGGATGTGTGTACGGTCGAGGGGTGGGTTGTGTTGGTTAGGGTCGTGGAAGGTGCTGAAAAATAGACGTGAAAACATTTAGACTTTTTTTTCTTTTGCTCCCCTCGGCGGCAGTCCTAAGATCCGCTCTTCTTCCGCCTTTGAAAGTCACGCGCCGGACATCCCAAGCACACATTTTCCGCGTACCATAAGTGTTCCCCTTAGAAACTATGCGTGAGAGAGAGCGGAGAGTGAATACAAAAAGTATTTCCCTCATCATTATCAGCATTTCAATTCTTGAATCGAGGGGGATGGGTGGGTGTTTGGTTAAAGAAGCTGCTTACCATCCTGAAGGCCTGGGTTTGTACTTAGGAACAGTTTATATCGGGCACGGGACAGTTTTCATTAGAATACAAATCACTACTGGGAGTTCCAGGAGTAGAACCTTTCGAACTCTTCGTCCTTCGGGGTGTGCGCTATATTGTGGACCCCTTGACCCATTTTGTAAAGCCAGAGCTGCAAATACTGACACCGGGTTTCTCTCTGCCCGCCTCTCAATTCCCTAAACCATCTTTCTCGTATAAACCCATCGTATCCTAAAATGGCACAAATGACTTCAGTTGTCGGTTGCCTCCCCAGATATACAGCCGGCCAACCTAATACATATTGGTTAACCCTTCCGCTCTTTACGGCTCACCTGCTAAGGATAACATATTCACGTAATTTTTCTTTATTGAATTCTTCCAGACTTGGAGCTACGTACTAATGGTATTGGGAATCCTCTCCGGGGATCCTTTCTTATATTCCTCCTTCAATTATTTCGTTGCTTCTCATGGAATATTCAAATTACCGCGATTTTTCCCAATTATGTAATCAGTTCGGGGAGTAAGGAGGTGGAAGAGAGGTAAACCACTTGAGATACTCCGTCAATAGTTAACATTGCTAAATGATGCCGTTCCATTGCACACAAGCCCTCATCTGCAGATTGAAAGTACAGGATTCAAATATGAAATTAATATAGGCAAGCAGCCAACCACCCTTGGGGTAAACGAGTTAGGCCCATTGGAATGATCTTGGTTTCTTATATCCTGGAGTCAACAACAAAAATTCAGATTATTTATCACGAGGCTTTCATTTATCCGCAGAGATAAACCGTGTTTAATGACTAGAAGTCGATAAATAGGCAACTTTCTTTGGTCCAATGGTAAGCGCAGCAGAACGTGCACTGTAACACTAGAAGTTAAAGAATCAAAACTCCGCTGATAATAATAAACATCTGAGGATAATAATATTTCGGATAGCTATGATGTTAAATATCATTAGATTTAAGTGCCAAACTTTGAGATCGAAATGAATGCATTTATGAGTTGTGAAACTAACATAGGTTATTCCATTCCATAATTTTACTCCATTAAAATGCTTTTTACATTAAAATTTATTACATAAACCGAGCCGTTATAGATCACTTCTTTATTAGTTTATGATATGGTGGACGGCTATAACCGAAGTTGATATTATCTCGTGAAGCTCGTAAATCAACTGGAGATCACTTCTAACCGTTTCGCGTGTTCCAATCATTATGAAATACTAAAACATAACTATTACTCTAATCCGTGGACAGTATTTCCGGTTAATATAAGTTTCTAAGAGAAAGACGATCCAAGCATATTACAAGACAGAATTAAAATATACGAGCGCTTACAGAAAATAATCGGGACCTAGACTATGCAAACAAACACTCATGAATAAGCATCAAGAGGTAAGCGAAAAATTGACATCAAATGTGTAGTATGAGGTTGATGGGGTTTTCAAAACGCGATAACAGCGTTCGTTCCTCGATCACCGGCTCCTTCCCTGATAGTTGAAGCGATCGTAAAAGATTGTCCCCCTTTGCGGCCCATCAAATGTGACGCTCCTACGCCCGAGAGCGTCTAAAAGTTGACATTTATGCCCCACTTGTGCCAACGGGCGAAGTGAACTTGAAAGAAAAATGAGTTGGCTCATTACCTGCGTCGGATACGAAGCGGAATGGCCAAAGATTGTGAGCCGCTTTTACGTCGCGGACGATGGATGGGAGCGTAAAAAAATTATTCATAGGATCACGAAAAACTATTGAAAATTTTCTACTAGAATTACGACGCTTTCATGGGGTATAAAATTAAAGCGTTTCAGTTTCAACACACTTATTTTCCAGCGTTTGATTTTAGTATAAGAATCATTACTCTGTACGTCCGGCAGCCGTTCACCACAGCCTAAACTAATAAAGAAGTGAGCGCTTACGACTCGATTAATATAATATGAGGGAGTGACTCCATAAGCCGTAAAAAATACCTTTCGGGGGAAAAAAGGGGGAGAATTTGGTCCTTGAGCGATTTACGGGGAATAACCCCCGCGCCAGGAATCCACTCAACAAATATGAAGCACGCAATCACACAAACAAACCGAAATGATATGCACTTCCTCAACCGGATAGCATTTTTCTGACTTTTCAGATGAGATTCTAGTTCAACATACGCGTAAGTCCCACTTACTTGTATGTGTCCGACTAGTGTTCCTCTTAAACGAGGTTGTTAACTCCATGTTAGAAAAATACAAGCCGGTTGAGTAAAGGCTATTCATTTCGGTTTGTTTATATGATTGTGTGCTTCATACTTATTGAGTAAATCCATGGTGCGGATTAATTCCCCGTAAATTGCCCAAAGTCCAAGCCGTCCCCACTTATTTTCCCTGACAGGCCTTGTTTTCGGCTTTTGGAGTCACTACATTTATTGTGCACTAGCAAAGGTACCCGTTGAAATTCAACGGGGGATGAAGGAAAGACAGGGCATATAAGTTGTAGGTTCGAGTCGCTCATGAGGTGTATTTTTTTTCTAGGCAAATCAACTATAATTTTAGTTTTATTTTTTAATTCAGCAGATGAAAACCGCATTATATTATACTTACCGAGTTTCAACATTCTTTTGCAGTTACATATAGAAATTAAACTACAGGCCATTTGTATTCCAGAGAGTAGTCGCATTAATATAACATCGTGGCATTCTCCTGTTATACTCAGCTATAATTTAAGTTTTATTTTTTAATTCAGCAGATGAAAACCGCTTTACATCATGTTTGCGGAGTTTCGACATTCTTTTGCAGTAACATGTGGTAACTAAACTACAGGCCATTTGCACTCCAAAGGCTTTCCGCATTAATATACCATCGTGGCATTCTCCTGCTTTACATGGGTCCAACTTAAATTAGTCCACTTGAAAATGAATTTTGCCAATTTTAGGCAAAAATATCCCTGAAAGTATCGTATTCAGCAACATTTCAGTATACGGCCTAGATTTCCACTGTAATACCTATCTCTAGATATAAAATCCAGCCGCCATTGTATTGGTCCCATTCCCCTTCTAAAGCTAATGCTAATTCCACGGTTACCAAGGAAATATCCTATTTGTGTAAATTTCTCGGGCTCGCCACCGGGTAAGATATTCATAGGCAGCCGACGTTTCGGGTTCCGACTCGTTACCCATTCTCAAGGCTACTGATGCGAGCTTGAAAAGACTGTTTAATTTGGCGCTAGGCGGGGCAGGATTGGTCGAGCCCCGATTGTTGTGGTGGAGGACCGTTGACCAGCGGGGACTTAGCTCTGGCGTTCTGAATTCTTCTCAGAATTCTATTCCAAGAGCTGCTGATCGTGTAACCAGTATCTCGGTTGAAATTCTTCCTCTCCAACCTTATCTCTATCGCCTCTTTGACTAAGCCATCCCAAAATTGGCCGGATCGCCAAAGAACAGTCGAGCCATCCCAAATGATCTTATGGTCCCGACTCAGGCTATGCTCAACTACTGCTGATTTTTCCGGTTGACCAAGCCGGAAATGCCAACGGTGTTCCTTCAGACGAGTGGATATAGTTCGCCCAGTCTCTCCCACGTAGACTTCACATTCGCATGGGATTCTATATACCCCCGGAGTCATGAGGCCAACTGGGTCCTTTGCCCTCACAAGGCCGTCTCTTAAATTGGCCATAGGTCTATGGATGCTTTCGATGTTGTACCTCTTTAGAACCCTCAAAATTCTCCCGGATATGGTAGATACATAGGGCAAAAAGGCCCTGGCCGTAGGTTTAGGCCGGTCAACCTCCAAATCCGATTTTCGTGAATTTTCACGGGACTTTTTGAAGACCATCGAAATTTGCCGCTCCCCATATCCTTTGCTCTCCGTATCCATTTTGCCGGAATTTTCCGTATATGTGAAAATTTCACTAAAATCGGTGCACTCGTTCAATACTTTTGAGGCTTTTAATAAAGCATTCTTTTGGAACCTTAGGCCCTCTGGGGACCCATCGTGACTTACGACCCCATGATTACTGTACATCCAGTATTGGTATATTTTACATGTTTTTAATACAGGCAAGAATTATCTTCCAGGGCCAATTTTTGGCGATGAAAAGGCCCACTTGAGAGCCTTCTAGGGCCCCAAGACCCTTGCTCTATAGCTTGTGCGTGAACCAGATATATCAAGTATCTTCCTGCCAAATTTTATTCCAATCAATTCAGTGGTTTATGAGTGCTTGAGTAACAGACTGACAGACAAACACCACTAGATTTTTATATATTAGTAAGATGTACCCTAAACTGACAAATGAAAGAAAGAGAAAGATAGTCTTTCAACAACAAGCTGAGAGACATAATAGTCCACAGATTTATTCATTTACCTTTTTTCCTTTTTTATACGCCGTTTATCGAATTGATGGTATTTGCAGTGACTTGGAGGAAATCTTTTTAATTAAATAATGAATAGCTTAGTTTTCTACAAAGCATTTGTTACTATCCATTGATCGTTTTATTACGTGGTTCAGATAATTATGTCTCGCTCGAATGGAGACACATCAAACAGCGCAAGCGATAAAGTGAAACAGCAGAAAAAGCCATGCATAGTCCTACTGTAATTGATAATTCTTCAAAAATATCATTATTTTTTAACACTGTTAGTTTCTCTGCCATTTAAATTAAAGAATTAAGGATTTATTTTGCCCACCAGTCGTTGCTCCAATTTTCATATTGTCATACATGTTCTTCTTATCCAACCCGTGAATATTTTTCGTTTTCACGAAGAATAAGAGGCAAAGACTTAGTATAAACAACATGTGCTTCTTATTTTACTCCTCATCGAGTAAAAATTTTGGTGAGGGAGAACTTTGTGGTGTCGTCTTATTCCTTTAAACATTTTGCTCATAAAAAATTCAGGTTACGGTTGGAAAACAGCTTTTGAGACTGGATTCCCGGCAATACATTAGTAGGCATGAAACGTTGTGAAACTATTTGCTGGCAGCAGTCAACTTTCCTGACGGTTATTTTGATTCCATGACTCTATACAACCATTTAACCAGTCACCAGTTTGGGCGTCCAAAACGATTGATATTGATCGTGCTAAAAGACAAATTAAGTACACCACTTTGAAGTATGGAGTTCATTTGCTTTTCCGACAAATATGAAACAAAATGTTTTGGGCCAATGATTCAATCTGTCCTAATCACGCAGGGAGAGTGCTCCAGAAAATCATCTTGTTAGGCTCTACCGGGTTATAAAGGCCCAAGGAAAACAGAAATTCAAATTTACAAATTATCGGTTGTTTTCGTATCATTCTTGACTTTCATGGGACTATAAGCTTCATCGAGCTATTTATTCAATACTTATACGAAAGCTAAGTTTCCTAAATTCAAATACTATCAATCAATAATAGCGTAACTTCATACGTTTGCTTGTCAGTCACACCGGTGTCTGCCGATATGTTTCCTGGTCAAGGCATTTGTTTTTTAAATATCGATCATCCTCACCAAACTGCGTATATCTGTTAGAATTTGAGAGCTTGCAAATGATTACTTAAATTAACTTACTTAATAGCGTATTAATTCTAGCACATGTTAAACAATAAAATAAAGATGAGAGCATCTTAAAAAGCAGCAATTCTGACGTGAAAGATGCGCAAAAATAATTTACATCTAAATCCTAGTTATTGAATGATCGGCCCTTTATGTGATAATTAAGTTAAATGATACCTGAAGTCTCTAACTGGGACATGCACTACACAGATAAAAACGAGCATAGTACAGTGCTTAATGTAATGGTAAATTCGTGTGTACACGATAAAAAAGAAACATGCAATTAACCTTGACTTTGAGTAAAAGGACATCACTGTCGATTTCAGATATTGAAATATTTAGAAAAGTCTTTCAGAGAAACAAGTTCAGAAACTGACTACTATGTCACTTCCCCTATGACTAAAATGTAATGCCCTTGGTTAACAAACAAAACATATTGAAGAACTTATAATACAGAGGTGGAGGCGGTTAGCAAAGTTTATCATCAATTCAGTTTTATATAATAAATTGTTAAATAAAAATATTAGTAGTCAGTGAAACCTAGTTCATACATGCTCTGCTATTGATACAGAGTAATTGAGAGACAAGAGATTAGCACATGAATGAAATTTTAAAAGGACCATTACACCCAAAACACGACCTACATGATCAGACGAACGATATATCGTCATTATCTCACCGCTACTTCAAGTGCTATAGCATTTAAATAGAGGACACTTTTATAAAGACCAGGAAATCAACGAATGCATTGAAAGAGGTCCTGTAGAAGAAACAAAGATTCACACAACAACCGTGAGTATTTAGTGGCACCATATTGCATTGCTTTTGAGGCTTTCTGTCAGATCTCAAACAAAGTATTAATTGAATGAAACACTCGCTCTGATTACTTTGTGATAATTCATTTCTAAAATGGATTTATTGAAATAACTTTTACAAACCACGAAAAAATCAAACTCACGACCCGGGTTTCAACGCGTCTGCATCATCTTCAGGTCCTGAATATGACCCAAACGCGTTGAAACCCGGGGCGTGAGTTGTATTTTTTTGTGGTTTGTAAAAGTTATTTCAATAAATAAATTTTTAAAGTATTAATTCAAACTCAATTAAGAAGCAGAATTCCCTTTATTACACAAAATTACATCCAGTATCCCACAAGCATGATCGGTCTCTTATTTACCATATTCATTGAATGCTCAATTTTCAAACTGAGTTCCAGCGCGTCCGCACTAAGTACGATGGGGACGTGTTCTTTGTTATTTAATTTTTTTTTATATAAAATGATGGTAAACAAAAATGATTATAAACAAGAACGGCATTACCTCCAAGATTAGCAGAAAAATTATATATTTTGCTGACAATGCAATCTTCTCCCAACAAATTACCGCAAAAACGGTCTTCAGAGCTTTCTCATTAGCTCTGAACATCATTACTCCTCGGAGTCCAGATTTGGGCTGGGATATTATCTCAGGATAAGCACTTGAGTTCGCATCTTACGAAAGAAATCACATCAACTCCATATCCATGACATGGATTCGTGAGTATAAAACTAGCAGACCAAGAAAAAAATCCAGGAATAATGATAACTTTAGTCCCATCATGAGGGGAACGCAGACGAACCATTAGTGACCCTGAAAAAAGCAGACTAGGCGTCATGGGGTGAATGAAAGGAATGTCTTCGATGGAAGAGTAATAGAGAGATGTAATTTCATTACAGGTAGTCCTAATCTCAAGTATGCCCCAAGTCTTCAAGACTAGGCACAGGTGGATGTGATACACAAGCTAAACAAAATACCAGCTAGAACCTTGCAGATTGTTTAAAACCACGGGTAGTGATCACTGAGTATAATATAGCAAACGAAAGTATCAGTCCGAGAGCCACTGAAGTCTCGGCTGTAACACTCAAGGCAATGATGACTTAAAAATTTCACGTCACGCGAGTGTCAGGGTTACTCGAAGGACAATGGTCAATTCTTACTCGAAACCGCTCAACAGACAGAAGCGAAAAGATAATTTAGACACTACACCGATGATCAGATCGGTAAAAAATTTCTCTCCATACAAAATGAGAAAAAACACGCCAAAATAAATCACACTCTTCGTTGCATTACTCTCCAATTACTATTCCGTATTCCCTCCATAATCCATGGCTGGTATTCTAACAAATTCGGCCAAGATCCCTTTTGGTGACTTGCAGGATCACACGTAGGCATGGGTTCTATCTGTGCAGCACTTCCTTGTGCAGAACATATCAAATAAAATAACAGCACTAGTGGTAACAGTTACGTATATGTGATGAGAGGATTAAGGTCATTTAATTTAACAATAGATCTTTTATCCTCCACAGCTTTTTCATGCAATATCAGTTGTTTACATCAGTTACTCGCGAGAAACTGATATGTGCAACTTGACTGATGCTTCAATACCTTGACTGATGCTACAACACCTTGACTGAATTCAAATTATAGCAATCAGAAAATCATTTTATCTATTAATAGATGATTTTGTCATTAGTGTTATATGGAGTAAAATATGAACCTCTTTCTACCTGAATGTAAGTAGCATGAAATGAAAATAGACTTGAGGGAAGATGGCAAAATAATGCGATTGAGCACCTCTGAAATCTTGGCTGGTGTGTACTCGGTTGAAGAGACAGATTGTAGATTCTTTCTCATTGAGCCCCGTAAATAACTACAACAAAAACCATTTTCATAGTCCTCTCCCAATTCCAACGTATTTTCACTTCATTTTTAATTGTCCGTGTCTCAACACCTTCTTCCACACGCTGTTGCGGTCTCTAGTAGGGTAGCAGGCAAATGTAGAGTCAGATGAGAATTACTGTTTGCATAACATTTCGTCTTTATGTGTGTTCAAAAGTGGTAGAATAAATGAGCATCTTATTTTAATGTCACAATATAATGGCTATAATGCAAATTCTGAGCCAACTGGAACATATTGAAAAATGTAACGCATGCTAAAATAAGAAACTATTGCCGTGTAGTTACTATTTTCTTGGATTTCACAATTTTTTCTTATCTACTCCAGGTTTTGCGGGTTTTAAATTGTTTTCCGAGATCAATTAATAATCTCCCTTTCATGATTCTTTCAACATGCGATTGATATTAGTTCAAAATAATACTGGGCCACCCAAAAATATTCACAGTTACAATATCAAGTGCGCAGTATGGTGAAGACTTCGTCGTGTTTTCCCAAAGATCATCCCGCTCTATGTTCCACCGCGGCAAACAATTAATTTGCATAATTTACATTGCACATAATCGAAAGGTCATCGGCGTCTTTCCTCATATTTTTCCACAAAATTTTTATTCGTCGCAAATGTATTCATCTAGGCCAAATTCAATGAGCGCCAGGGTAAATATCTACTCCTGTTGACTATCTTATTTATCTTCCGGGCCAGAGCTACTTTGTATCTGCACTACAGGAGATGTATAGCAATTGTAAATGTCCTGCCACTCACGCCCAGTACCCGAGTTTTCTTTATTCCAGCACTTGGACGCGGAATGGCGGTTAAATTAATAGTTCGACGTGACTAGCCCTAATAACATAGGGCACTGGTGCCGGGACGCATTCCTTAAGTAAATATTGATCGAAATGTACTATGGTAGTTCCTTATTATGGCAAAATAAATCAAGGAATTTATGTACGTCTTTTCCCTTAGAATAATTTTCCCTTAGAACTATACGATGCTACAGCGCAATTATGCACTAGGCTGTATATATTTAATGAAAATGTAACATTAAGTGAAACGTTACGATCAAATATCACTTTAAAATATCATTTATTCTCAGCCAAATATAGTGATTCTGATGGCCATAGTATGTACTCAAAACTAAGCCACTTTCTTTCATTTTTAAAATATAGGACTAATCATATAAGTAATCTAATAACCAGGAGAGAAGGAACATTTTGTCGGTACTAACGTTGGAAAGGGAATCAATATTGTGGTGACTACCGGCGTCTATACTCAAATATTGCCTAAATAAAGCTACGTAAGTTCACTCACCAAAGTGAGCGTTGGAGGAATTTAGAAATATACGGATAACTAAATAAACAAGAGTACATCCTGTCTGGCATTCGTGAGATTTAAACTTAATGCTTTGGCACTTTATTGTATGTAATTCATATACTCTGCATCAAAATTCAATGGAAGAGAGTGGAGGGCAGGAAAATAATACTCACGGACAACATGTTATTCTACTGAAACATAGCTGAATTTAACTCATTTATTGAAATATGCTAAGAATTGGAATTGAACAGTAATACGATATATTTAATAAAAATGTGGTACTGATAAATAAAATTAAAAATTTGATATTTAATAAAAATGTGGTACTGAGCAAAAAAATCTAAAACTGTATTTTACAGAAAACCGAGAGAGGCCTAACACAATAAACAATGGAAGTGAAAAATACGATGGCCCCATAATCATTTATTCAACTATTAAAGCCCAAAGTGAGAAGAAGTATAAGAAAACTGTTCCATAATAATCATTACCTGAAGAGGTTTTTATGATACGTAATGCGTTGTTAAACAAAATATCAGTGGCCAACTACGTAAGTTTTACTTTAATTTTCTTCAAATGGTACGAAGGAGCTCGAATCTGCAGCGACGCTGGCACCCTAGACAACTTTAAGACTATTTTACTACACATCGCCAGTGGGAGATGAGATAATGGAGAGGTGTGGCTATGTCGATGATAATGCTGAGAGTTCTTCGTGGATAAGTCCCCGGCATAAAATTTAGCGCGATTCGTGGAGCTTAAATCCTTGGTTTCTGATTGGAAATGGCCAAAATCTGCATTTTTCTGGAATTTATAAGACTCACTCTTTATTTTAAATTAAAACATATTGCTACGAAATGATTTTAATGTGTAAGCCGAATTAGATTAGATCTTTATAATCGTACCATTATCAGTAGGGTTATGGCACAGAGCTGTAGGGTAGTTTTGGAGTAAATATTTTTTTTCCTTTGTCGCTTGGCGCCACGGGAAACCTCTCTGCGCATTCATAGCTCTTACTCAGGGCAATAATTGCGTTGTATTCATCGAAGGAGATCACATTTCATCCAGTTATGTGGTTAACAGCAAAGCTATGTCGTTTGAATCGATCATCTTGCGAACATAATATAACCGTTTTTGGCCATATTACCCCATTTCCATGTTTGTGTGAGAGACGTATTCACGTCATAAAAAATGACCAAACACATTACGACAGGAGTTTCAGAAGGAATCCGCGTTTCTTCTGTAGACAGGGAGTGTTAAGGGAGTGAATTTAAGCATTTTTTGTCCAATGAACATGGGGTCGTAACTCTTCAGTTACTAAGCTTTGGCAACGCAAACATTTTGTCCGAAGTATTCAGTAATTACCATGAAAACGTTCAAAGGCCGTTGCATCAGTCAATACTAAAGAAGAAAAACTGGTTTGTGTGCTTTAGACTTTTATCTTTTTTTGCCTGTCAACATTTATGCTTACTGCTTCCAATATCAAAGTTGGTAAACAAATTGGCTAAATTTTCTTTTGTAAAAAAATTAATTTTTCGGAATAACTTTTTCATCCTTTTTTTCAAAACAGAAGACTTTGAGTCAACAAAAGAGTTATCAAATTTTATATCCCTACTAAAACTGGTAAAATAATTTCCCTGTCCTAGATTTTAGCCGAGATACGACATCTTATATGGTACAGTGACGTGGGTGAATTGATCAACGGCTCTCTTCCATGCATAGAGTGTATTGATTTACCACTTCATTGCTCTAGGCCAAGTGTTTAATTTTTAACGTATCAAAAGGGATAACCAACAACTGAGTGCCGAATGGAGGTATTTTTTGACCAAAGGAGGGAAATGATCAAGTGGCAATAAAAGATCCAGCGGGGAAATTCTTTACGTATACACTGCCGATCACATGCTCTCACATTCACTGTTTAATTAGCTATTGTAAACCGGTGTGAAGTCGGTTTGCGGGGTGAAGATGGTATAGACACGAAAATTCCAAAACTGGAAAAACTTGGCACACTAACGGAAGAGGGAAGTAGATAACGATGGTTGGGTCATGTACAGGTCACTAGTTGGCCAAACTAGAAAGCGGTTAAACTACAATTCCGAGTTTCACCTCCAGTTGGTTGCATAATCTTTGTTGTCAGTTTTATCGCGTTATTACATCAATGTCGCCAAGCCTCAATGGTAGTGTTGTTCCAGTAAGCATTATTCTTGATCGAGATACAATTTTAAGGAAATAATCTGGTGATACAACGTAAATATATGTTTTACAATTTCATTGTTCTCTCAAAGGTCTAAAAGTGAAGTTAGAGGAGGAAAATGGTAAATCGAAGTTCTATATTTGTTTCATGTTTTCGTCATTCTAGAAACTTTTTTCTGGATTCCACGGACATACCAAAAACGTGGTGCCTGGAGTTATAGGTGTTAATTGGTGGTGACAAGAGATGCCAATGCTGCGCCCTCAATGTTATGAAGGAAATACGATATTTTTCGTAATGTTTCTAACTCGGAAATACAAAGTTTACGGGGACATTTTTCGTGAACTATTGGTAAATTTTAGTTGCTGAAATTTGCTTAATTTATCTCAATGAATATATTAAATTTAAGTGAGTAAACACAACATTAAAGGGTAAATAGAGAATATTAAATGATTATGCGATCGCAAATCGCTCTCAGAAGGCATTTTAAGCTACTATGAACTCGGACCTCCCGGTTATCTATGTTCCCCCAATAAAATTGATCAAATTACGCCCATGGCCGGAGGAAAAAAGATAACTACCAAAAAATCTTGAGGAGGCCATGAAGGTGATCTCCACCAAAAGATGCGATGAACATTGAAATGGTATTGAGAATTGGCCAATGCGCTATGCTATGGCGTTTTCATAGTAATTGCAAAATTCTGCTCACAAAATGTTTGCGAAGTCATACCTTAGTAACACAGAAGTTGCGACCTTATGCTCGTGTGACAAAAAAGCCTGAAATATTTTCTCCTACCTTCTACAAATGTTACGCAGATTCCTCGTGAAACACCATGAAGAATATGTCGCGTATTGTGAAATTATTTATGGTTTGGTGCTCTTCTTTCTGGGGCAGTCGTGGAGAGAAACTTGTCATTATGTCATCGAGGTTAAGCTACTGTGCCTAACTTGACTCAACTCTTCCAGATGACAACTTTCAATCACTTGGAGCTACTTAACAATATAATTTAATTTCCAACCATGGTTTCGATACTGACATTATTTTCATGTTTTAAAACCATGATTGAGTATGCCAACAAGTGATTTTACCTCCTCATCATGAGTGTAAAACATTCCATTCAGTAAAGCTTTAAAACCTTGCTATCATTACTTTAACTCTTATCAGAGGAGTAGGTAAACACCATTGGCAACGACTGTGATTCCCCCTAAGAAGTTAGATGGTAAGGGTCCTAATCTTCTTGGATTCCCCGCAGTATTAAACTATAGCGCAATACAACTTATATGGGAGAATAAAACTGACAATTGGGCCATGTTTTGTCTACTTTAAAAGTAAATGGCCTTTTAAATTGTGCCATCGAGAAAAGGGTAGAGTGTACGAAAGTACAAAATGTCAATGAATTTGAAAAATGAGGCTAAAAGTAAAATCAAGGAAAGTAAACCACTATAACAGAACGAAACAATGAAACAAAGCACTATTATATTGTGTAAATACACGGAGGCTTAACTCACGCAACTCTTGCATAAAGAGAAAATCTGATACGTATCTTATAAACATTTGAAAAAACTGACTGACACCACTTTTGCTCTCTACGACTGCTTTACCTTTTTACATGAGACAGAAAAGACACAAAATGACCTATAAAAATATAAGACATTCTTATGAACTATTTTTCTTCCATGTTTTATCTAGCTTTGTGGTGACAGTGAGGCAATCTGTCGACAAAACTAAACCATAAAACCTACCCTCAAGCTGTAGTTAACTACAGATTAATGTTTAGTGCAACGTGACATCGCCCGCCATGCTATACAATGGCACTCCCATAGAAATCTGGTCGATTGAGGAATAGATCGCGTAATGGGAAACAAGGAAATAAGAGTTGAGGTACGAGCGAAATGATCGGTAGGACGAGGGAGAAGAGGCAGGTTCGTTGCACGAAAGGGTGAGGGCACAGGAAGGAGTTAGTTTCCGCGGAAACTGCTGATTTTGTTTCTCGGAAGAATTCCTCGTTTGATGAGTTGGCGTCACGGGAGCCAAGAATGTCGCTGCAAGCAAACCCTCGTTCTAAACTAACCTCTGCTTCGTCGACTGAAATATGTTTACTTTAACCTAGGCCAACCTCATAATCACCATTATGGTATTAAGTTCCACGCTCAAGTCAACCGTTGAAGCGAAGAGCTCCCATTGATAGTAGCAATCCGTCCTCTAAAAGAAATTTTGCTCCAAATTCAACTGCCCCGCTATCAGCAGCCATCAATCCGAAGACTGGTTCACTGAAACTCAATTGTACAGCATTTCTCGAAAATTACTTCATGTCTCAGTTTTTACTTTGATAATACTCATTATGTGCGAGAGGTATACTTTCTAGGTCTTCCTCGGCAATCCTCCCCATTCATTTTCCTTTAAATAAGTGCTTCTAAGAGGCTGTTATGCTCCAGAATGTGTCCAATCAGGTTCTCTCGTGCTTCGGAAAGTTTTCGTAAAACCTTTTTCTCTCCAATTCTTCGAAGAACTTCGTCAATGGCGATTATCTTAGTCCATTTCGTCAAGATGGGGATGACGTAGACGTAATAGCTTAAGCTCATCCTGTCATGATGGCCTGGGTCCGATTCCCGACAACGGTGGAAATATTGCTGCGTATAGCACGTGGTCGGGGCCTGATTTAGTAAGTTCTCACCTTCCCCCAACCCCTGCCTTGCCATGACGCGAGTTCATGAGCCCAGAGGGGCCAACTGCGTTCCCTCACCACCCTGGAAAGAGATGAGGGGTGCCTGGATCGGTGCGTCACCCTCTGGTAACCAAAGAGCCTCTGACTTCTGACTCTAAAGGGTTTAGAGAGACATAACCCGAATAGGTTTGACAGATCACTCCTTGAGTAAACAAATCCCCGGTTTTGTACGCGTGTCCGATTGCTGTAAATTGCGGTCGGGTGCCGGAAGCTTCTTCTGCAGCCAACTCCTACTCCCTTTTTCCCTTCCCCCAACAGGGTTTACCGGGTTGAGTTTAATAACAGGTACCGGCCTGCTGGCTTCCTGGCGTGGTAGACGCCATTTTCTTCTTTCTTCTTCTTCCCGTCAGCGGTGGATATCTTCCGGTAGAATCCCGATTCCCAATCGGGTGCAGTGCGGATAATACCTTTAGTATATACTAACAGCCCCACCAATGACGTAATCATGCATACGAAATTACAGAAACAATTATTTAAAGAATTCACATGGAAGACCTACTGTTTTCTTGAATATCATATGAATGAATCCTTCTCTGGATACCCACCGTGAAGTTCATCCACATGTCCTTTTAGAGAGCCGAAATTGAAAATTGGCCGAACGATTTATAATCCACAAGAATCGAGGGTCAGGTGCCATTTCTTGGCCCGTTCCTTTGTTGATGCATTCTATCGAGGATCCGGGCTTCACAGGACGGTCCCTCTGAGGAAGCGTTCAGCCGCTGATGATTTCACGGGTGACCACACTTCAGGGAGTGAAGGGAAGGTTCCGTTGTCTCGGCACCTCTGAAAGACAGCGAGAGAATTCATCCAAATGAAGGTTGTTTCATGGGTTACATCATCTTCCCTGACTTTCTTTGGAACTTAATTCAACCGCCCTGCCTTAAAGAATGATAGCACATCGTCGGGGAATTTAAAGCATTTCCTCTCTGGCCCCATCCCTTTTGTCCTAAATCAATTAATTATTTCGTCGCCCGTCCCTTAGATTCCTTTTACTGCTGAACAAAATGTGTATTCTCCTCCTTCCTCTGCTTGGTACAAAAACTTTTCATATAACTCGACACCCTTCAACAATATCTCACTCATTTATTTATTTTATACGCATCCTTTAAATTCTACGCACCTGCTTCTCTTATATACCTTGATTACATCTTGACTTAATATGTCTCTACCTCCTTAAGCTTCACAGTCATACAACAAGATTGGCTGGTACCTTTATTTTCAATATTCAATTGTGATTCCTATTTTTTCTCCTTTTTGATGGCACCAAAGCATTTATTCCACAACATCCACCTCCTGTTCCAGGCTTCGAAAGTTTTTTTTTATTTTCTTAGAGACGAAATGTAGCCTATTAGGTTAAAAAGAAAGACTAGCTAGAGATGGCAGTATGGCGCATCATGGTAAGGCACATTGTACTCAATTAAATCATTCACCTACTGAGACTGCTACAACAAATGGAGTGGGAGATCCAATAACGCATCATTCGCAAAGTAGCGAAGGCCAGATGAAAAGTTTATTTTCGTATGTTTTTCTAATTATCCCGAATGTCCACGATCCGTGATGCGCTGCACTTCATACCAACGAATACCTGCCTCGTTTTGTATTCAATCGTATTTCATTCGAAAATAAAAGTAGCCTTTTTGCTATTCATTCCTCATTGACTTTTACTACTCTGCGCATGATGCCTGTTTGATTTTTCACTTCATATATCGCAGCTTTGACGACAGGTGAATGATTTACTCGAATGCAAGGTACCTTTCCATGAGGTGTCAAACTATCTTTAGCTAGTCTTGACTTTCATTTTCTTTTTTATAATATTTATTTGTTTCTCGTAGCAGTATCCGGTCCACTGCATTCAAGGTTGCATGCATACCTACTGGTTTCTCTGTCACGACTGCGATTTCGTGTGCGGAAAGAAGCATGATGAGTTTTTTCATTCAACTTCCTATGATCCCAGTCCATTTGGCGTGCGTAGCTGCCTTTATCTCAATATATTTCGCTACATTTTACGATTGTTCTCAAAACACATATCTTTTGACCTTCTTACGCTCTTATCTCCTAGGCCCTCGTGAACCATTAAGTTTCGGAGCCGCGCAGTGCTACACGACGTACACCAGAATTGACTGGTTTTTCTATCAAAGTCCTCGTGCTCTTTTTGTCGCAGTTTCTGAACCTACTGCATGCTTTTTTTGTCCCCAAAACTCTCCTTCTTATGCCGCAATCACTTCTCACAATTTCATACTTTCAAACATTGGCTGCAGAGGAGAAAGATAAAATTCTCCCTCTTCTCTTCCTCAATAACCCCTCCTCTTTTATTTGTGCTTCATCTCGCATAACTTGATATTTCTCAGTCATCATTTGGAAAAATCTCTGATAATGCACTACCGAAGTACACGAGTGCTTTCAGGGTACTATTGTGCCTTTACACCACCTTTCCTCTACACCACTTTGCGCCTTACGCCAACCTTTCAGGGTACTATTGCGCAAATTTAAGACAAATATTTACTTTTTCTCTAATAAATATCATTCGTGCTGCTAGGCTTAGGGATTGATGCAGTGAAAATACCTAGTTAGTTCCTTTTCTTGGCCACCTGAAAATGTCAATGATCCCAATCCACATGGCAATTATCTACATCTACATACTACCCTGCGAGCCGCCGCACGGGAGTGTGGCAAGGGGGTTTTAGGACACCAGCCGTGTAAAGTTGTAAGGGATAAGGTTTTGGGAGGTGAAATGGTGACGTGTATTATGGGAGTGTATTTAGTCGAGCTCATTTTTTACTGTTGTCGCTTGTGTGCGCGGAAAGAACGAGTTTATGTACCTCTTTTTAGGCAATGTATCTCTCTTCTTTTATCGCTTCTGTCAGACATAGAGATGTAGTGAGGCGTCATGATAATATTCTCTGTGTCGCTCTGAAAAATATCAGTTAAAGCAAATACTTCATTTTCATACCTTCATTCCCCATTGCAGTAAGGTTTCTTACTGGTAAGGTATCTAAAACAATATAGGCATTATTTCTTAAAGAATAAAAAATTGCTACCACATCTGAGAAAAGTTATCTGAAGAGGAAGTGTTGGGCAGAAGGATATGAAAATGACCAATGACTGTCTTCGCAATAAACAGCATAGCACGAAATAGTTTGTGCATCTATTAAGAGATAAAATAAGACAAAGTTTGAGGTAGAATAGCCCCGATTTGGAAATGAGCGTTAAAGGAATTAAGGGTTTTAAAAAGAACAAAATACCGATTATTTTCGAAAAAGTTACGCCCAGAGCTAACGAATTTTCAAGAGCAATGAATTATATCGCTTGAATATCGCTTCCCAAACTTTAATTGGCAAAATTCTGTGGAGTAAACAGCTTCGGTATGAAAATGTATTTTGTCCCGAGGTACAGAGCGACTTTTGTTTTAAAGGGTCAGTTCATTTTGCTGGAGTCACTGAGCCAACTCAAGTAACCCTATAAACAAATGAAAGAATGGAGCTGCCAACTTTTTGAAATTTGATCGCCGAGCAATACTTGACCTATAAGTTCTCGAACGTCACTCATAAAAAGCGTTTTTTCAGGGATTTTAAATTTTTCATTGCGCTCCTCCGGTGGCGTATCGTTTCTAAAATAATGCCATTCAAGGTTAAGCCTTATCGTGAATAAATATCTCAGGCTTCACAATATCCACATAAATCCCTTTTACTCCTCTAAATCCTCTCGCTCTTAATTTTTATGAATTACGGCCATTGTTTTGGGGGTCTACGCCACCTCAGTTTTCTTCATCTGGACTTCTCTAATTTGTATTTCTGTATTATCTGCTTCCTATGAGGCGTAAAAATTCTCTCAAAATGTATCCTTTTATTTATTCTGCGATATTTTAAGAGCCGACAGTTAACCATCCTCTGTGTAAATACTGCTCATTGTAATATTCTTTTTCTGATACATTTTGTCAGATTAGGCTCCTAAAATAAATTATACAACTCCAGATGTGTTAAATTCTCCGTATTTAATAGCCATTAGGTTATCAAAAGATTATCCAGAGGATACGATGAATGAATGAATGAATGAATCTTCCCCCCAAATGTACTTTCAACTCCTCGTTCTTCACCTCCCAGCCATTGCTTTTCCTCAGTATACTATATATTTGCCGCTTACTGAGATTTTGAAGGATACACCTGGAGATGGCGCACCGGTTTCAAAACTGGTAGGCATTCTAATATTCATTTTGACAATAGTGGATTTGCAAAGTTCAATTTGTTATCACAAAGCCCTCGCATTAACTTAAGGCTTCAACATTTGGTTTTACTGAGGATTGTATGAAATTCAGAGTGGAAAAATCATTCGCCTGGACTGGAAATCGAACCCAGATCCCTCGATTTCACGCTGAGTGCTCTGGCCAACTGTTATGTGAACACCGGAAGGTGACTCTGTTAAAGGTTCAGTGCGGTTAGTTCAGTAGTTCTTTGAAAATATACTGAGGATATTCCTCTAAAAATATGCAAATCGTCCTCTTACTTAGGAGAAATTTCTCAAGTTTTTTTGGGCTCATGAAGAAAGTACTGATCCAAATTTATTGTTACTTTACTTAGATACTTCAGGGGATTTTCTTATCTCTCTTCGCTAATCATGAAGAGAAACATGTTCATTAGCTTGGTTAATTCTTGCAAGATACCAGGGTTTTCTTCGTTTCCTCTAGTATAGCATGACACCCAATCGAGCTATTGACCACGGTATGCAATAAGCATTTCCAAATTGACATCCATGGCTAGCGTTTCCTTCTTCACATTAATGTGGCCCAGAGTCTGCACAAATGTCTTTTCCTTGTTTTTATGGTCTTTACAACTTTAGTTATAGCATTCAGCACTTTTCATTTTCCAATACGTGGCATTTGGAAGTACTTCCTTGCAGTATCGCATTTCAAACAGAATGAGGGATAGGCCATTCGCCCTTTAAAGACCATGCTTTATATGAAATTCATTTCCAAATTCGGGTTGGATATTACAGCGAGCGTCAACATTATCCATTACTCATTCAACAAACAGTCTCGATTTTGTAGGTGTATCAAATCAACCATAATTTTGTCTAACATGTTATTTTGGTGCTATCATATGCTTATTTAATAATTTGCATAAACTTGGTATGTAGCTGGAGAGTGAATGAGATTAACCTGGAAATGTGATTCCATTCCACTGTAATTGGAACTAAATCCCTACTATCCATCCAACAAATTATCTAACACTGGTTAGTTTGAACGGTCAAACTCTCAGGTCGCTAGGATATAAATGAGAATTTTTTATCTGCTAAACCCATTGTTTGGACGATGCTAACGGTTTGTCCTGGTTGATCAGAAATACGTTGTATGGATTACATGGCTCTTAAGTTCCATACAGATATGTACTTCACAAAGAATTCTACGTAAATAGTAGCGAAGACCCGCAAGAACCCGCAAGAAGCTTAGAACCAAGCGATTGGTAATTCAATGCGTCTATAAAACACAGATACGAAAATTTCGGCGAATTGGAGGGAAATGAGGGCAACTTTACGAATAGCCTATTCTGATTAAGGAAATAAGGCAAGGAGGCAATGAATCAAGAGGAAACATATGCATTGTGCCGTGGTAAAAAATAGAATGTCAGACAATATTCTGATGCAATGCTTTTTCATACAGTTAAAAGGTCTTAAGAAACTACGATAGAAACAGAACTTTCATGTCAGTGGAAAACTTGGAATGGAAAACACGAATAGAATGAGAATACCAACCCTTCAGAACTAAAGGGTGTACATCTACACATAAAATATAGGGAGATGAAAATATGAACTGCGATAAATTACGGAGCTAATCGACAATGCTACTAAGTGAGTAAAAATACCTTCAGACAAATAAAAATTTCAAGCATATTCTCGCCAATTGTTACAAAGAAAAAAATGATACTCCAGACACATGTGAGAAAGCAGTGGAACAAAATTTGAAAAAACCCGCTGATGAAAATGATGATAAATTACTGCTTATAAGAATAGGAAGAGAATTGAAAAAATAATATCTGACGATGCCGAAGCAATATCTACGCAATAAAAATGAGTATAGATGTATTTTAATTGGTGGACAGTTCCAGGGCGGGGCTTCGCCAATAGCTTGGGTCACATGAACTTAAAACTTTACTATGAATCCAGCAAAGTATGAGCAACTGCTAATGAGACAATGACAGTGGCTCGTCTCTCATTCACAAATTCAAACAAATACTATTAACCTGCATTTTTTGCGAAAGTCTATGAATGGTTCGTGAGCTGCAGACTCCACTGATTTTTCGCCCTACAAGGTAATGTTAATTATAAAAAGGAACAAATAAAGATGCTTTGGTGGCAATCGAAAAAAGAAAAATTATACCTAAATCCGACTCCACTTTAAATGCAAATGACAACGGATGCACTTTTTTTCGATATCGATGCAATAGCAATTGCATCATAGTTCATCATGAAAGTCTGCGTTCGATTTCGATATTTTTGCATTTAAAATCTGCCTGTGGCTATAAAAGTTAAATTATAGACCCAAACACCATTATGGTAGCTCTAAAAACATATAATGAGAAACGTCGCGTACCTTATTTTATTTACAGAGCAGTATTAAGGTGAGAATCACAAATGGTTTAGCCTATGGGGGATACCCTCAATGAAATCCAAAGATTGGCAAGTTAAATCGTACGAGTAAGAAGAGAAATGGTGATGATGGAAGTCCGCGAATTTAATAGAACAAAATCGTCCGCAGCCATTTATACGGAAATTGGTCTGGTACAGCACTCCACTCTCTTCTCGGCTAACTATTGACTTTTTACTTATGTTATCATCCCCAAACGTTCCCATTTATTGGCTTCAATATTCCATCGCTCGTCTTTATCGATAATTCTCTCAATTAATTTCAAATCACAATGTTGCTCGCGAGGGGCTGCTGTGTCTCAGAACGTGTTCAATGCTCGGGACTGGCTTACAGCTACCCAGCACATCCGATAGTTTACGACTGGCGGGTGGATAGGTACTATATATATAAGATAGTTGCGAAATAAGCAAATCCATTTCAGGAAAAATTATTGAAGCAGTCTTGGGCTGAAAGCGCTAGTATCTACAGCGTTTTGGGAACATCCCTGGGAAATAAAACTAAAAAAATATTATGGAGTCAGTGATAATTCCATGACTTGATAAATTGCTGCCCCCAGCAAACGGGTGGCCAATACTAGGGATGAGAGAGCAGTAGCCCTCCTTTAACCTTTACCTTCCTGAGTTTTTCCGTAGTTGTAAGCCTTGCTGGCTGGGGTTTTTTAAATGACCAGTGTTTTTTAAATGTCCATCAATGTGCCAAACGAGCACGCTCGGCAGCCTAGGGACATAATTTTGTGCCAGAGAGACACACTCGGAAGATAAAGGTTAAATAAGACTGCGTAGGTCGCTACTGCAACACTCAATCAACAACACAGCCACAGGCGTAGAGAGGTATTTACTGTAAACGGTTGTAGCACAGCGAGAAGAATAGCAACAGGAAACCGCCACGTTAATATCCCAGGGAGAAGCAGCAGAAGGCTCGTTTCCTTAGAAAAAATACGATCTCTTCTCACCATTCAATTGTCACTTTTTTAGGCTGCGGACAATTAACTGAACGATAGGCGTGAATTCATTGGCAGAAAGTAGTTTTAAAAGGATTTACCATCTTTAGTTTTTCTTTTATCTCGCGACTGCTTTGATATAATGGACAGGTTTGCATAAAGATATGTTATCATACAAATGTTTTTCAGGTATGTGGCTTCCAGGGCTCCTATCGCTGCCTAGGACAGAAAATTTCTTCTCCATCACAAACGATTCTTGACCCTCGTCGTGCATGCTCGTATTAATTCAGGAGTGCAAATAGAGCAACTGGACTGGTAGTAGCAAACACTCACTTCGAGCACCATCCGCGTAGGAGGTATACATGGAATATGCCGAGTGCTATTGAACAATGCTAATAATGAACCACATACTTGTCAGAGCCAGATACAAGAACTATTTCAAGCAGTGAAAGAGCTATCCCGGTGCAGATATATACAGTGATCACAACCTAGTAGCTATGGACAGAAACCGTCGTTGCTGGAACAAGGAGGAACAACCTAAAAGGACATCAAGATGATAAAACGCGAACCAAGGTAAGACATGAAAATACGTGCCAAAGAAGGAAACAGAAAGATTCGCCACAGCCGTCGACAGGAAACTAGACAATGAGGCAAAATGGGAATCGAAGAAAAATGTGATAAGCTCAAGAGGACAATTGCAGAAGTAGCATAAAAGCAACTGGTGATTGAGCAGTGCATATTTTGTGCATGGGGTTATCGTAGTTTTGTAACATTAGCATTAGCAGTCATCCGTCTGAAGACTGCATTGCTGCAGAATTCGCTCAACTCACCTATCAGCAAACTTTTTAAAACTACTCGAGTCTTCATTTTTAGCCTGAGGTAATCCATTTTTTACCTCCCCCGGAAAACCTTCCCATTAATTTCTTCTTCCATTATTGCTTCCAAGAGACTATTTTTCAATAAAGTGTCACCATAAAAGGGTCCGTCTTCTAAGAGTTTCAATGTACATACATCTTCTCTCTCCAACTCATGGAATAAGGCGTCCATTCAACCAGTGGTGAATCCATCCAATTTATCACCACCATTCTTCAAAAATTTCTCATTCCAATTTTCGTTCTCTCCGCTGCCCTGACTTTTCAGTCTTCACATCATGCATCAAGCATGTTTTAAAGCTTCCCCATTTCCAATCTTGCTGTCAGTAAATTACTTTCGGTAGAATGCTTACTTCACTATGAGTATTCTCGCTAATTTCCCCATCACTAGATTTCCTGACTGCGAAATTCTTACCCTAGCGCAAGTGTATTATATTCAAGTTTTGATTCCTCCCGCAGGCCAGTTTATGTTTCAATAAAACTTACCATAAAGACAAATTTCTTCATTTCTTTGCCCATGTAGGTCAATATCCTCTGACCATGTCTGTTACATCATTGAAAAAGTGTAATAATTAAGTTCCTTTACATATAGGTAGCTACTTAAATTTTCTCCATCGAAGTTGCAAATTTTTGTCTGATGAGCAAGTTAAACGTTACTTTTCACAAGTGTACATAAAACACTTGTTAATTCTCTCTGTGAACAATCACAACTCAGTATAATCGCAGTTATTCACATTCCACGTATATTTGTGAGAAATAACTTCATATTGAAGTGAGATTGGAAATTTCGTCGTCCAGATTAAAAATATGTTCAAACTGCTCCATTGGATAGCGCCTCTGGTAACAAACTGCGGCCCCAGCTGTAAAGTCTCGCTCGAGACCTAATGCTTAAAAACCCAAACGTTGCGGAATTCAGGACTCAAAACCTTCGTGATAAGCCGAAAATATCTCGATGTATGAGTTAATGATCATGCCTATTTTTCTTCTTCAAGGGGATTATTTGCTTCATTAACGACACCTAAACTCGGATGACATCGGTGCGCGCAGTTATATTTTTTAACAAAGCATTTAGCAAGAGAAAGTACAGAGCATGGCGATTTCCAAGTTTTCTTACGTAATCTTACGGTAATATGTACTGATGGCATGATAGAATCATTTCTTAGGTCCTTAGTGTTGCCTGGGATTAAATTGTGGCAGTGTCAACTTTGATGCCCTGATTCTTACGGAATGAAACAAGTTATATCATCATCAGTACTTCACTTGTAACATTGGTTAAGATTAGTCCTCCATTCTTCCCTGACCAGATTTCTTTATTTGGCCTCTATATTTTTAATTATATCTCTTTTCAATATCCGTCTTAATTTGCCCCCCCCCCGCAAATTCTTAGCCTTGAAACAGTAATAAAGTGGAAGTAAGACCTTGAAACAAGAAACCAGTGGGAAAATAGAAAATATTTTGCATACTGCCTTAGAGAATTAATACGACAACTCTCTCCTTTTCATGAACATATTGCTTTGATATTATGAAGTAAGAGTCGGGTTTTCATAGAGAAACAGTAAAAATAACAATTAAGTTATTTTCTCTCATTTTTCGTTAAAATTTAAAACAGCAGAATCAAGACATGATGCACAAGGATTCTCAACTGTAATATAGTCTATACAAATAAATGTTTAAGATTAGAGCTATACAACCGTTAGGGAAATGCTAGGGCACCCGAAGATCAGAGCATGGATACAGACTTTTCCTCAATTCAGGAAAGAAATATCCGATAAATAGGAAAAATGAAACAAGACTGTGAGTTTTTTAATTTTCCCACTACAATAAACAAAATTTCATTAGACAAGCGGTGACTAGGGGAGAGCTTCACAGTTTGTCTTTAAGCAAACACGCAATGAAATTTGCTAATACTCTTCTCCTTCTGATAACGGTTTAATATTTCTCGGAAAATCATTATGAGTTGAATTTCAAGAAATATCTCAGTGATTAATCACCCAAAGCATGTTCAACGTGGAATCCATGGCACAACGCTGCTAAAACTAAAATATTCAAGGAACGATTACTTAGCTGCGGAGATGACGCATCTTACTCGACTCGTTCTTTCATAATAGACCGCCTTGTTATAAGGTACATCCCTAAGGTTGTCGATAGAGCCTAGATTTTCTCGGAAGCATTCCTGCCGACAGAGAAAAGGTAGTTCTTATACCAAATCACCTATAATTAACTTCCTCTAGTAATTTCAAACATGAAGGTATTCCTTTTTTCTACGCATAGAATTAGCATTGAAAAATCGCTAGCATGAATTCCTACCCTATGGTCCGGAAACCATTCGTCTGGCTGACACAATCAGCAATTTTCTTAGCTACAGTCATCGTTCTTAGGATGTATTCCATCGATTATGCATTTAAAATCCACCCACGGAGTTTTTTCTTCTAAAAACTTCAGAGACAGGTATTTGCAATGGCTCTAACTAATTGATAAGGTAAGGAGAGCATCCTTCGGATCGTTATTCATCAGTTGTCCTCAAAAGAAACATTATCATTACGGCATTTAGTTATTTTGTTCGAAGCCTTTGAATCGGATTTCGCCCTCATCTTATAGTTCAGTCTTAGGAATTCTTATAAGGGTGGTGAAGTTTCATGCGCCATCAAGTGGTGGTTAGGAATTTGTCATATTTGCCATTTGGCACACTTGTAACCTTGCGATGAGACGTTATCATGCAACAACTAGAAATCAACTGATTGATCAGACAGAAGTCATTGCATGGGGGGTGGTGGTGCCAAAGTAACTGAGACATTGACAATACGCATGGCGACAGTTCTGTTGGACGTAAATCTCACGTTGTACATCACAGCGTGATCAAAATAAGCTCAATAAGGATGAAATGAAGTCACTTTGTATATATCACACCTATCAGTAGAATGCTGATTGTACGACGCGATAGTGCATTCCATGCGAGGTAGTTCCACAAAGTAAATACAAACTTTAACCTGGATTTAATCAGCTTGTTTCATTGCAATCAGGACTACCAATACAAATATTTGCATTACTAGAGCTATGATTATCTCATATTTTGTGCAAAGTACGACTGTTTGTAAAACTGTGAAAATACCAATTTTCTCCAAAATTCGCAAATTTTAGCCCATACACTCGAACTCAAAATGTAATACAGGATTTAAAAAAAAAACTTTTTCCATTATTAGACAGCTAAAATAAAGCAATTTTTTGTTATTAGAAGTCGGGAAACTTCATCTGTAAAATTTGAGCGCTAAAGAAACATTTAGTGTTTTTTGTCATTTTTTTCAAACTTTAGGCTGTTTGCGCGAACTGAAGATAAACATTAGAAATTTTTTCAATATCTTTTCGTTAATTAGCATACGAATACGCAACTTTTCCGCACTATTAGATTTCGATACTCGAAAATTCGCGTTTTTCGACCCACCGTAGTGACCACGCTCAGCTTGATCATATATTTGACATGTCATGAGCTGTTTTCCTCGTCAGATGCTTATATATTCATATCCCAAATCTCTTACATATCATTCTATGGGGAAATTTCCTTCCCAAAACACATTTAAGAAACACTGGCGTCAAGGAACAGTTTGTTTACCTCTGAAGTCCTATCGGCCTCGCAAATGGAACACTGAGAACTCCGGCTATTAATATTTAAGGGGAAAAATACCGTATCAGTTACGCATTCCAGAGGCTTCCTCCTTGTGCGTATCTTAGGATCAGAGTGCATTCACCGCCGTAAACAAATCTCAGCTTATTGAAAAACTCTACGCAGCGCGTTACCACTCGAAAAAGATGAAGGAATTAGGTGTCAGGAAATCAGGCAACCATAGCTCAGAATGCCGATCAGACAGTAAGCGACTAATTGATATGCATCGATATCGAAGTGGTTTTGACGCCAAACCATCATCTCCATATGAGGAATCGCCGGTCGAAGGAAGCGGAAGGAGGAATAACTTTTAGTTTCCTCGGTTACCAACAGTCAACTAAAAGAAAAGGTTTTCAGGAAGAAACAACTTACAAAGTTGTACGGATATTTTCTCTAATGTAACTCATTTGTAGTTTTCTCTCGATGGTAAAGCTTACGTGACAACTCTTAAGGCACATATATAAGAACATGGGGCGTTTTGAATTAATTCTGCAGTACATTGCAGTGCTTCATAGAAGTATGTACATAGTTGATTTCATATCGGTCTTTCATTTTGGTGTCTGTATGGAATCTGTAGCTAGACGGGATAAAATAGTGAGCCTTACCTGTATTCTGCGCCAAACATTTTTTAAATTACCTATAAAAATAATTCTTCACGTAGAACAACTGAAACTAGTATTATCAAATAGTTACTCTTTGAATGTAAAATACAAGCAAATAAAAATATCCTGATTTCACTTAAAGACGAATTTTGAATACACGATCTAATTCATGAAGTTATTAAAAATGTAATTCATGCCTTATCTTAAGTGTATTCAGAAATTTAATATAAGGTATCACATTACAGATTCTTGGAATTAGCTACATATAATTTTCATGAAGCCAGTCTCCCTACAAAATTATATTAGTACAGGTTAACTCTATTGTAAACCTGGAATACGGACAGGAAATTGTAAATAACGGAATTAAGCAAACTAATAGAATTTTTTTACAGGCTTGTGAAAAAGTAATTTGGAGGACCATGGTGCATACCAGTGGACCAATGAAAGAAATGGGTGTTATTTGGCGATTTCTGTACCACAAGAAGTTTCCAGGATACTAATTATTTGGCACTAGTATTATTCCTTGGTTAAAGTCAAATTTTAGGATTTCCCAAAATATATTTTGTGTATTAAGAGTAGATGACTGAGTGCAACTTAAATAAAAGTTCCCGAGGCCTGGAAGGTAAATGAGATAATAGTTTTATGATCACTGAATTTCTTACTATTCGATATTTTGAAACCGCTGTTGTCTCGCAACAATCGCAAGAGTGCATTTTTTATCTCCCAATCATAATTACCAAGCCATCATTTGCTACTCTCACTGCAGGTGTTTCAAGACATCGCCACAAGAAAATACAACGCGAAAATACAGACATAGGCTATCTGGGATTTTTATTTATCGCGATTTCGTGCACCAGCTGTCAGCGAGAATAAACTTTTATTCCATACGATTCTTCAAATTAATGACTTCGTGTCACGATATGTAAGCGCAGACTCAGGAACATACCCATGCAATGAAAAATTATTTTTTTCTTTAAAAAATCAGGGATTAAAGTGAACTCACGAATTACTGGAGACAGGTGAGCAACCATTTTATAATTATTCATGCACAGTGCAGAAAGATCTAGTAATGTGAGATTATTATTGGAAAAAGTAACGTTATTAATTTATACATAAGAAATAAATAAATATTCAGCAGAATAAGGTAGAGAAAATACTGTGCTAAGATGCGCTATAATCTACGAAGGATGAATTCCCATGGTTTTAATACGTTCTACGGCTGGTGTACCCACAGGGAATGTAAGTTTAAAATTTACTCGGTAAATTTTATGCGCATTGTCATATTTTGGAACTTATTATACGAGTGTCCAAAATGAATTCGTATTTTTATTTTTTATTATTCCAAAGTTTACCAGCCACTTTCAATCAAGTGTTTCCACCAACTTGAAATTTCCAACTTGGCATTTGAAACGTGGATCGGTGTAACTAATAATAATTGTACGCTTTACAAATTTATCTGTAAACTGTTTGGTGAGCTACTCTCGCCATGCCTTTCATTTTCCCGCAGATATTCCTCATGGTATTTTGATAGCATATTTTAAGAATCAAGCACCAAAAACTAGAGGAAGAAATAAATTTCACCCTCAAAAAAGCGATACCTGGAATAATATTTTTTTTTAAATTTGAGGTAAATTACCTAAAGTAATAAGCGTCTCGGACAAAGAAAGCGTTTGGAAAGGTTGACAATCAATTTTGCATTGAGGTTGAGAAATAGCTGAAATATTAACATAAATAATACATAATTATGTAGAATGTTGAGGAAAAAAGTTTATATATATACCACAGACAGGTTAATTTTGTACAATATTAATGAATTATGAATGAAATTTTCAAACTGAATGGAACAAAAATAGGCACCCAAGCAGTATGTACATATTCCTGCATATAAATGCGAAAGGGAAGCATGGGGAACCCTCAAAACGTTCTCACCATCTCGATTCGCTTGAAATGCACATTGAGGAGAGGCCCGAGTCCTCTAACACCGACAAGCAAATTGAGTCTCGTCGATCGGGATGTATCGACTTTTTAATCACCGCGCGCCGCGCACCAATCTAATGGGCCGCCGCGACGGGGACTGAAGGGGCCGAGTGTTTTATGCGATCCCGCCGATAAGCATAAACTCACAGCCGTCCACTTCGTCTCCTATGTCCCGCCTCTCTTTCCACTCCCACCAAGCCACTCCACCACATTCCTCCGCTGGCGACTGAGTTAAAACCCCGAGTGCGAGGGTTGAAAACATTCCCCGAGGCTCAAGATCGCGACTAATGCCCCAAATTATTGCATTGCTGTTCCAATCATTGCAGGGCCAGCAATTACGTTTATCATAAGGATTTAACATAAAAAATCAATAGTATACAAAGAAAAACAGCAAGCTTGGTAAAAACTGCTGCGAGCGAACATACAGTGTTTCACCAATTTTACAGGGACTAAGGTGGGAGCCGCTAGATACTCGGAGGCTATCCTCCAGGCTTAGCTTTCTTGAGAAATTCAGAACTAATGTGTTTCATAGCGACACAGAGAGTATTATCATGACGTCTCACTCTATCTCTAGGTCTGATAGAAGCGATAAAATAAGAGAGATACATTGCCTAACAAAAAGGTACATAAACTCGTTCTTTCCGTGCACACAAGCGACCACAGTGAAAACTGAGCTCGACTAAATACACTCCCATAATACACGTCACCATTTCACCTTCCAAAACCTTATCCCTTACAAATTTACACGGCTGGTGTCCTAACACCCCCTTGCCACACTCCCATGTGGCGGCTTGCAGGGTAGTATGTAGATGTAGATGCACGTTCATTTGTTGGTCATTCGATCTTAAGATTGGTTGGCCGTAGCCCTCCATCATTCCCTGACTAATGCTTGATTCACTACCTTCTAGCAATTTTATCTTTATTTATTCTGCGTACTAATCCATTGTTTTCCGCCCTGAAAGTTTTCACTCTATTTACTTAACCTATTTTCTTCACAAACCAATTGTATGTACCTTAGAGTATACCCATACCATCTGGTTCTTCTTTTATGTATGGTGCTCCATGTGGTGCTATCTTCTTCTACTCTTCTGCATAATTCCTCATTTCTTATTTTTCCCGTCAAGTTAATCTCTAGCTTTTGCCCCCGATACCAGATTTCAGGAGCTTTCTCAAGCTAATCTTTTCGAGTTACTTTTCCAATGGTTCATGTTTCCCATGCGCGCCACACGAGGGTTTCACACAATGTTTTCTCGTTTGTAGTCCTATTCTCTAGAAACACATTAAATTCCTGTTAATTACAAGCGCTTAATTCCTTCGATATCGATAACTCCAATAAATATTTTAAAATTGTTTTTGAATGTTTTTAAAAGTCCAATATTTTGGTTCCGCTTAGAAGTGGCTGACTACGGTTGGGATGGCTGAAGGCAATGCAACAAAATTATTATAAAACAATACATTTTAACTCAAAAATTAACTGAGAAAGCCAAATCGATCATGCACCATTCAAAAGCTTGAGAGAGAAAAGTATCGGCCAACATTGAACTTATAGCGCCATCATAAAACAGAAATTGGTCGTCATATGCAGGTATAGAAGCGCGTGTCAATATGATAGTGATCTTACTGTAGCTGAACATAAAATCTTGCAAGGTAAGCTAGAGTTGGTTCACTTGAAAGATTATAGATGGTTACAATAGTAAAATAATAATGAAATTAACTGAATTGATTAGTTTAAATAATTTGTGAAAATTCCGTAAAGAATATTGGGAGAATATGTAGAAAAATATGAGAGAAAACGTTAAATATTTCTATCTTAAGAAGCCGTGCCTCTACAAAAAGGAGTTTTACGAAGAACGTGCATTAAAATCAGTACCTAACATGTTGATACTATAATCCGATGAGAGTTTCAGGAAACTTTCGTTACACAGAAATCCATAACGATACCGAGCTGGCGCCTTCTAAAGTCTGCAAGCAGCGGACGCCGATGACGGTGGCGCTGACATTTATTATTTTCTTATCACGCGCAGCATAATATATTGAGAAGTTGTTTCAAAAATTAAACAACAACTATGGTAACGCGGAAATAACCTGCCATTTAACGATTTTTTTCTTTATATGCTGTGTCTTGGTACGACTAGGACATAAGAAACATACAAAATAGGATTTGTTTTCCGCAGCTCTCTACTACTCCATACTCTCAGCTAACTCTTTTAATTCTACACGAGTATTCATCTTTAAAACCCTCATTATTAACTTCATCCCAGCCCGCTTAAAAGTCAGACATAGTTTTCAACTTTTTTCTTTTGCGATAATTCTTCCAATTCTTTTTGTACTTACAGCGCGGTTACAGCTGTTGTATCTTAGGCTGAATCCAATAAGTTTGCCTCTTCTATTTCTGCGAGTGATAATTAAGCATCTTTTTTCCTCTTCATAGGACTTCATCGGTGGTTCTCTCCTTCTATTTCCTTATGATTTCATTTTTCTCCATTTCTCCCTCCATTTCATGATTATTCAATGTTACCTCGTTTCCAATATTCCTTACCTTCTTTGCCTTGTTAAAATTTTCGCCGGAGCTTCACTATCATGTAATAGTCCTAATATGCATTTTATGGAAGTGCTACCTTATTTCCAAGCCGGCGTAGTTACTAACGTAAAATAAATTTGTATTCATTCGGTGGGTAAGTCTGATGTGAGTATAAGGACATAGAATGAAACTACTATTTATCAATGTAGTATGAAATTCCAACGCCTTTGTTACAGTAGCTCTCCTTCTCCTAATAGATCTACGCTGGCCGTTTTTTGTGAGCAGTGATACGCTAGAATATAAGTACCAGTACAAAGAAAATATTGACTTCATGAGCACCATAATACTTTTTATTACCTAAATAATATAAATAAATGACTAATTCATCATTCTGTTGTCTCGGGCGTGACTTCGTGAAATATTTAACATTGTAAATGAAAAGTATAACTGAGTTATTCCACATAGATTTATTATTAGGACAACCTAGCTTTCGACGAAGCTCGTCATCATCAGGTGATTCACCAGGATTCATCTGACAAGCTTCGTCGAAACCTAGGTCGCCCTGATAATAAATCTATGTGGAATAATTAAGTTATACTTTTCATTTACAATACTAATTCATCGGTAAAACTATTAACTAGACTTAATATTTATCTATAACAATTCAAATATAACTACCTAAAAATGTTCATTCCTCTCTGCATCTAATCTGCACCTAAAGAATATAAACTAGATCTAATGCCATTACGTCAAAATCATATCTGTTGTTTTTGAAACCTAAAAATGATCTAGATTTAACTCTTATCCGGTAGGAAAAATAATGTTAATTTATATTGTTGTGGTAATTTCTGCCCCTTTCTTTGATATTACTCCGCGGGCCTGGTTCCCGTTCTTTTACGACCTCTCCAAGTCCCACCAATCCACATATGGTTTGAGCAGTCGGCTATCTCTTCCATTTGTTCCCATAATTTCTCTGTCGGGTCATTCCATAAAAATTCAACCAGAGGTGTTTTGGGCTCGGATCAGATTTTACTGAAAATCATTATTTTTGTTCGTCTACTCCTTTAATGACCACATACAAAAGTCAATAAATAATTGAAAATGATCTTGTTACAAAGTTTAGGAGCTTTCAGAAATTAAACTAAAATAAAGGGTTGAAATGACCTCCTATTATAATAAATTTAACTTAATTTGGCGATGTCTGTTTTTTTATATTTGGATGTTACATTTGTGATGTATACATTTTATTCAAATGATTTATTAGTTAGGTCATTTTACTATATTTAAATACATGATTAAGATTGGCAGTATTGGCCATTCCTTTTTACTTTTACATTGGTTTTCACATGATGCTGCGTGAACAATGCCAATTAGTCACAAGCTACAGTATAAAAAAGTTAAATGTTTGAGAAGAATATTTAAAAATGAAGAAAGTGAGAAAACAGACTGAATTTTGGAGTAAATAATAAGATATGTAAAATTACATAGAAAAAGTTCCATTGCTATATTTAATTTCCCACATGATGAATCTGGCAGTGGAATATTGGTGAAATAGTGGATTTTTTAAGCTGGAGCCCTGTTTATACCACCATAACTTCTCAACAAAGATCTTCATTGTGCCCCATTTCCTACTGTTGATGATCCTGTTATTAAAAATAAGGAATCTAGCCTCAATAACCTGTTAGTGATGACTGTTTGTTAATAATGGACTCCTAAAAAATGATTTTTGTAGTTTCGCCGGCGAAAAGATCCACAATTTAAATGCAAATAACTCAAAAACTAAAAAAGAAAAGATCTCTCTGAAGTACAAATTACATTGTATAGCAATTTTTAGCTAGAAAACGACTTTCATATCGAAGAAATTGGAATCCAAACATTGGTGCACAAGAATAGTCGCAATCCGCGAGTGCCAAAAATGGGCATGACACCCTTTATTGAAAGGCCCTAATACATAAACTCTTACGATTTTCAGCCTTAAATTTTGCATGTGGGCATTATATGAATAGAAGTACCATTACCTATTTATTTAGTCAAATCCAAGTTGGTGACCATACAAAATGTATGTAATTTGGTTGAATTCACATGGAATGACCCTGTCATCCTTTTCCTCTTGCCCTCCGCCCATCATCTTTCCCAGGCCGCCTACCCGGCCTCGGACTATTCCGCCCGCACACGCCGACACAAATCCACACGCGCTCCCCACACTTCCCACTCCACGCTCTCCCCCCGCCCCCGCGACCACTTCCACCCACCCTCCGCGTCTCCCGTCCGTCTGGGTCACGCCTACTTGCTTATGTGGAGAAGAAGAGGGAGGAGACCCGGCGAGGAGGGATAGGAAAGGGGGGAGTAATAAATATAAGGTTAAATAGGGGCGAAACTCGGCATTCTTTTAAGGTGCTTGGAGCGCTAATCTTGAGTCATTGTGTGCACATTTTAATATCTTTTCAAATAAGACGAAAAAATCCTTGTACACCACTTCCCGTTAGTATTTATACGTTGGAGATAACTATACGCGCTGTAATATAAATCATAAAAGAATTTTAATCCAAAATTTTCGTCTCAATTAAAGCATTGCTATGACTTTGGTTTATGGCATAAAATTCAATCTATTAGGAACTATAATAATAATGAAACTTACATTCCGCCGTTAGGGAAACATCTGAACATATTTCATCCAATTATTTCTATACATTTGTTAAGTGCAATGGGGCCACATGTTAATACAGCATTAAATTACCCAAAAAACGGTAAAATGGAATTTATTCGCTTTTATCTATACATATTACTACTTAGTACACGCATACAAATTTTCATGCAAAGCCGTGCATAAACGAAAATCCCTCCAACCACCTTATTGTTACCGGGTAATTATGCCCCCCGTATATTCCGCGTATATATGTAATAATACATATAAAACGTAGATTCTGCGGTTAGGAGAAAAGCTGAACACATGTCATCGAACTATTGCGGAATATATGTCAAGTACAATGGGGCCTCGTGTTAAATAGCATTAAATTGCCAAAATACAAAATCGGAAACATGAATTGTTTTCGCTTTAACCTATACATCAAACTAATTAGTACAGGCATACAAAGTTTCACACAAATTTGTGAATCAACAAAAATCGCTCCGAACACCTTAATGTTGCCGCGCGATTATGCTCCCCACCGTACACGGGGCAGGACTCCTATCACCCGGGGATTATTTTTGCGGCGTTGGATATATCGCAGTCCCGCCCCCCTCTCTTCGTCCCCTTAGTCGCCCTGCCTGCATTATTAAGGCCACCTTAGGAGGAGATGGAGAGGCGGGCGGTAAGGTGGCGGTGTGGTTCAACCTGACCGGAGAGGTGGGAGAGAGATTGTGAGCGAGTGAGTGTCCGTGTCTGTGGTCGTGTGCCCTGTGGTGGGAGGAGCGAGGGAGGGAGGGGTGAGATCGCCGACGGTGGAGGGGAAGGCGCGAACCCGCGACTCCGCTGTGATTTGCTGGCGAGGAAATGAAAGTCAGAAGAGGACGGAAAAAAGAATACGACTCGGGATGGGCAATCAAATCGATATGATCAATGGCTGTAACAATGCAGAACGCTGTCGATACGATAATGAGATACCAAGGCGGCATTACATATGGACGTTGACTTATTGAAGTAATGAGGAAATCGATGCATTGAATTTTATTGATGTTTGCAAGGAATCGTTTTCCTCACCCAAAACTTCCAAATATCCTCCAATTTTTTCAGAGGAAATGAATAACGGAAGGCTACAACAAACAATGGCAATTTTGTAAATCGCCTCATTGCGGCAATATTGCGAGCGTACATCTCTCTGATCGAGTCCCTTTGGCATTCATGGACTTTATAAATACGTACTTTTATAACATAAAATACAGATATGTGCATCATCAAAGAGTGTAAACTATGAGCAATTTTATTTCATTATTAAACACTAGAACAGTCATAAGTCTCGCCTCCATAATATTTTTAACATTAAAATAATTTCTAGAAGCAAATAGATATTTGCTAATACATCGATGAGATTTCCCCCTTATTATTCAGTCTCACATATGTAATTCACAATTGCATTCAAGTGACCAGGTTTTCACCGGATTTCATTGCAGAATCGAAATGAGACTAGCAGGAAAAAAAGATTCCAGTCTATTTCCCTCGTAAGTTCGGACTCAGGTCGGTTACCACCGCTTTTGACCCCTAATGCCATCAAAGTATGTCCCTACACATCGAAATGCAACTTATGAGCTACTTGCAAGGCTACTGACATACTAGTTATGTCCAAGTGTATAGCCGCTTTTAAACGTACAAAACCATCCATGCGTAAAGGTATCGAGTAAGTAGGGTAGTCAACGCCGACACTGTGGATCAAATATTAAGAACTTCATTATTTACCAGATGGTAGAAAAAGTAAAAATTTCGCCAAGCCTAGGTTTTTTCCTCTAATTTTCACCAAGTATAGGTTAAAAAAATTTAGTGCAAAGTTACAATAATATGCGTTGCTAAAAAAATAATGGGCCCAATGCTGTATTTAAGCTAATAGCAAGGTCGCTCAACTTATATCGGAACTGTACCAACTTATCTGTAAAAATTGTCTCATAAATCATGAGGGCTCAATTTTATCTGTGCAAATGGTTCTCTCATGAAACGGGAAGGTCACAGTTATAAGTCATAGTTCCAACATATATGCAATCTCTCCAGCAATCTATTCAATCAGTATTCTTCCTACACCATCGAAATAGTTGCATTGCGATGCTCTTTCCTATTGCATTCGACACGTCGGAGAATGGCCGGGGTAATGAACGTAAAATCAATAGTTAAAATGCCGCCTCGATGAGAGCCATCTAGCATTGATACACTAATCTTTTTCAAGGCCTTCCTCCAGGAGAAAAAGAAAGTAAGAGAGGCATTAATATTAATCATATCCATAGGAGAACAGTCAGTGAGATCATTGACTTGCTATCAGAAATATAGGGCATTTCAACGCCTCCACGGGTCATTGAATTCATTAAGTTTTACAAGTAAGTAAGGGTGTCTTTGATAAGCATCATTCCCATGCCCAAAGTGACAACAATTTCCGTTAGTTTTTACTGCGAGGAAACGGTCACTTTTGTTACGCGTCAAGCATAACATAGCGCTATGATTCTTTTCCAGTCTCCATTCAGGCTAAGAAATCTGGAGTCTCTCGCTTCCACCAGCTCTGTACGCATGATGGGTGAATTTTCTTGATACACCTGTTGTATTTAAATAAACTAACTGCATTAAGTAATTTATGACACAGGATTTTACAGCCAAAGAAAGTGAAAAAAACTTGACTCAATAATTCTAGCAGGCCTATAATGGAGCATTTTATTCTCTGCAAGCGATTTTAATTGTATACGGTCATACATGTTGGTTGTAGGGCATTTATCGACTATTTAAAAAATAAATGTTCAAGATACGAGTTAGCGGTCCACTAATCCAGTCTTCAAAGGTACGAGGATAAAGCTAGTTCTCTATTGGTCTCCTCCCACTGCACAGGGAAGGAAGAGTTCACTGGTTCCTGCCTTGAGGGAGCCATTTTCTCGACCGCAGACCAAACGTGAATTTAATACGCTAATAACTTGAACCGCCTTGATGGTTTAAAACGAGATAATTTCATATATTTATCTGCAAATCCAATCAAAGTTGATCATTGATATTTATAAAAATAAAAAACCAAAAAAATGCTTCATCGTGGTTGATCGCTGTAAGTTCTGCTAATAAATGTCCAGTTTATGGAGATATTCGTAAAGACTGCATTTTTATGAATTGCAAATGAAAAACACTTGCGTTGTTAAAGTGACCCAAGGGCAACTTCTTTCATGTGTAATATATGATTGAGGAAAACCAACCAATGCAAATTTATACAAAATTAATAACATAAAATCGACGAAAAATAATATCGGTCAGTATATAATTTATCGCAACCGATACTTTCACTACTCTGCACTGAAGTCTCCAACGACTAAGGGTGGGTCCTACATAAAAGGAGTACATTCTCGCCGGAGACGGATAGTGTTGCCGCGAGACTCGAGACTTTCTCGTCTCGCCTCGAGTCTCATCTCGAAAACTAGACGAGATCGTAGTGGAGAATTCGAGACGAGACTCGTGACGAGACCGCTTTTTGACGAGACGAGACGATACCACTTCCACGAGACTCTCGAAAGCCTTGAAATACAGATATTAATTGGTGTTTAGTGTAATGTGATTAATTGATATTTAGAGTAACATTATCCCTAAAACTACGCCCTTTGGCTAATACGTAAAAAAGTAAATTTCACGTCTTCCTAAAATATTAAATTTGAAATATATTTCAATGAAAACTTTGGGATAAATTAGATAACTATTAAAAACTATTTCTTCCGATACTGCTATTTCTGATGGCACGAGCGTGACTTCTTGAGTCAAGTAAGGGAGTGTGATTGGCTTACTATTTTTCTTATTACCTATTATAAATACCTAGGAAAACTTTCCCAGCAAATAAATCTACTATTTTCTGAAGCAGTAATTTTAAGTACTCATTTCTACGGCAAAAATATCATGGATTATACTCGTATATAAGGTAAAGTATCGCCTAGCGGCACTTGTAGTCCTGGTTATAGCATTCCTTCTTAGAAAAGAGGATGCCATAATTTCGAATTACGCATCGCACATCACCTCAGCGAAAGGATGGATGACGATTGAAATCACTATGTACCTCTTCCTAGGTTAGTAAGGATACTTAGCGTGATGCCATTAAATTTTGTCGAGGATGATACGAGAAAAAATAATAACTATAACTGGTTTTTCGCTGTTATCAATTGTTTTCATTTGCTTTTATATTGCTAACAAAATTTCCATTCAATCAAAAAGTCCACTACTAGGGCATCTAACCGGCATTAATTCATCAACCACTTCTTCTAACTCCATCCTACTTTTCCCATAAACAGCTAGCAGGTACTCCATGTCAGCTGCATTCAGTCCATTCTTAAAAGGGCAGGTACTTCGCGAAAAAATCTGTTCGCAGAATGCCAATTTTTACACTGCTAAGATGGATTGGTGGCAGTTAAAAACTACAGTTTTCAAGATACGGCGTGAAGATGTAGCTATGTCGCAAGTTATCTCTTTTGGGTGTGATTCCTACCTGATTGAAGCGATAAACGTGTTTATTAAGTCTAAATTAGCTAGTGTCAACCATTCTGTAGATTTCAATCAATGTCCATGTCTCTCAAGTCTGTCTTTACGAAATGTCTCTCACTATACATGCCTCTCACTTCAAAGCACTATTAGAGTGAAAAATTATCTTATTGCCGATAAAATTGAAATAAGAGAGAAATTTTATTTTTATTTCCGAATGACGATAGCAACAATGACTTCGAAAATGCAATTGTCGAATGGAAATCTCGAAAAACCTCCCTTTCCGAATTTTTAATGATGATGATACTATAATCTTTTTTAAGATGTTGGATTCCACCGTTATATTCCATAAAAGGACTAAGTTGCGTCAGATGGTACTTGACCGTTAAAATATGATTAAAAAGGTGGTGTTGCAGTTGCTGAAACCAAATAAATCCAACCTATCTTTCATCATCGATGGCTGCATATCCATAGCTGGAAAAATCATACTACGAAATCACGACCCATTTCATAGACGAGAATTGGGAGTACCAATCTCTTGCTATTGACCTTTCCATCCAATGGTAACCACACACAGGAAGGGATATTGCTAACGTTTTAATGAATACCCTAAAATCCTTTAAACTAGAGAACAGGCTGCAAGGAGTTGCTGTAGATAACGCTTCCGCAAATACTAAATTCATGGAGGAACTCGAAAAGATTCTACCAAGTTTTGGTAGTACTGACCAGCATTTTAGATGCATGGCCCATATACATAACCTTGCAGTACAATTTCTTTTAAGAATGTTGTCTTTGGAGGACGAGGTTTCAGAAGACCAGCTTCTATTAATTGGCAGTGATGATGCAGATTTTGAATTTGAAGAAAACAATAACTTCAATTGCCAAAATAAGGTAGTTATTTTTAAAAATTAAATTAAATTTGATTAAGTTCGTCAGCGTTACAGAATAAATTCCATAACGCTGAGTTCCTTAAGCTGCAGAGGAACCATCACTGAACCCTGAAATAGATGTTGCAACTAGGTGGAATACAACAGAAGAAATGATTTGAATAGCGCTTAACGTGAAAAGAGGTATTTCAATCCAATTTATAGTATCAGTGACCTGAAACGCCTCAAAATCAATTGTTTGGAATGGGTACTCTGTGAAAATGTGCACGAAGTTTGGATAAAGCTTTAAAGTTCTGATGAATAAATTAGGAGGAGAAAATTACGTTACCCTTCCACTCGCTACCGTTCCATTTACCTTGTTATTGGATAAGCTAAAAAATGGTAGAAATGCTGGACACCAAGCCTGGAAGAAATGAAGGGGATGATAAACTGTTGCTTGCTTATCAAGCTGCTCGGAACGAGATGTTTAAGCACTGCCGCCTGACAAACTGCATACATTGCGCGGCATTAAGATTACATCCTCATCATCAATGTGAACTTTCTCCTTGACGCCATGGGGAAAATAGATGCAGGATAAGTCCCTATTGAATTTTGAAGAAAGGTTCAAAGTCTATCACGATAATTAATCCACTCGAATGCAGTCCACTCAGCCCATTGATCAAGAGAATCTTGAGAGGTCTGCTAAGGTAAAAAGTGATAAGAACGACCTGCTAGATGTATATTCTCTACATTATCAGTCACGACCCAGCTCTGAGAGGTATGTTCTTTCGTCTAAACTTTTCCCTTTATTTACCCCTTGTCCATTACGATCGCTTAGCTTAACTGTTTGGACCATACAGATCAGAGAAATTAAATCAATCTCTGAACTTTAATTTAAAATTTTTTGACTTTTTCATAGAAAATCCCCTTTTTTGTGATCAGGTAATGGTTTTACTAAATTTACCCCTATTCAGTCATCACAGTATGAAGAATTGAGGATAAAACTTGAAAAATATCTTCAAAAGCCAAAATCGCCAAGTCATGTAAACATATCGACTTTAGGGGAGGCAAATGAGTCAACTTTTCCTGTGCTGAAAAAAATGGCGAGAGACTTCCTTAGCATTCCCACTACATCTGTTTTAGCGGAATGATTGTTCTCACGGTCAGCATTGACAATGAGAAAGCACAGAAACCGCTTGGGCCACGAATCTCCCAGAAGTTTATTGTGTAAACTCGTAGGTGACCTGCAATTTTGGCCAGTCATAAAGAAAACACTTCTAGAATTAACTGTTTTAAATCTGAAAATTACTTAAACTACTTTTTTAAATAAAAATTTTCATTCTTTAATTAACCAATTGCATGATTTTTACAGTTATATTTTTAAATATTCTGTGGGTTTTTATGTACTAAGGTTGTGACTATATTTCGACTATTTTTCACCAATTTAATTTTTTTTATTTCTAGTTAATTCACGGAGTAAAAATAAATTAATTGATTGTACATGCAGTTTCATGTGTTTGGTGTCCAAAATAATATGTATTTAAAATCCATATAAATGTCATTACTATTTCGGGCTCACCGATTCAGCGATTACGTACGCAAAGGAAACTTGTCTTTTTATGGTTTCTTTATTTAGGGGAAAACGAGACAAGACGAGAGTTTCGTACGAGACTCGAGACCGAGACGATACTGGGGTTTACGAGACGAGACTCGAGACGATACACGAGTTCAGAATACGAGACTGGCTCAAGTCTCGTCTCGTCTCACGGCAACACTAGAGACGGAAATTAATTTTTCGAATGTATTTGAAGAAGAAGGTATTTTCTACAAGCATATTATCTAAAATTATGCAAGTCAAACGACGGAATGAAAAGGGCTGCAAGGCACCAGCTAGTAAGAAGCTAAGCGAGTCACATAAAGTACATGGTGTACATGTTTCAAGGTAGGATAGCGTTAGCATGGCAATAACATAGGGGTTCACATTACGAATTGACATTAATCATTCTCTATAATTCACAGCACTGTTCTTTGGAACGCAAAAATTATCTCAGATGATAAATAATGCGAAATGGACAACTTTAATAAATTTTATCTTTAAATAAATCTTTATAAACGCATAAATAGATAAATGCCTATTTCAATATCTTGCCTAAATTCAATACCTGGGTAAATAATTAAGCAAGTAAACGCAAAATAAACTGCCATTCAATAGGAAAAGAGAGGAAACGAATATAATGTTTTCAGTCTATCTTTCAAAACGGAATGCATTAAAGAAATTCGTTCACAATCATTATCCTACAATGTATTTGAGCCTTTATTAAATAATATCATACTTTATAAAGCATTATTATGTATTCAGGATTTTGGTATTTTTATTCATGGTAATATTTTGCCAAATGAAAGCGAATGACTTCTACGCCAAAAGATCATTACGGCCGCAAGTTTCTTGCTAGAGGTAGACTAACAGAACTGCCGTTAAAGTTTACGTAGGTATGGGAAGGCCTCCAAGAATCTCTAAAACAACTCAAATTTTCATTGCAAAAATGCTTGTCTTCTTGCTATTTCTTAATAACACTTGTCATCTAATTTTCTATCAGCTATGATTATTTATTTGTAAAGGAAACACCAGAGAGGATTTTATGAGCGGTAGCACGCAAAGGAGTACCTATATCAACAGCAAATGAGCAGGAATTTGCCATACATTTAAAGTTGACGAACAGAATTATTTCCTAGAGAATTTATTGCGTGGAAACGCAATGAGAGCAATTATTTTCAACATTTTCATCTTCCTGTAATTTTCACATAAAACGCATTTATAATTAGGGATGCTGCGGGTAAGGAATAGGGAAATTACTACACACTTCCAGGGTTACAGGCCTAAGTTTTAATCGAGAAAGTATCTGTCCCTCCATGTGCATTTTAAAGTGGGCGCAAGACATGGGGCACAGCGTATTCTCGAAAGCAATACGAAAGAATTGCTTACTAACGTACTGAGCACCAGCAAGCGGAGATCTGGGGAAAAATCGACTTCCTTTCTGGCGGAATTTTATTCTATGGTATCGCCCACAACGATGGCATGATTGAACAAAAACTGAGAATAAACATATTTATCATCTTCCTTAGCGGGAGTGCAGATAATGGAACATACATTTTTATTAGGTGGCATAATTAATCGCTAAAAACTAAATATGGACTACAACACCACACTTGGTGCGTATTGGTGCGATAACCTTTAGTCCAAACAACAACAGGCAATACAAAAAATCGTGTTCCTAACTCATTAAAAGTGAGCACATTAACTCGTAAAAACAACTCTCTTTGGCAAATTCCTCCCTTCACATGGTTTTTTCAGATCTTCAAGTTTTATTTCTAACTTCCATGACTTTTTCCAGCTATTCCACGACTACAGCAACCCTGATGACCAAGGACGTGATTGAAATAGTAAATCTATTCGGCAAAAATCGGAATGTTTAGTCCTAACCATGCTACATCACCGAGATGACGTAGCTGGAAGTCAACGGAATCAACAAAAATTATGAATCAGTATGCAATAAAAAGCTACGTAAAGCAGTCAGAGTATTTGGAATACTTCACTTTTACTTTTTCTATGTTAGGTTCTGACAAAAAATCGACCGCATAATTTAAATAAACATAAGTGCCTTTACCAAATGCCTTGAGTACCTCATGAGTAAAAGCCTTTCAGGTTTATTCATCTATCCTTTCCTATTGATTACGGTTAAAGGTTTTTTTCCAACTTTCGTCAAGTGATTCCAAGAACCAGATTCCACTCCACGACTGTTCCGTCACATTTGCAGCTACTTCGGGAATATCACCCAATAGATGTTACTGTCTTCATCGAAGAACTCCAATAGATTTCCATAGAATGCAATAAACATTTTTTCGGTGACGCATCTATGGCCATTATGCGAATATGAATTGCGTCAGCTTCTGCTTATGCGCTGGAGACCTCGCAGGTGAATATCTTAGGAGTATACATAAGTAGTAGCCAATGCTGGTTTAGCATTAGCTTTAAAGCGTTGCTGTGTCGCTAGAGTATAGTTTACCAATACACATTTCCGGAGGGTTTAATGTTGCTCAAGATAATTTATTATCCCCAATCCCCAAATATCATTTTCTTCTTAAAAAAATACCACTTCTAAAATTCGGCTTTTTTTGTCATCCTCAACTTATTGCCACTCGAGCCAATTTATCCGTATTTTATTAGGATCTCATGACTAGTGTTAAAATCTCATCTCAATTACTCTAGTTCAGTAAATTAATAAGCGCCTCAATGGAAATCTTTCGGTTGGCAGAATAAACTGATCCCCATCATCTGAAACTAAATAAATTAACTCCAAGCCATGGTTCACTTTGGAATTCTCTCGTATTACCTACTATCTATTCCTATAGTTCAGTAAATTCATTTAACGTCTCAATGGAAATCTTTCGGTTGGCAGAATAAACAGATCATCATCTGAAACTCGATAACTTAACTCCAAGCCATGGTTCACTTTGGAATTCTCTCGGATTACCTACTATACATTCCTTGCAAGCATGCGTTAAGTTTAAAGCAGAAGCGGGTGGCACAAATATCCACAATCTGTCACGGGTTATCTTCCATCAAATATATCCCCTCAGAAAAACTCCTAAAGACAATAAAATTTTATTATTTGTCTAATTTATTGCTCCCTACTTCATGGAATTTAAAGCATTACTCTTTTCCTACTGCAGATAAATTCTTCCTTAATCAGATAAAAGAGCAAATTTTTATCAAAATAACCTTTGATATGCTCACATAAGCTGTTATATGAAATCAAAAAAGTATTTATAGGCATAAGGAAGGAAATATCTCAGCAGAAATGTTTTATATCGAATTTTGTTTCCATCTAATGGCGTCAAAGAAAAAGATTAAAAAATTGTATACTAGAGTCTGTTTATTTTTAATCTCAATTATACTATGCACCCTAATGAAGCTATATTTCCCGTCTTCGATGGATTGCATTTATCGTCTCCATTGCTGCTTATATCCAGTCTAACTCTACTTCATTGACGTTCTATTTATAACTAGAACACAAAATAGATAAGTTCTTAGGAATCAAAATTGGACCGTTGTACAAATTTAGCGGATAAATGCACAAAAAAGGTAAGCACAGATGGTGAAATGAGCTTGAAAAATAATTGGAGTTGGTTCTTGCATTTGATTTGTGAAAGGTGGTATCTGCATATTACCCTGAAAGCCACCACGAGGGTATTAGGCAGGAGGTGGGTTATCACTAGTATGCTCTATAATGTACATTTCGCCAACATGCACTATTCTATGTATAGGTACGCTGGATGGCAATCAGGTGTCATGCGACTATGATTGCAAAAGGTAGTTTACTAAATGAAACTAGATCTGAAAGGATATATTTGTGCTATCACCTTTTCATCTGAAACCGAAAGTACCAAGCTCTTATTCCAAAAAAGCAAATGCATATAATGTGTTCATCACGGTTAAAAGCTTTATAAATATACGGGATGAATATAAATCATAACAAAAAGAATTTTGAAAATTAACCGGAAGTAGCTAAGGGAGTCATCAATTTTGGACATCATAAATGAAAGCAGATACTAGCTTTTGTAGTTGGACAATGGTCTAAGAGAAATTGTGCGTAATACCCAAAATGAACGAAAAATGGTTTGCCATGACAACAGGAAAATCGACAAAGAGGAGGCCATAGAGGGCTGACAGTCAGTAAACTGATATGAAGAAAATACTAGACGGGTATTAGATTTGGAACGCTGCATTGTTCATATATTCGGATTTAATCGAATATTTAGATTATAGAATGAAGGATTGTTAAGAGATCACACGTGCTAATAAAAAGTAATGCTATCATAAAAAATACAAATAGCGGTAAATAAAAGGGTACTTACCAAGCAGCTATCCATGGAAAACGGATATTTCAGGTGTCCATTGAATCTCCAAAGGTGTATCCCTGTCGGTAAAAGCAGAAGCCATCGGTGCGTAAATTCAAAAATGGATTGCAAAGGCAGGTTGTATACCCTTTTTTAAATTCATCAATATAAATGTATCAATACAAAAGTTTACGCCATAACTTTCCAATAAAAGAATTTTACGGGCGGGACATGCGTTGCAGTAAAAGAAAAGGAAAGCAAGCGGACGACTGAAGGACAGTCGCTCACAACGCCCAGCGATTATCATCATTAGTTGTTCAATCCTAAGATTGGTTGACTGCAGCCCTCCACCCTTTCTAATCTAATCCTAGTTCTCTAACCTCCTGTCTATCACTTCCAATGTGTTATCCTTTTTATTTGGTCTATAAACTTATTCCTGGATCTTCCCCTGAGGACTTTTCACCCTATTTGTACCTCCAATTATGTCCATAACGATCCCATTTTGCCTATGTGTGTGTCCAATTAATCCGGTTCTTCTTTTCTGTATGGAGCATTTTGCATAATTTCTTATTTTGTCTCTTCACTTTATTATCATTATTCTCTTCCATCTCCAGGTTTTGAAGGCTAATAGCCTTTTCTAATCAGCTTTTCCAATGGTTCAATGCTTCCGATCCATAGAAAGCCACGCTCCACACGATGTTTTGTATTATATAACATAACACAATTTTTGACTTAGCATTAACTAACATTGACCAGAGCTGCAGGACCAAGCCAAAATATTAGTACCTATATGTAATTCCCAAGTTCAGAACTGAATTTATGGAGCTACAAGCCAAAGGATTTGCTTAAATTTATTTAGATTTCGATGTGTTAATCTCCGCACCGCATTCTTCGTTTTTTAAGAAGAAATGCATACTTAAGCTCTGTATAATAAAACTAAATCTGTACTAATATTTTAAATTATTCCTCTTTTTAATCTTATATTTTAATTATATTTCTTTTTTGAGTCAAATTTCCAGTTTTCCTTTTCAAACATCATTAACTTTATATTATGGTACATTCAAGGGGGTTTAGACAAATTTTGGGGTTAGATGCAAGAAGGGACTGCCTGTGACTGACTGTCTCAATCTCGCCCCAATAAAGACGCATTATTATTACTATTCATTGCTATGGAATGTGATGTTTGCTGTCTAAATATTATTCAACGCAGCGTCCTCCTGTTTTAGATGCGGATCAAATGAACTACGAGACCCAGTGGCCATTACTTCACCAAATAAAATTCGCGTATCAATTTACCTATCGGTAAAAAATCGATGAGTCGTCCAATTACGTATTAGCAAGCGAGCGTCGAGACATTCGCGGGAGTCCGTCAAATTCCTCCAGCAGACAAACTCGCTCCACTCCCATCGTCGCTGTCTCAATCCCGAGTTCCTCTCCCTCCTTTCGTCGTACACTTCCCCTCTCCCATTTCTCTTCCCCAGCCCCGCTACATCTCGCCTTCCAAGGAGCCCACCAAACCTCTTTTCACTTCTGCCCTCCCCCACTCGGCCGGCTCACATACCACACAAACCCCTCCCTCCACTTCTCTGTCTTCTCCGCCCTTTAATTATTTTATAATATCTCAAGTCCATCCCGACAGAATTCTCATTCCACCTCTCCCCTCTTACGCTCACAACCTGCCCCGCGTCCTCATCCCACCCCCTTCCTCCGAGCGCTCCCTCCTCTCGTTATCCGACCGGACCCCTCCATGCCAATCTGCGTTTTCGTGAGAGAGGCGAGCCTCGCATGAGTCCAGCGCCTTTCATCTCCCGGCGATGTGTGGTCTAGCCCCGCGCGATGACTCAAGACGGGGGAATAGGACGCCGGAGACGAAACGAGGTGTGAAATGAGGGGAGCTCGGACCCGGAGGCGATTCGAAAGAGTCGTGTTTTTTTACACGCCCATTTCTCCTCCGAAGAATCCATTCAAAGAGTAACAATTTAACAGGCGTTCTGAACCAATCTCAAGGTTACTTATCAATTAAATAAAGTAACGCGCTAATTAACCAAAGAATTTAACGACATAAACAAACTGAACGGCTATTAATTTGATAACCAGATACGAAGCTGCCCCTTTTATTGACTTGATTATTTCAATTATGGAATTTTCATTTTGCTCAATACAATTGTACAATTAAATATCTCAATCATTTTGTGCATTAAAAAGCATCATTTTTAATGAAATTTGAATTTTAAAAAGCATTTCAGCTTGTAGCTCTATTTCTCCCACAAACGACGTGCTTCAAATAATTTTTTGTTGTTATGATAGATTTCCGCTTACAGCCTTAATGTATACAGCTTCACACGCATAAAAGTGTTAAGAAATGGCTCGTTGGCAGGTATGAGCACCAAGCTCCATGGATTAGCATCATGAAGTTTAATCTTAAAAATCTTTGTTCGGATGGAAATAATTGTTTACATAGCTTGAGTCCAAAGATTTTGCTACAAATCAGTCATGGCATTGTAAAATCTTTATTTATCTCATTTCTTAAATAAAATATGTCTGCGAAAGGTTTTCTTTCTACACTAAAAGTCAATTCAATAGGTGCTAATTCATTATTACTCGATGCAAAATTGATATTTCGATTTTAATTTTTAGGAAAATGTAAATTATTGATTAAATATATAATTTCAGCGAATTTACGAGATGGAAAACAAAATAAAGTTGTGTTATTGGCTCCAGCTAACATAATATAAGGGTGGGGTTAACTCAAAAATATAATATTTTGCTTTTCATTGCCAAAATATTAATTAATAGAGAGAAGTGTTTATTCCTAGGGCCCGAAGTTTATTGTCCATTAACTAAACCTCTTGCCACTTGCGAGAATTGAGGCAAATATTGTAGCAATTAAAAAAATAGTTCTTTGATAGAGAGGATACATAACGTTTTCTATAAAATATATCGCATTATTCTTAAGATATTCATGTCTAATTTATTATTTTTTGTCAAAAAAATTTATGAGCGCGCAAAACATTATCGCTCTCATTACTGTCACTCTTTACCCATTGTAAAATACTACTCCAGTATAAAATATAACCTATTACGTGATTAAACATAGATCAATTCACAGTAGTATTTTTGTATTTGTAGATGAGAAAATCGGTAGCCCCAAAATGGAATCTCTCTAGGGGAACCCATATTTCATTCGATAGTTGATTACTATTGAATTTGATCAGAAGATGAGGAATTACATTTTTAATATTGTTAAAATGAATACCGGTAAGTCAAAATTGCATTCTAGATAGAAGAAACTTTTAACTCACGCAATGTAGCATTGAGTCTAAGAGCAATTATTTTTTTACATTTTTATGTCGAAAAATAAAAAAATGTACCTAGAAGTCCCCATTTATTTCAATGATTTTCACGCGTAGGCTCGAAAATCTGTTCTCAGCTCAAAGTCGATTTCAACCCACACAAAATTTTTCCGAAAATCAGATCTAACTCAATAAATTTATGCTACCGAAAACCTTCAATATATGAACTTTCATCAAAATACTTGGAGCTGTATTTTGATTAAATTAACAAACATACGCATAACCCGTTCACGAGATTAGTTATACGTACAACCAGAAAGAGTCGGAATGAATGGAGTTGCATATGACATCCATAATAGTGTAATCGAAAGAGCATTGGAGAAATAAATGGAGTATGGGTGGAGATGATAGTGAGAATAAAGGTAGAACAGAACCTGATATAATCAGTTAGATTCGCTGTTTCGAAATATTAGTTGATAAGTTAGCAATGGGGAAAATTCACAGTAAGAAGAGTACAGAAATAAATGCCTGAAAATTAAGGCACGAAGCTAAAACACGCTAGGACATTATGAGAAGGGTAGGTCTAAATACAATGATTAGACGGCACGACATACAATAGTTGCCAATTACGTAGAGTTTAGAAAGAAAGTCCAAGCAAAGGAAGATAAGCGATGCGATGCATGGGTCGAAAACTTGGTCATCGCAGAAAAAGCGTGAGCGTAAACTGGAGGCAGTTGAGGGGTGAGTGTGGGTAGAGGGTCAGCTGGGTATCGAAGAAAACGAACTAGAAATCCCTGGATAAAGAGGGAGAGGGAATTCAGTGACTCGTACTGAAGATTTGGAGAAGGCAGCAAAGGTGGATGAGTAACGTGTTGATGGATGAGGGCATGTTAATGAAGTTAATAGAGAAGAGGGGGCTTGCAATTGTGGAAGTAGTTGGAGGATGATATGAATTTAGGACGTCTCAAGGATATGTATAGAGTACGATAAACTTATGAGAGACTTGATGACGGTTTAAGTTAGAGGAAAAAGATGACCCCCAAGACAAAGTTTCGGTAAGGACTGCCCAAAACCCTATTAAGGTCGTAGGATAACCCATGATGAATGCTTAAGGCTGTCTCCAAACCTGAGTAGTCGACGAGATGACTTTATACGGGTAGGAAAATAAACCCCTCTGTAAATAAAGCGTCCAAATTCTTTTTAAAAGAGTCATTAAACGGACTAAAAATCTTATGTAGAATTGCGGTACGTCCTGATAGGTTGAGCTAAATTTGAGACTTTATGCAGGATGATTTTTATAGAGTACACAATAGTGTGACCATCTCAATAGGAAGGGAATTTGACGTTGGGCTGTATTATCATATGTAATGCACAAGCTTCATGTAGTAATCACTAATATAATTAAGCTGAAATCGCACCAAATGCAATATTTCAGCAGACTGTAAAATTATTGCAGTTAAGGGATATGCCACTTTCATTAGATTGCCTTCAAATTATGTAGTATTTACTCTTACTTTGATTTTTATATCTCAAAGTGCTTCAGGCATTGAAAATGTTTAACATAACGCAACTCAAGGATCTGCTACGAAACATATCACGAAAACAGTGGCTTCCTCTAGACTGAGATTGGGTGGTGAGTCTGGGTATGCAGCTGAAGGAATAGAATGACGGGGAAAAATAGTGAATCCACTAAAATAAAATATATGTCCCGTCTGACCGCGTGGTCTGGTCTCCTAACATGAATGTAACCCGACCCCGAAAGCCCGGTCGCTTAAATCCCTCTACCGAGTTCAAAGGTCACTCGATTTTTTTCCAAAATTTCGATAGCTCACTATCGCTATCATGCGCGATGACCCCTAATCTGCGGGCGGCACCCATTAGACACTGCGTCAATCGCTCACACTCAAGACGGTCACACAGGTCACACAGGGTCCCGGGAGTGGAAAACTTGGAGGGACTCTCCCGCCGTATCACGCTCAAGGCGATGCCCGCCCAATCACAGGCATATGAGAATGCATCATCACGGGACTCGAGAGCGTTGGTTACATGCGCCGGTCGCATGTCAATCTAGTCCCATATACAGTCAGAGGAATTGACGTCACTCCTTATTCGTTTCGTAATGAGGCCTCGATATATACCGGAGGATCATCTGAATCAGTCTAAGAGGAGATTCGAAAAAAAACATCCCACTTCCGTTCAGAAAAAAGGCTGAGTGAGATATTCAATTTTTGTTGGGTAGTAATACTTTGGGAAGGACGTCAACTCTAATCGATGCAACATCTTGGGTGTACCATAAATTTTCTAGAAATATACGCAAGGGTGTCTTCCACATCACAGTATTGGTCTTTATAGCACTAGCGATGACCCTAGCGGCATCTAGTTCTGTTAAACAGCCTAATTCCTCTATAGACGGTGAGCGTTTCAAAAGATGGCCATCGGCGTAACCCACTTCCAAGAGGTATATACTTTTGTAGCAAAGTATGTATTGGAATCTTTACGGACTAAGTTCCATGAAAATACCATCATCACTTACTAGACAAAAAGGAAAAAGTCATAAGAATATAGTTATTTTAGCGGAGTCATTTACACCCACTCATGTTAACAACTTCTTAGCCATTATATAGAATAGAGTTAATGCCGATAATGATCTACCTTCCAATTAAATGGATTTTTTTCTCATTACTGTGACAGGAAGAGCTTGCTTTGACGAATATTATCCTTTTTAGTTGGACGCGCGTCCAACTAAAATGACTGCCTCAATCAAGTAATTGAATAGGTCCCCGGACACGGTTGAGATTTGATATCATATTCAGTCCTTGGGTTTCATCAATCAATCCTTTCCTTCATACATTCCGTAATGCGTACAACACAACTAGACATTTGGTCATTGCACTTTTGAATGGATATTTGCGAAATGTGGAATAATTATTACTTCCATTCAACGGGAAAAGTTTGGAGGATACTATAGCTTCGAATCTGATGTTAAAAGAAATCAACAACATGAACTTAAGTAGAGCATCATTTTATTGTTATCTTTGCGAAATTCAATTATTAATAAAATAATGGGGATAACGCGAGGAAACGGATATCGCAATCCAATGTAGTTAATGTGTTAAAATGAGAACTTGGATATAACTGATGATATGTAACAGGAACAAAGAGAGAGCTATAAACGCGGGGACCTCGCTATTGTTCAATATTAAAGGTAGGCTATCGGTTGTAAGAGGGATGGACCTTTTATGCAAAAGCAAGATCCTACCTTATAATATGATTTTTTTCTTTAACTCAACACTCGTCATATCACCCTTTATTCCATTATTTCTCTTCGTCTTCCCCGATTGCCCAGGCCTCTCCTAACTGTATTGTATTAAAAACCCTCTTTACCATATAACCTGCTAAGTACGTTTTTCTGCCTTTTTCTAATTTTCTCCAGCAGCCTCATCAGCCCAACGACCATTCCAAACCTCTCATGTTTTCTCTTGCTTGCTCTTCTGTCTTTTCTGATGCCCACTATCCGCCAATATGGTACCCAGGTAGGTGAATTATTCTGGCTGCTTCAGTTCATGCCATTTCCCTTAATTTTTTAACGTGGATAATTGATCTAAGAAAATTTTACAAATTAGATTTCCATGATTTATCTGCGATTTGCATTTCTAGCTCTGTTTTTGCCATGCATCCACCGATGACTGCAGTTCGTTGATCAATGGGCAATGCAATGTCGTCAGCAAATCTGACTTTACCAATTGTGCTCTTACTTTAATTCCTTCATGGGTACTGCTCTATCAATGGGTTTGGCCTAAACACTAAAAAATTTGGACAAAAGCATACCTGAGTTCTTTGTTCTGTATTTCCTAATGCTTTGGTTGATGCAGTGTCCAGAGTAGGCTCTGACTTCTTATTTCAATGTTCCACTTGCGGGTCACGAGATGTGTTACAGCTGAATGTGGATCTATACTGAGATCTTATGAGACTCTATCATGAGTTGAACTCCGTGCGCCGAGTAAGGCGTTACAATATAGGTCCCTTATCTCTTTTCGAATATAGTACCCGAGGTCATTGCAGATGCTGGGTTCCTCTCCGCTCTTACACAATTCCCTCAATAATTCTAACCTACCTACCCACCTATTATGGATGACTCAAATGAATTGAGCTCTAGATTGCCGCCCACAACAAAAGAAGTCAATTTAAAACACCTACGTATGAAGCAGAGCCACAAAGAGAAGTCGGATTCCGGAAAAGATGAGGCCTCCAATGGATTCCATTCCACAATGACATGGTATAGAGTCATGGATTCGTGTTCGTCATTTGAAAATAATTAGACAACTAAGATGAAACTTTTTCAAAGCATTAGTATCACGAAGATTCCTTAACACATCTACTGCTCTTATTTGAAGAAAAAACTACAGGATAGGCAGTGAACCAAATTGAAATTCCTACTGAAGAATGACTTAAGATTGATTAAAAATACTTGGCCGCCATTCCCATTCTTTTTAGATAAATCAATGTTGAATTAAAAACCAATAGCTTTCAATACAAATTCATCAGATGATTAAAATTAATCCACCTTAAAAATAGTGCAAACTAACTGTCGTTAACCTGAAGCACTTCCCTATCTTTGAAACGTAATTCTCTGAAGGGATGGAGCTTGTATGCACTATAGTTGATTTCAAGCGTTATTACACATATAGAATACTCTATTAAAGTTTAAAAAAACTATGTAACAAATGCTCTCATAGTATATTTTAACGCTCAGCGTTCTCGAAATAGATGTAGATAAATTGCTTCAGATCGAAGATCACGAAATTTCAGGTTTTCCTGGCCCGAATTTTCATTTTTCCGGGTAAAAATATCTGTTTGGTGGTGTATATTATAGAGAAGGTACCAGAATTGTAGCACAGTACAGTAATGCATGCTGCCTGGGGGAATGACTTATCCCAAATAATAGAGCACCACAATTATCAAAAGGAGAGAAAATCGGCCTTCAATCTGATGGCATATTACTTTAATGTTTAATCCAAAAAGAGGGAAATTCAACCATACCAATGGACTCATTTTTCAGATTACTGGCCACTTTTCTGCTATGTCATTTGCTCTTGCCATCCGACAGAGGCACATAAGATAGCCTTGTTTGCGTTTAAAATCTTCTATTGCCTCTTTCAATCTTACCACACTTAGAAGAAAAACTAATGGCTAAACTCAAATTAAGAGCCCAATGCCCTCATTCAGGCCAGATATTTAAAACACACTCATCAATTGAAATCACCTAAAAGGGAGCTCCTCTCATTTTGAAAACATATATATTTTTACGTGGAAAAGCCAATTTTTAGCCTTATTTTCCATTTTCAAAGATCTTAGAAGTTTTTCCAGTACTGTATCAACTCAACATAGGTAACTCTCGATGCAAAGCTGGAGGCAAATTAAATTTTTTGAGACCCAATACTTCAGACAGTTTGTATCAGAGAATTATAACCCATTTAATATGTCCTAGTACAAGTTTTTTCCAAAGCTGCGACAAAATCTGCTGGCTGCTACTCGAGAGCGACAAAACGAGCGGACAGATAACGATTTAATTGTGATCACTTTCAAATGTTTCAACGTCGACAAATTATACCAAAGATAAATGAATGTTTTCGTTCTCAGACATGTGCAACGTGAATGGAGACTTTTACCCCATGGAATCCGCAGTAACGGTCGAGGAAGAATAAAATATACAACAGTTTATTATCATTTAAAAATTCTACGGATGGGACATAAGGAAAGCAGCGTACTAAGACCATGCCATTCAATGTATGCTCTAAATTTAGGTTTATTCAGCTTTAGTGGGCTCAGCAGATTTTCTTTTTATGAAATACGTTCAAATGTACGTCTTTGGTTCATCACCGAGACATAAATATTTAATAATTTCAATGCTGCTACAGCCATCAATAGGGCTCCGAGCTCCATTTGTAGAGTTCATCCTAAAGCTACATCGTTTATAAAAATTTGATCGATTGTAATTATAATCCAATGATAATAAGAATCCGATTCAAAATAATAACATGATCAAATTAATGTTGCGTAATTAACTAGACAAAACATCTATCATGCTAGTTAACTCAAAGGGAAGTTTACTCAAGGGTGCAGAGTCCCGCAAATCCTTTTTCTATCAATAAAATAATTTAGTACATACTTAAAATATAAAAAGGGAGTATCAAAACAGATTTCTCGTAGTCTAAAAAGAATAATTCTTTAGCATAAACAATACAACTTGCTACATATCAATTTAGTCACCTGAAGAAATCAGGTTCATTAATAAGTCTACCGCTACACGAATAAAGCTGATGACACTTTGGGCTATACGTTGCCCTGAGACTGATTCCGTTGCGATTTTCCGAGACCAACTAACTTTCCGCCGAAGTTGAAGTCTTACGGGTATAACATCATCTCCGAGACGGATACTCTCCATTTTTTTCAACTTTCAAATATCACGCCAATTAAACTCCGGGATTAACGGGTGAGCGTCAGAATGGCCTTGTGACATTTTGCGACTTCCCTCCCTCCCCCCATCTCACCTCACCCCGAAGTCGTCTGGTTCACTCAACTCTCCTCTGATATATCCCCACAACACCTTTCTCTCCACTTCCCCCATACTCCTGTCCGACCCAAACTCACTTAAACCCCCTCCCCTCCGCCCTCCTCTCTCTTTCTCTCATCAGCCTCCCACCCAATACACTCCCCTCCCCCGCAGTCTCGCTTAACACCCTCCCCAGACACCCAATTACCTCCACGCACATAGCGAACACTCTGAATCCCACACTCAGACGGGATTTTCCAGACCTCTCTCTACCTCTTCTTATTTCTGCGTCACTTTCCCCATTCCCTCCCTCCCGTTTTTCATCCAATCCTCGACCGGAAGTAGCATTTTTCGCATGAATACCGTGCGCTCTCCGCTCCTCCATGGAATACACAAGTTTTTACCACCCTCTCTCCCCCGCCATGTCCGCCGCTGCAAACTTACTCGCCTTTCTTCACCCCACACCCCCAGACAACCAAGACCGCCGCCGAGGCCCTCCGTCGCGTCGCCGGCCGACGTCCTCCTGCCCTTACGGCGGAGTTTTACCTCGCGGGGTAAGGGCGCCGTCGCCGCCGCTGGCCTTTTTTTTTAGGCACGCGGCCGACGCAGATCTCTTCTTCGGCGCGGGATCGGCACGATCGGCGCGAGACTGGGGCGGTTATCCGATGTATCTCCCTCCCACGGTAAAATAGCGCATGTTATTGTGAATAGTGTCGGTGGCAGCGCGCCTTTGAACGTTTTCCCCATCTCTTGCTGGCCGTAGGCGATGACCAACTTAACACTACAACGACCATGGTGTCATTTCGACCCCTGTGACTTTTTTTACGCTGTATCATTTTTAGATAGAACCATTGTATTCATGATATTTATGGCGACAAATTAAGGAACAAATATGCCAGATTAGGATGTGCGAACGCAGCAAAATTGCAGATCCCGCAGTTTTGTTTCTCTTGCACCTCCTAATGTGCCATCTCTTTCGTTGCTCAAAAATGAGGATCCTGTATAAAAATACGTTGGCGTATAATGTTAAGACAAATCAAGTTAAAACCAGCTTCAGCTGCAAGTAGGCGCAGTATGAAAATTGCCATTTAATTATCCTTTAAACAAAAATCATTGTTGTTTTACAAAAGAATGACAACACTGAAGCTTCGATGTTTGCAGCTCATGCTGTGGCAATTTATAAAATCTTGCTAGAACAACCTTGCACTGCTATTTATAGATTTATTTTAAACTATTTAAACGATAATAATAAGTGCTCTTCAATTAAGTTGCAACAAATATATTGTCCAAATTTTGTATTTGCAAAAACCTTTCGCACCAGCAAAGGTAGGGAAAACAACGGCGGCCCTAGTGTTTTAATAACTGCATAATTTTAATTTAAAAAAGAAATAACAATCTTTATGACGATTAAATGAGATGTCGTACACGAATTGGCAATTTTTAAAAGAATCCTCAAACTGCTTTATGCATGTACACAATAAACTATCGCCTCACCCAAAGACTGAGACAAAGACACCCAAAGAGAAACAAAGTTGGAGATCGATTCGGCAAAAGAAAAAATATCCCAGAGGTAGTATTAGCCATCTTCATTCATTGTATATAAAATAAAATTGGTTTTCAATAATCATGGTAGAAAGCATTTTAAACAATTGGCTATCGCGATGCTTATACTAATGTGAGAATGATGCTCATATCCTCCAGCTAAATAAAAATATTAGAAATTTGAAAGCAGTTGACATGAAAAAGAAACCAATGGAAATATCCCACTAATCCACAGGCACAGTAGCCGAAGGCCACCGATCTCTTTATCAGGGCAGGATCGGTATGGAGTCGGCTCGGGAGCTCAATTACGCCAATGCCTTTCCCACCCGCCTCTAAGTGGCATGACTCACTGAACGTAATATTCGTATACCTAGAGTTGGAAACGGGGCCTCATTAGATGTTTTTTCCTCATTTCCCACTCCTTACGACAGAAACTCCCCAAAACTTAGCTGTAAATTCCAAAAATTTGAAAACACAATGAGCGATGTGATTATGGCTAACGAAGTGATTCATTTATATTTAGAGCATGCTCTCAAGTGAAAGTGAAGCAATTCATCCTTTCATAACCATAAACACTAATTTTTCAAACGATAACACAGACCGCTTGTCTTAATTTCCTAATATTTCGGTAAATGAATACATTTCGTTTATTTACTTGACATTTTTCCAAAATTAAGCTCAATTTTACGATTTTGCCGAATTCATACGAAATATGATACAAAATAGCGTATGAATTTATCATACATATAAATTTGAGGGAAATATTATGATTGCAGAAAATACTCTATAATATTTTGTATTATAGAGTAGTTATATATGATACGGTATATATAATACTCTATATAAAATTTTACTCTTTAAACAAATATAAAGGTCCAATCAAGTAGGTTAAGCGTAAATGTTTGGCAATAATTTTCGTATAAGTTTATGGAATGCGATCAAAAATACTTAGGTAATCACTGATATGCAATTTCATAGACCGCAGAAAATTTGATAAACTTGTTTACTTGAAATTCAGTAGCAGTAAACATCACATTTGGTAACAGATTCCATAAGTTCTATCTAGTTTTAAGACATTCAATTTTGTTGAAATTACAATTGAGGCAGAGGTGGAATAAAACTATTCTAAAAATATAACGGTTTGATAGTCCGTATGCCTGCGGTTACAAGATATACATGTATTCGAGGAATGCATTTGTATGGCAACGAATTTTAGCCGGATATAGCCGCAAAGCAAGAGAACACTGATATTGGAAACACTGATTGGAAATGCGCAGTTGAAAAACTATGTTGAAGATCAAATGGCGTAGATTATCCCTTTTATGAATATCCAAGGACGAGCTGTGGCAAATTTTTGATGGGAAATTTGGATGGTAGCGAAGAACGGCGAAAACGTTTTCTTGGTATTGAGAGAGGCTAAAAATCTTTCTAAAAACATAAATGAACAGAAAATATGATGGAGCAAATCCCAAAACAGACCAAAAATGGAATGCATCAAGTCAACTCTAAGGAATTCAACTTTGGAGTTTTTATTTATGTAGGAAGAACGAAGTTGGCTGAATAGATGGACATACGGGTTGAAGCAAGCCAATTTTGGGATGAATAAACGTTGGATATAATGATTATCTTGAATTTGACATGTTTTTGGTCATTATCAAATTTTTCTAGGCTCAAGCTAAAAGTCAAGAGATCATTACAAATTCAAAAACCTTATAAAGATACCATTAGGACTGTACGAGTTGAATCAAATACTGAATTCCACCGTTATGTTTGTTATTGCTGGAAATCTCTCTCATTGCTGATGATCGACATAAGTTATTAAAAATCAGAGTTGATCAAGACTTAACGCCGATTATTCAACGAGTATTTATGGAACCAATACTCTTTCCAGACATATGAGCTGACTGGAGCGTCATTTCAATTAAATTAATGCATTTATACAACAATTACAACATTCATTTCCTGATAGCTCAATAATAATATTCCTTGGTGTCTAAATTTTATCACCCATTAATTTCCAGGGTGAATTTGCTTTCTATTGAAAGTTAATTTTTGTTGCAAAAACCACATTGCTATTATTTGGAAAAAAGACTTTCTTCTGTCAGGTTCCGCGTACTCTAGCATTAAACACCGTCTAAATTCAATTTCAATTCGCGATAAAAAAGAGAAATAAAAGCACGTATTTTTTATGAAGCCAGGATAAGAATTAAATGTAATTAAAGTCGTTTTGCCGCCAAACCACCTTAGTTCACGTGTGAAAACTTTCAAGAGGTCGGCGCCGATTGCGCCGAATGCACCCGCCGCCGTCGGGGTGAGATAGGGTCGGCCTCCGTAGAACATGTCATCGGCGCCGACTTCTACAGACTTAACCCATCCCCGCGTGTGCTCGAGAACATCGCTCAGTCCACGCACCATGCTCACTCACAAAACTGCAATTAATAAAGTATCAAAAGGCCCCCCACTCCTCATTCGCAAAACCCGTCGGATTATATACTTCTCCCTTCCTTCTCTTCCTCCCTTCCCACCACTCAGTCATTCCCTCCTCCTGCCGTGTCTGTCTGCTCTCTCACCGCCGTCTGGACACCCCCACTCCTCCGTCTCAACTTCAACCCATCACCCGCCATGACACTGTCCGCCTAACCCGACCATCACTCCACCTTACTCACGACACCCCATGCCCTCGTCCTTGCTACACCTCCACCGACCACTACCCTACCCCCTCGCACCACGCCCCTCCCCCCTCTTTCCAAAAAAAAAGAAAAAAAATATAACCATTGCCACCACTCCCATTCCAATTATCGATATTTATCTATAGTGCTCAAGGGTAGCATAGCGTTCAAGCAATCAAGTCTCTCCCCACCTGTGTCGAGTGCCGCAGATTTGATTTATCGTTTGAAATTGCAGTGAAAAATGTTATGCGCGAAGAGCGGGCGATTTAGTCTCGCCCGCGGAGTAATATATTCACGGGCAGGTGGTCGGGCTGTGGGGAGCGTCGGAGCGGTCGGGGGAAAGAGAGAGAGGAATACATACGTGTTCGGCGCGTTGTTGGAGCCGCGCGCGCCGACCGGAAAAAGAATTCTGCTCCCGGATTATTATGGAAAGCAAGCCGGGGCAGTAAAGCATGATTAACTGTGGCAATAATGACACCGAGACGGAGGGGGTGGGGGGACATAACATCTGTGAGGGAATAATCTCGTCGGATCCAAGCGATGGTTCAATCAAAATCGCTGAGTAATGAGTCCAGCCTTCGTCTGATGCTTTTTAGCTCCTGCCGCCTTCACTTTTAGTCTTCATTGTGGATTGGCCGAAAGCGATGCAATATATGGTGAATGTAACGAGGTTTTTATGCATATATTCCGTTTTTTAGCACCAAAACACAGTACTTTCAAGAGGATAATTAGATAGGATTTTAATAAGATACATTGGTCTTTTCCAGCTAAGTATACTAACGTTCCTGGAATTCGTTCAAATGAAAGAGCAGTTAAGGATCCGAGAACAATTTCCACATTTCAAAGTTAAAATTGTGTTCAACGCATGAATATTATAGCACATCCAAAGACTTCAGTCATCCTTTTCGCTAGGACGCATTTTAATGATTAATAAGCAGGAGTTCTCATGGAGGTGAACTGAGTATTACATGAATTATTACGAATGAGGAATAACGCAAGTTCGTGATCAACAATTATCAATGAAGTCGTCACGGGTTTTTCACCAGGTTAGGTAGCTGTTGGCCGACGTTTCGATGGCTACCTCCGCCATCGTCCTCAGGACATGAGGACGATGCTCATGCCTTGAAGACAATAGCGGAGGTAGCCATCGGAACGTCGGCCAAGAGCTATCTAACCTGATGGCCAATCCGTGAAGACTCCATTAGTATTATACGCAGGGAAAGAACCAAATCATATTTAAACAACGATCAATTGTCTCTGCTCCACTAATTGTTTGTGAACATTTGTATGAATGTTTTTTGCATGTTAAAGTGCTGGAATAAAATAGATGAATATAAGAAAAAAATTAAAATAAAAGTTATGGATATCATAGGTCTATATTATCTAAACGCAAACCAGAGAAGTGTACGTACAGAGGCTAAAATAGAGCGACCACGTGTCCACAAGTCCTTAGCATGATAGAAAAAATTAAACTATATAAGCAAAACGTATGTGCTATGTATTTTAAAGGCATTAATTACAGATATACTAGCTTCGTAATAAGTTTCTTATGGATCTCACTTATCCGCACCACGTATTCCGAATTACAGCTATTAAATTGATGTCTACAGCAAAGGTTTCAAAACACTTGTGGAGAAAGCATCTTGATAAAAATTGAGGCAATTAAACAAGATGATAGAAGTCGGAGTAGTGGGTACCTGACGCCTCTCACAAAAAAACATTTGGACAGGGAAAGGATTATTTTTCGTATACCATAAAAATAAAATCATACAAAAGCTAAAATAAGATACTTTCCCAAAATACCGGAGCTCATTAAGACTTAGAAAACGACTCAGATAGGTCCAAATTTCAAGCTACCTTGATTAAATAGTTATTATGGAGGTCGTAGAAATGGGAGCTAAACACTAAAAAATCGGTATAATGATCTTCATGGAATAAAAAATGAGAATTAGATTTCTCTAACGTAATTCAGACGTAAAAATGAGGTTCTTTGAATGGTTTTCCTTTAGAAGTCAACATTTTATTGGATTTAACTTGGTTATAATACATGAGTAACAAGTGCGTTGTATCGTATCGTAATCGTTGCATTGGAAAAAGAAGTGTTTTCAAAACTTAATTTGAAAAAGTAGGCGAAGAAATAATTAAAGAGAAAGACTGCAAATCACACATAGTTAAGAAAATGCTCATTCATAACAAAAAAATATCCTAATAAAATCAGCCAAATTCGTTAAGTTTTTCCATCGGAAGAATAAAAAGTGACAATAAAAATCACTCGGTAGGTTAGATCTGTAACCCCTGCAGACCGTCAACATCACGTAAACCTTAAGCCGAGATTAAAATGCTGCAATTGCTCGTATTCTTGGTATAGTCATACCACCACGCTATCCTTGCAGGTCAGGAAAAAGATGTCTTTATTAAGCGGATCAAATTTGTGACATCTCATTAAGCGTATCGATATTCTTCTTCTCTTTCACCTAACCCAACATTGCGGTAAAACAATTGTGAGAAACCGTCGAAAATATGGGTTTTGAGGTTTCCTTTTACTCCAAACAAAACAAAAATTCCATTATGTCGTCAAATTATATCTCTCCTTTATCCACTACATTATCACATCTCACGAGATAATGGAAGATGACTAAGTCTATCCTACTTCAAGCAGCGTCTTGTGAGGCAATATGGAAATGATTGTACGTGCGCGCCTGATTCAGTGTAAGTCCCAAAAGAGTAAACTTTTCGTGATTTACTCCAGTACTCAGTGAGGAATATCGGCTCCCCAAAGTCTAAAGGTCGTTTTATGTGGTCCTGTAGGGTTGTGTACAATGTATAGACCGATATAATTATCTTCCTTCACAGATAAAACTTTAAAAAATGCCACGAATGTGTTACTCTCAAATTATATCTGGACCCATAAGTGAGGCATTGAACAAGATTAGTAATCTTTCTACCCACTAGAATGCAAATAGACGTTGAGATGAAGTTTTTATTCACCTCCATTAATTATATTAAATTATATTAAATTATAATAAATTATAATAATTATCCTAGGAAGGTTTTCTAAGCATTATTTATGACTAGAATGAATGACTTAGGGAGCGTATATAAAATCAGTATGTTTTGTTAGAGGAAAGAATAATAATCAAATACATTTCCATTTGTCTACTCTCCGATCCTTAACTGTATACAAAAATAATAACTTTTTCATCTATATTTGGCAGTAGTACAGTCGTATATTACCTCGGCTAACTCACTAGTCATCAATAAGATTCAAAGCCACAAAATGTTGCAAAGCTGAAAGACAATTTAATTTTCACATACTTATTGTAGTATAATTGGAGTAGAAAATATGAGACCATTTCAACCAATTTTCACTCTCGCTCGTGAATTTTTCCCTATATCTACCAATCCATCCAATTCAAATGTTTAGCAATGGCGAGTAAATATTTTAAGCCGTAAGTGGTGTAACCCAATTGAAGATGAATCACTGCGATAAGGCATTTTTAAAATCTAAATTTGTTAGATGTTGGCATTCGTACACCTAAAATACAATAAAACTGAATGAATATGGAATATTATACCTAAAATCAGCAATTATCTTTACAGTCAGAGAAAAAAGAAATAAGGTTGCGTATGAAGATTAAAAGTAAATTGATCAATGTGTCGACTTTTTGCGTGGGTAGAATAATTTCTCCTTACTTGTGCTTTGAGAAAGAGAAGAAAAGGTCTATTAATTTAGTGAAATACATAGAACTTTCCCCATTTTCCTATAGCATTCATTAGTCAAAATGAGAGCTACTATTAATATTAAAACAGCATAAATAACGCTGCTCTTCAATATAAACTAACCTATGAACTTGTGACGTTCTTTCAATTATTCCCACAGAGGCGACTTACAGGAGAAGGTGCGATGTTGAAATTATTCTTGGTGTCAGAGTGTCTCATTTGTTCCATCGAGGTCCACTTCCTCAAATCACTCACCACGCTGCGAGAAACGATGCGGTCCATTTAGCCTCGAGCAGTGAGTGGACGCGTAGCAAAGAGTGAAAATGAAGTGGGAGGAGTGTGGAGGGAGGAGTGTTTTGATGCGGACGAGGAAGTGATAGATGCCAGTATCCGAGGAAGGTCCCACGCCCTGATCTCTTCACACGGCAGTTCCACGAAGGACGCTGACGCACTCAAGAGAGAGATAGAGTTGGCTTCAAGCGCTTGGCAGTCAGGGAATTGAATATTTTTCCTGGAAAATTAGTGCCGGCCAAAAACGTGTAACAATGTGCCAGAGTGTTGTGAAAAACATATGCGAAGGTAATCCCTGACATATAAGAAGATAGAAAGCCACCTTAAGAATTCTAGAAAAATATAATACGAGGAACTCCTTGCGTCAAACAAGGAATAAGCCAGTGCCCACCATTGCCACACCATTCGGTGGTAGCAATTTCTGTTGCGGGGAGGCGATCAACATAATTTTAATTTCGCCAATAAAGCGACGAGGCTAAAAAATATTAGGTATTAAGGAAAATGAAGGAAGGGAGAAGTGAAATCCAGCATGCTTATTGCTTTGGCTGAGTCAAAGCGTCAGTGAGTTAATATTTTTACGTTTCTGCGTAAGAATGAAGTTTAAATGTCCAAAAATTACGAATTTCCACCTCTAGTCAATACTCCAAACCCATAATTATCATCAAACCACATGTAAAAAGAAGTTAAAGTCATGAAATCTGACGGGTACAGTCTACAGTTATTGATTTTAGAAAAAGGTGTAACCAATATCTGCTATTTCGTTTCAGAAACATCCCAACTCTCCACTGCTTCACTATCAAAGGTAATAACCATAGTACCAAATGAGGAATCTAAATGCATATCGTGAAAACTATATGAGTACAGCACGGAAAATTGTTTTTATATCCGAGCGCCACCGGAGCAGTTTTTTTGCGAACCAAATGCAGGAAAGGAAGTTATGTAATAAGTAAATTAAAACTATAAAAAATACAGGGTAATAGTTATATAAAGCTTGTTTTTACAGTTTTTTCTCCATGAGCCATAGGGTTAAGTTGAAAGAAATCACAAATTAATACCAGAAAATGATTGCAGCAGACGCTGCGAATCTCGCAAAATATAATGTCAAATATCATATCATTAACAGAAGTTTCATCATTTCAAAACACTCGTTACTTTGTAATTAATGACAATAACACATGTATGAGATGCATCTCATCCGAGGGATGAGATCATATGAGACATCATATAAAATGTCATACATGTGTTATTGTAATTTAAGAGTAACAAGTGTTTTGAAATGAATGACTTCTATTAATGACGTAATATTTGAAACTATATCTTGTGAGATTTGCAGCGTCTACTGCAATAATTTTCTGGTATTTATTTGCCATTTCTTCAACTCAACCATATGGCTCAGAGAGAAAAAACTAAAAAAACAAGCTATATACAACCATGACCCATTGTTTTGATTAGATTTTATTTATGAATCACAGAACTTCCTTTTCTGCATTTGGTTTGTAAGAAAACTGTTCTGTAAATCTTGAACTGTAAATACATTTATGATAAAGAGGAAGTATGATTCCGAATTCTGGTCTAACGAATAATCCGCAGTAAACGTTGTCAGAGATACAGTAATATTCCTAGGAATATAAATATGCGGGGATGCGGATCTTCTGCCTCATATCTTGGACGTGACAAAAATAAAATGAATAAAGAACACTGCTATTTTCAATGTTGCTCTTTTCAGGTATTTCCGTCGCGTGTTTGGTTTTTTTGACAACAGTTTCAACAACAACAAACAAAAGTTTTGACAACAGAAAAGAGCAACATTAATAATTATAAGAGTCGCGGAAGCCTTCAAAGAAAACACTGCTATTTTGTTTGACATAAAACAAGGAAACTACCTTTTTCTCGATTAAGAGTGGCTATGATCCCCAATTCAAGTGTAAAACAGTTATACGAGCATTTTGCTGAGGGTACATCATCACATGTGGCAATTCTCAATTAACTTTCCAAATGCATACTTCAAAAATGTGATAACCACGGTATTGGCCATTTGTCGGAGTCTCATTTAGTAACTATTTAAAAAATCTTTGACAAAATAAATATATCCACTTGTCAAAATGGAGGATTTGCAATTTTCTAAATAACTATCGCTGTTTTAAAACACTGAAGGATTATTTTCATGCATTTTAACGAGCCATCTGAGAACTTGAGCGTTAGTCCTCTAAATAGACATCATATTTCTATTGGGAAACGTACTGTAATACATATATGATTAATTTCTCTCCCAGTCATGAATTTCTATAAGAAAAATCCTGAATCATTAAGGCCACCAATCCACATTTTTACCAATATTAGCGCTGCAGATCTTCAAACCGAAAACAACAGATGGTGGACTAGTTATAATGACTAATTTGAACGTCAAGATTTTGGAAACATATCAAGACAAAGCTGTCAGTAAGGAGATGTTACGTCATAATTCGCAATCAAAACCTAGGTTTGGAAAAAGGTTTTACGTGTGGAATTTACTAAGAGATTTTTATTTTTCGTCTTATCTGCGGTAACATTCAACAAAGTTACGCCTTCAATCATTAAGTTTATCACTACATAGTTTTAAATTCGTTTTCTATACAGAATATTTATTTATATCCTCGGCCCCGTCGTCTTTGTCTCCTATATACATAACGTAGGACTGCTTTCTGACGAATATTCTGTCCTACCGAAATCAAACATACTATAACAAAATAGTGGAAAATATGAATGTACGAATGAAAATTATATACATTATTTTGTCAAATAGTAAGCTCATCTTTAGATGTACTCTCTCTTGTGCCTTGACCACATTCATCAGATGAAGCCTCATCGTCATGTTCTGAGGAATCGGTTGATTCTTCGCATGTTTCAAATGTCTGCTCATCATTGGAACTGTCAAATAATAACTCTCCACTATCTGACTCATCCTCTTGAATCTTATGCAGCTCTACTAGAATTTTGCAGTCCATAATGAGTGACTCTAAGTCATAGTTGAATACAGAGAACTTTAACACCACGATCCCCATAAAACTCAATATTATAGACACGAAATTCACTCTATGGAACTGATTGGAAGACAAGTTATACTTTCCACTCGCCAATCAGAGAGAAAATGTGGCGCTGGATCAACAAAGAGAGCAAAGTTCATGCGTCAGTATTGTAATATTGTAATATCTGCACCCCAAAGCGTGATAAGGTACACTGTACACAGCCAACAAATTAATAACTAAATATGCCATGAATCGACCAGACGAAAAATGAAAAGGTAGGAGGATATGAAATGGAAGGAATATATATGAGAATGTTTTTGAAAGGTGATCCAGGCATGGAAGTTGACCGAATGAATAAGACAATAAGATATAGGACGGACAACATGCGCAGTAGAATGAAAAATGAATACTGATAAAAAATAAGTTTTGCTGATGATACAAAGTGGAAATACATATCTGGGTCAAAGTGACCCGTATGGGCGTTCAAGGTAAATTCTTAGAAAAATAATTAATAGATCATTCCAGGCTGGTTAAAATTTTCGGTCATGAACACATGTTAAAATGAGTATAAGTCACGGGAGGAAATCCTGTTCTCATTCAAAATGACATTTTTAAAAAATTAATTTAAAATTATTTTTGGGTAAAATTGACCCACCCTGGCGTTCTAGTGTTAAAAGGTAAGGGTATTGCCATATGTTAAAAGTGAGCTAAAGATGAGCCATGTTTGTTCAATAGGTTTTGCAGAATTCCATTTATTTATCTCGTAATTATAAAAAGTCATTAACTTTAACCCTCTCTAGTGGTGTCAATTTCCATGTAGGATGAGTCAGAAACCGGCAGTTTAATCTTGAAGACTTAATTAAACTGCCGGTTTCTGATTCATCCTACGTTGGAAATTGACACCACTAGAGAGCATTAAAGTTAATAACTTTTTGTATTTTTGGAATAAATAAATGGAAATTTGTATAACCTATTGAACCAACAGGACCCATCATTAGCACACTTTTACCTTTTGATTAGGTTTCATACGATTTCAACAAAAATGTTATAATTATAAAGTTATAAATGATAGCCAATTTTATTGTTTTTTCCGATAACTTTTTTTATAAACCGATTTTAGTTTAACGAATCTCATTTTGTAGATAATTTATATCCTACGGTTCTTTTGTGCATCACTTTTCTCTACGATGCTTCGTTTTGCGTAACTGATTTTATCCCCTAATTGTTTAAATAAAACTTAAATCAATGAAATTATTTTAAATCATGATATGAGAGGACTCTTCCAATATGATCCTTTTGAGTTTTTGGCGATGAAATCGTGGGTAAGAATTTCTTTCTTTATTTTCCTGGCCAAAAGACACAGCAATCGCGCACTTTTGAAATGACTTCGTATTTGTTGGTCAAAAATCTCCGTCGGGGGCCGTATCACAGGCGGACCAATTTGTTATCAATGAACTTCCACGATTCTTTCCATTGAGACTCACGGAGTTCAGCTCCACCAAAATGGCGACAATTATACAAGAAGTGGGTCATCTTCAAAATAACTACTACTATTCCCTTCCAGTGACGACAAATCTAACAGTCATGAAAACATTAGACGTAAAAATTTAAATGCGTTATCGGTTATGATAATGCTTGGGATTAGAAATACCGATCGCTCAGCTGTCTCTGGCCGGGAGCCATGGCGTCGCAGCATAAACTCTAGGGCGGCGTCGGTAAAGGGTCTGTATTTAAAATCGCTGTTCCCAGAAACGATTTCGCATATTCAACCATCCGAGCCAAAGATTCAGGGACAACGTACGAATTAGGTTCTCGGAAAAAGCAACACGATAAAAAATGAAAGAGAACGCCGAAGTCCGACGCGGCACAACAAGGGCGAAGCCCACTGATGCGTAGTTTTCTCGCTGCGTGCTGTTCTCTCTTCTTATCTCTCTCTCGCTCTCTGCATAGGAAAACTACGCCTTGAGCGCAGATAGTCGCCGCAGTGAGATCACCGGGTGAATAACGGTGAGATCTGACGTTAGAATAATGATGGCGTGGCGAAATGAGGGAATGAATCAGTAAGTCGACAAACTTGGTGACGTCGGTTTGGGAATAAGAGACGCCGAAATCCAATCGCCCATGCTGACAGGTGAGGGAGAAGGCGAGCATAAATCATGCATGCGTGCGGAGGGAGGTCGCCTCCGTGGCTTGGGTCCTCCACCCTCTCGGTTGGGAAACCCAAAGGGAGAGTCTGTTGATTCGGATCGGCCCAGGGTGGGATATGGTAATCGTTTCTTTCGCCTTCATGTTGTTTCCGAGCCCACTAATCCATTGTTTTCGTAGTGTGTGAACGTTGCGATCATCATAGCCTCTGAGTTTAAGCTTAAGCAAAAATCAGAACGTGACGGATTAGTCACACAAATATCTCAGCATCTCCAAAAACAGACGTCAGGTAAATAATTGGGTTTTGAGGCTACATTGTCATGGTGAATGTGTAATGAAGAAGTAAGTCACGAAGACAGAGGTTTACTCGAGTCCTCAATCCATCGTGTCCCTTAACGTGAGAACTTTTTGACGATCATTGCCCTTATGCTTAAATGAAAAATCGTACGTGACACACTTGTCGCAAAAAGATCTCCACCTTGCAGAAAATGAAATGCACCAGCTAAAAACTTGGTGTTTTTCTAGTGTTAATATAATTGAAGCTCAATAAATATTAATCTTAAGAAGGCAATTATGCTGCAATGCTAAAGACGCAGACAGGCGGGGGAAAAAATAATGAGAAGCTCTCTAAGCGACAAGAAGAGATCGGGATTTCATTCCATTCCACTTACAAAAAATCACCAGTATTTGAACAAGGTAAATATGGGTGAGAAGCGAGGACTCTAGTCATCACACCAATCTGATCCACAGGAAGTATTAGAGAAGAATATTAAATAGATTTTGGCCATGGAACGTCTCAGCAAAGGCATGAATAAAAGTTTAAATACTGATATTAAAACGTTTATTTGATGATACGTGCTAGCTTTAATACTAAAACTTGGTAATTTTGTCCCTTATGTGTATATATTCTTCTTCATTCTTCGGCGGAAAATCATCTGCGTCGCAGAAGTCTTGAAAAATATCCCTTCCACCAAAAACAATATGCTAGGGTTGAACATTGAGGATAAGGACTGCATTGCCAGATTTTACTGAATTTACTGATTACTGAAGTTTAAACATAAGATGAAAAGAGAGATAAGATTTAAAAATAGCAGAAAAACAAGAATTATCATGAAGATGGGACGACAGATCATGGAATAAAGTAGATAAAACAATTAACGTACCTCTAGGGTATTGCGAATGAAAATGCGTTAAGCGACAAAGAGAAAACAAAATTTAATTTCGTAGCTTGTTAAGGGAAAAAAAGTTCACAGGATGGAAAGAAAATCTTAGGAGAGGCTCTTCACAGTAGGATAAAAAGAAAACCATTTTCATAGAGGTAAATTCTGAGTGCTGGTGCTTTATAATCCAGGTTACAGCTAGGAGGATTTTTGCTCGTGGCAATTTCTACGGAAGCCGGTTGATTTATGAGCTTAAATATGGGAATGTCAGCAAAACGAGGAATATTTCGAGGTACTGCTGGATCCCAAATCTAATTATCAGATGGAAGTATTGAAAATGGATAAAAACAAAAAGAGAAATCATCTCCCAAATACTCAAGAATCAAGATATATCACTTTGAATGGAAGTATTTTAAAAGCAAAAGCCGTGAATGGGATACAGCAAGAGTGCTGCTTGTCATCAAAACATTTACACAAATAAAGGAAGAAATAACTGGGAGAAAAATATAGGTGTGAAGGGAAAGAAAGTCGTTGTCAAGGAAATGAGCATACTCCGCTTCATTTGGCCATCAAAGGAAGGCGAATGACAATCGAGATGTCGTCACTGAGGACAGGTGGGTAAGTTGGTAAGGAAAGGACAATAAGGGGAAATGAGATGTGAAGAGAAAACCAGCTACCTCTGAGCGGAAGTTGCCAAGGGGTCCTCAGTTCAATGCTCCACCCGGAGGACAGAGAACTACACTTGAAATTCTCTTCGTATATCACTTAAGCGGGAATCGGGACTACGATGAAAAATCTCCGCCAGACCTGGGATTCAGCCCGGGTACTCACGGTTGGAATCCAGTAGTCTAATCATCACACCCGCTTCACTGATGACAATGTTAAGGGAATCCATGAACATCATATAGAAAGTGATGCAAGGTAAACAAGCATTGGATATCAGTGTACAAATATTCTTGTTGCAATTAACTAGAATAAAACTAATTTTCTAGCTAATTAGCTCAAATAACTAGAAGAAATATAGAAGGCAAACATTCAAATATGATGGGAGAAAATAGAGCGAATGCATTGAGATTTTTGCTTTGCATTGAAGTTGCTTTACATAGGATGGAAGGTGTACAGCTGACATAAAAGTAAAAAATGGTCAAGCTATGTAGATCGGTGATCACGGTGAGGAAACAACGTCTGCGATCAAACATAAGGTATCTCTTGACCAAGAAACAATACTTGAAAGAATACGTGAAAAGCGTGTTCCTTGAAGAGTCAGAGACGAACGAGTTTTGTCCAGTATTTGGCCGTCCCTTGCATTCCAAGCCTCTCTGCATTTCCAGTTTTCGGCTCCCATTTCTCTATTTTCAATATCTAGTGTGTTTTGAATGAAGTTTAAGTTACCAGGTGATATCTAGTTGAAATTGAGTAAAGGCAATATGATACAAATAAAAGATACTTTGTTAAACTTCCCCTCAATTTTACTGCACCATACCAATAAGAATTCAACTCTACGACCTCCATTCTCCGTCTTTCTCTTTGTATCAAGTCTCGCATTTCAACTCCGCAGAGAAGTAGACTTCGCACGATTGTCTGATGTACTTGATCCTCTATTTAATATCTTTTGACCATAATGGACTATACAGTTAATTTGTTGCTTGTTTTCATTGGGGTATCCTCTTTGTTATTTCTCTGTTACCTGCTCCCTAGTTTCCAAATGGTCTCTTCTAAGTATTTTTACTCACCTCAGACTTCAATTACCTTCCCTTCTTTGTCCAAGTTAGTGCCTTATCGATTACATTACCCTTAGTTTTGGAAAAATTTATTGTCAAACCAGCCTTATTGTATATATCTACCAATGCCCTCTTCATGTACTCCGTATAATGTTTATCCTCAGCCATCAAAGCCTAACCATCGGCAAAAAGTAGTATGTGAAGCGAGTCTGCGTTTATGTCATTCCACATTTCAGCGCATTTTTCTACCATTCTTCCAGAAATTAGTTTAAGTAAATTTAAAAAAGAGAAGGTGAGAGGCAACACTCATGTCTTAATCCTCTGTTCGGTTTTATTGACAAAAAAATTTGTTCACTTCTTTTTTTGTTCCTGAATTTTTATAAATATATTTCATTGCTCCAAAATATTTCCCATTTTTGTTACTTTCATAGAAGAATTATTAAAGATGCGGTAGAAATTTTCGAAGAGAACTGTTTCAAGACCTTTCCTGGGTTTATATATTTCATATGTATTTCTCTATTTCTCGTTCAAGTTTTTTTCTGTTTGTTTCAACGGAAAATATTTATCTAAATCAGATCGTCCCACTGTAAATGCACTCCTCCTTTCCCCGATTCCCCTTTTGTGTTTTAACCTCTCCGTAATAAGACAGTCTCCGTTATAAGACGTACAGTCTCGTACAAGATATAGTGATGTTGATGCCCCAAATTTTTACAAAATCTTTTTTATCCTTTCTTATTTTCCTTTTTTGGGGATTGGGGAAGGGAAAATCCTTTGATGAGGATTAATGTCAAAAAGCTGGTGAGAAATCTGTGAAAGCTTTTAACTAGCAGTTCTAGTATGGTTTCAGAGCATTTTTAAGAGGTCTTCTGGAACTCCTCCAGAATCTGGGGATTTACCATTTCTATATTTCTCTGTTTTTTTTTTACTTATGCCGTTCCCTTTCTGGTATTTTATTCACGCTTTGTGTCCCAGTTAGTAACTTTTAAATTGTTTTGAATCCTCTAAGAAAATTTTTTAAATAATTTACCCATCCATTTTTATAACTTCTATGTTAACCTTTTTTTCCTTTTCAATTCCCTTAATTTTTTCCAGGCCATCTTTTTCTTTGTCTCAATTAAAAACCATTCAATCTCTTGGAGTTTATATTCCCATACTTCACTTTTTGCTTTATTCATTCATTTTGCCTTGTATCTAATCCATACATATTGTTTTTGGTCTTCGGGATCGTTTGTGGATCACCATTTTGTGTATTAATTCCTTTTTAACCAAGTTTTTTACATCTTCTCACCACCAGTAATGTAGAGGTTCCTTAGATCTAGTTTATTTCTCACTTAGCGCTTTGAATGCTGCTTCATGAATACCATTGTCAGTGCAGTTTAGAGATCCTTGACATTTCACTGTTTTACCCGAGTTTGGCGGCTAATCTCCGTTTGTCTCCTATAGGTCTTCTTCTGATTACTGATTCAATAATTCAATATTGTATTACCTTATCATACCTCTTAATCCTTTGGTTGTTTCCTCTACTATTCCAATTTGCTCTGTTTTTCGGTATTTTATGTATAGTTTAATTTTAATTTAGAAATGGTCACTTCCTATTTCTGCACTGCCGTGAGCTTTAGCATCTTATGTTTTTATCATCACATCTTGTCCAAGCACACGTATCATGTTATCTAAAATGGATTTTAACATTTTGGTTGGTTGTACCCAGATGTATTTATGATTTTCTCTATGCTGGAAGAATACATCCATTACGATATATTTGTCTCTCATTAATCAATTAGACACTCTCCATAATTATTCACTCTGTCCTCTCCATATCTCCCAATTGCCTGATTTCTTTGCTTTTTTCATATTATAGCATTAATTTCTCCCTGGATTAATATTTCTCTTCTTTTGGGAATCCTCATAACTATTCCCGCCAACTATTCCAGAAGTCAATTCATTATATCAGCATCTAAATCAACATTTGGGGCATTTAAATCATCAACTGCAACAATTGCCAATGCATAAGACCAGATATATATTTCCAGTTTTACTAATGTCGCTTACTTCATGACAGTTCTTTATTTTATTCCTCCAACTTTTGTGTACTACAATTGATACTCCGGGTTTTGAACTTTTTGTCTCCCCGCGACAAAATTGCAGATGGTTTCCTTGAATTTTATTACCTATTCATTCAATTTTTTATTACCTGGGGCAGCTATATCTATTCCCTAATTTTCAAAATGTTCAGTCATAGCTTATTTTTTTAATTAATAATTTATTTGTACATTCCTTACATTAGAGACCTAAAATATCGTTAATGTAAGAATTGGAGAAGCCCTCGAAATTTAGTATTAAAAATGGCTCCAGTAGACCTGATGGACTGCATAATGAGGGAGAGAGTATAGAGAATCGAACAAGTAGAAAGAACCATAATGGCATAATATAGAAGACAATAACACGATAGTCGCATTGAAGCAACGAACTTTTAAGAATAATAATATAGAGCAAAATAGAAGGGAATACTCCGATAGACAGACTAAGGGTTAACTCCAATATAAAAAACGTATAGAAGTATTTAGCAAGGTATTGTCATTAGAAAATAACACTTTATGCAGTTAAATGCACAGTTGGAGTTAATTAATATTCAGAGTGAAAAACTAGTGATCACCAAAATTTTAAATAATGAGAATCCAACTGTTTAAGTTATATTCCGACGGTTACTGAAATAAATAATACGTCGTTTAGGGCATTAAATATTTTTATATTACTTAAGTTCTTTCCATTCAAATTTCCACAGATTTTATTTCTCATTTTTTAACATCTTTTATGTCTACTAAAATGTGCGCTATCTTGACCGTCATCACTAAATTTCACATTCAATGAAAACTCTAAAAACCTTATAGTTATTTTCGTCTAAGTTTCTAGTACCATGGAATTTTCTCATTACATTTTTATACATACTTCACCGATTTATATAAATCAAAGCGTCTTTTATTTTGAGCTAATTATCTATTCATACCTTCTCGCACGCATTCCAAAAATCTCAAAAAATGTGTTCATATTCACATTCAGGTAACTTAAATGGCCATGAAATATTTACAGGTACTATTAACATTAATTTGATCTAAATCATGCGCAGTTTAATGTTGGTCCACGTAAATTGACAGCGTGAAGTAGGTATGTACCTTTAAGCAAGCATAAGTTCGCGAACGTTTTTCGTTTCATAAATAGGTAGTCACAATCTTGAACTCTCACTTAATCCAAAAGGTGATGCCGATTCAAATAATTATTTTTTTAATGGCTAATGAAATATGTTAAAGGTTTCCAAAAGATAAACTGCATATGGTTACTAAGTAGTGGCGATGGAAAATCATGAATTTGATTTTTACGCTCCGCTATTGGGTTCTATATTTACCAACTGTGGCTAAGTTATATGAGAGTTTTATATAGCAAAGTGCGTACAGTACTCGCCCAGATGCTAAACTTTAAGGACGCAAAAGAATGTACATTGGTTGGTGATGAAAATTCCAAATCCCACAACATAGTATAAACATTCATTAGAGGAATTAATAACCACGTTAACCTGTTAGTGCCAAAAAATACTACGTTTTTCGCAATTAACAATAATACATGATTAGCGTAATTTTTCATTATTTTCATGATTTAATTTGTAGGTCGATTTTAATCATAAAACTATGTAAATACATTTATCGGCCAAAACATTCAGAGACGACTATTCAACGAATAAAGCGTAAGTAAGAGAACATAAGGCTGGAAAAAGAATATGGCCAGTACTGGAAGTACCTGGACAATAGATAAGTTGAATAAAGAATCAACAACCAAGATGTGGAAAAATTTTCTAACTAATAATGAAGAATCGCAATAAAAAATATATAGTTCTTTGAGTGTCAAAGGAATAACCATTATCTCTAAATGGAAAACTCTAACAGAAGCACAAATCAAGCCTTTTCATCATATTATTCCCATTAGGACGTAATATTGGGTATATTTCATAGAGAGCGAGGGAAAAATAATAGCAGATACTGACCCAAGAAAGCTGAGTTCAATGGAAATGTGTTTCAAAAAGGGAATGATGGAGATACTATTGAGTTTGAATTCTACGAAGGAAGGAGGCGAAAGAAGTTAAAAGAGTTGAATTACGATGGATGTTCTGAGAAACGACGGATGTTAACGACAGTAATGGTATAAGTCGTGAACGGAAAGAAAGGTAAGCAAATAAGACAAAAGCTGCCTTGAGAGTGAATAAATAAGAGTAAAAAACAGATAAAGTTTGATTTACGACAAATTTTTTAGGGGAATTCATTGTTCCGTAGGGCTACGTATATGCTAGAACCATTCCCTCATTTGACTAGCATAATTATTTGAATTTTTACGAGAATATTAATTAATACACGACCAATCCATTTAACATTTATTTTGAAACAAACTTGTTGAAAAACAGTGCGAGAGTGGCTCAATTATAGCCAGTTTATCAAACTAGCAAAAGGTCATGCATAAATACACTACCTAGGGGAAAGCGAGCCCAAAAATATGATTGTTTAAGTTATCGCTAGAAGACACAACAATCTTCATGACTCGATTATGACTCACAATGCATATGCTTGCGTTGGTTGCACAATGAATGTCAATAATACAATTTTATCTTTGGAATGCATGGTTAGGGAATGTGGAATGATGTGCCAGTGAAAACTTCTGTTTGTACTACCCGCGAGAAATCGTCGGCACTAAGTGCCAAAGGTAGTTCCAGTGGACCAAATGGATGTGATAAATAAGGGTAAGGATATGTCGTATAGACTGAGAAGAAAGAACCTGAAAGACCTTAATATAGAGGATAAGAACCAGACATATGCCGAGGAGTGACGAGTTTTTAAGAATAAAAATATATAGAAAATCAGAGAGGAATGATCTAAGAGAAAGACTAATGATTAGCTCCAATAGAAAATACGAATAGTAATTCAGCAAGGGGACGCCATAAAATAATGATACTTGATGAATTTAAGTGCAAAGTTGTAGTTAATCATTATTCAGAGTGAAAAACTGATGATAAATAGTGAGTGATGGATATGGAATGAGGAAAAAATTCTGTCTGGACCAACCAATCTGGAATATGAATCAAAGAAAAAGACTTTTACTACCTAGGGAAATTTTCTTAAGCAATGGAAACCTGATGTCACTTATAAACAATATCGCTTAAGATTACCTCCAACTCATTTAAGGGTTAATCTTAGTCTAACATATTGACTCTACATTGGAAAGAAAAATGTATAAATTATAATTTGGCTAGTTTTGTTCAGTCATCGATGATGAAAATCGTTGGTGTGGTTTTCGATAAAAAGCAAAAAAAGAAAATGTTTTTAAGCATAACGTATCCTGCAAACCGATGCAATTCTGGCAACGTTTCTGTATCACCGGTTGCCTACGCTTAAAAGCCTCCTCCCAGAAAGTAGATGCCCTTCCCAGCTGGTTTGAGGCAAGGTTTCCTATGAAACCACATTTCTTTTTTCCAAGGTCTTCCTTTTCATTATTTTTTCCTTTAACTATTCAGATGTGTGGAGAGAAAAAATAAAATCTAATGTGGAGCCCTTGAACACTAAATAAGACCTCTAAAACTCTGGAAAACATCAGAGATTCGTATTTCTATTTCTCATGGTTGGTCTTTAACTAGTAACGATATACGTAGCAGTACTATTAACTTACGGCCCAAAAGAATACACACGAGTTAAATTTGATGCGAAAGACAGTAAAACCTTAAGAGGCTTTCCTGGAATTGAAGTCATAAAGTTCCACCGCCATTGAAAGGGGAGTTGAATAAGAGACCTCGATTCCAAGAATTAAAGCAAATGTACGTATTTATGCTAAATATGCTTCGAGTTAAATCATTAACTGGAGACTTGATGTTATAATGGCCATAAATAGTAGCATAAATAGGAATAAATTAATAGTAGCATGTTATTTATTTAAATGACGTAACATTTTCAGAGGATTCTTCAATAATTCCCATTTCTTATTTCTTCAATAACGAAACCAGTTTAGAAGAATGAAATCACGATGCCTTCTCTATTAAGTGCGGCTTGCGTAGAAGAAGGGAGTTTCAAAAAGATATAAACACTGGGAAACATTAGAGATTTGCAGTTCTATTTCTCATAGTTGGTCTTTAACTAGTGACGAAATACGAAGCAGAACTATAAACTTTTAGAGAGGATGCGTCGTGCAGCATCTAAGCGTTGGCTTAATTGTCTTGCGTACATTGTTATGCTAAGTATCCGAGAGCCATGGCATTTCCTCCATTAGTCAAGACGTAATTAAATATGTCGTTTATGCGTCTGTATAGCAGAAGAGAAGGACCAAAATCGTTCGAATAATCCTGAAGATTAAATAGTTGGAGGATTACAACGATTACATCCAATCAGTTTCGTGGATAGTAAACTTGCCAAATAATCAAAGGAAACTTATATTCTTCCTTGAAGTGGTAGTCAGATGTCTCATTAATTTTCACAGGATTAAAGCCAAAAGACGAAAACAGCCCAACAAGTAAATTATTGCGTAAAAGTACATATAGGAATAAGAAAATGCCTAACTTAACACAAGATTACTATAGAAGTTGCAGTAAACTAGTTTGTTTCAATGATAGTCTCATTATGTCATCAAAATAATAATGCGTTTGAGAAAAAATCATTTTTCCTGGCTTGAACCACTCCTTTATTTTCTAATCCATATAACCTTAATTTAGACTCAGTGTGTTCACATCATCATGCAAATATCATTCACAAAATATACCATTTTGGGTGAATATTTTTTCCGAATAATGAGTTTTGGCAGCTGAGATGGAGGTCGAGGCAGGCTTTGATTGGGAAACCTAGGTAATTTATTCTGATAAAAATAGATATCAGTGAATTAGTAAGCTAATAACTGACTTTCTTCATGCCTATGACTTGAGCAGATGGTGTAGAAGCCAATGATAAGATTAACTGGATGTCGCAACCTAAGCTCACAAACTTAAAGCCAAAAAGCCTTCGGAGTAAAATTTAGTTTTATGCTTCTTCAATTTTCTGTAGTCGGCCGACTTAACTCCTAACTTTAGACCTTTTATTATAAAAAAATTAAGATTATAAATGAGGCCCAATATTTATTTGTATACTCAATTTTCGGTAGATGTGACGCATCATAAAATAGCCAATTCATTTTTAAAACTCACGGCCAACTTTCAATACGAAAAAATAAGTTTCATATTTTTCATTCGGTGACCCCTGTACGACAGAGAAGTACTATTCAATGAGATATTAAAAGAAATACGGAATAATTTATAAAACCTATTAGCACCGCCAGTATGGTAAAAGACTCTTAATTCTATTCCTTAGACTTAAAAATTTCAACTCCATCCATCCGATTAACCACTTCTTGCTTTATGCTCTCGCATCTTCCACCTCTTGCTTCAAATATTTCCATACCCCGGCTATTGAAGGAACATTACTTAACGAACACCAGTGAGGAATTGCTCTTAAAAAGGATTCGACGAACTAACAAATTCTCAATTTTACCTACATCATACGCCTATTTCTCCACCAGCTCTCTTAAAAACTTGTTCAACTATTGGATTAATCCGTTTCATAGGCAATATTTCAAATCAGAACTCCTTTGTATGAACTCCGCATACTCACAACAACTTATGTTATTGAAAATGACTCACCACCAAAGGGAATAGTGCCTCATGGAATATTTATTGCATGTACAAAGAAGGATGGGGCCGGGGTGAAACAATATTAGTGTTCAACTCCAGCTTCGTAAGTTGTAGGTTTGAGACTAAGCGGTGGAGAAAATTTTCTGCCAGTGGAAGCCAATTTTTACATTATAACTGAACTGACCCCACAACTGAGAGGCAACAGTCTCAGAAGAAGGCCCGATTTCAACAGCCGCAGCTTCTAGCGAAAGTGAAGTTCAAGGCAACGTGAAACCACCGCATTTACCTCCCCAGAAAATGCACATACGACATGATGACATTCCTCTCGGTAAAATATTCGGGAGGTAAAAATTCCCAAGTAGTCTCCGGGTGGAGACTATTGAGAGGGGTTTATTTGTCAGACTTCAAGATAGGGGCACAGAAATAATGAGGGCAGTACATAGGAAGAGATACCAGGAAGTAAGGGAACTAGCGTAAGATAGGAAGGGTGGAGGGTTGTAGTCAACCAATCTTAGCATAGAACGACCAATGATGATGGTGATCTATAATTAAGATTCCCTTAAAATTACCTTAGTGGAATCTTAAGATACTTGTGAATTTGAATTCTTTCAGACTTAAAAATTGAGAACTTTTATCCAACCTCTTTTAGTCCTTTTTTCCCGTTCACCTTCGGTATAGCGAGCTTCTAAAAATAAAAGCATGATAGTTCTCATCCTTATCCGTTAATCCCGGTTATTTTCTGCTATCTATTAAGTTTTTTCTATATATCCTCAGCTATTAATTTATTATCATCCCGTTCAATTAAACAGGCTTTCTTATACATTGATAAACTCATATCGAATATATACTTAACTCTGATCCTTGCTATGTCACTATCAGAGCATTGGAGTGTTGTATGGAATATTGAAGAATACTGTAAAGACGGAGAACTTAAAAATGAAGGTAACGAATGAACAAAAATATATTTTCTGAACTCTCTGCGGGTTCATAAATTGAGAACCAATAATTTGAGAAGAAAATAATTTTCAGTATGGCAGTAGGTATCCTTCGAAACCAATGGTTTGAGGTATAAATGGCCTGTCTTTAATAAGATGTATTCCAATTGGTGTATTGAATGCGCTTCGAATAATTGACACAAAAGCGTTAGAGAGTTTTCTTCATAAATACTTTCAAAGGAAATTAGAAAGATATATTTTCGTGATTTGTAAAAATAAATACAAACAATTGACACAGCGAAAAAGAAGATTTTACTTTGATTAAATTGCTTCGACCGATTTATTATGTTATCTTTTTTAATATCTCGTATCTCAAATTATCCTATGCAAGCTCCTGTGGGAAAATATAACAATTATTTACTATCCTTAATTCTGAGACTATGTAATAGACCTTCAAATTATTATTTCTCCTCAGCTCTGCCTATGCCGTTGATGACAGCGCAATCTTATGCAAAACTCGAGTCTGAGAAATAAATACTATGATCAAAATTATTGCTCTTTATTGAGCTTAATTCAAGGGTTTCTTAGTTAAAAGTGAAATAAAAATGAATTAATTATATGTATTACAAACCAATGATCAAAACACAAGGACAAATATAAAAAATCTAAAAAGCATGAAAATATGTAACATTAAGGAAGCATGAAACACACGAAAGAACAATTAGCTCTTTGAAATACGTATCATCCTCAAACACTTTAGTCGGATACTACATTATATTCCCAAAACAGTAAAAATGTAAGTACATAACGCTAACTTTGTAAGTAAATGCATGGAAATACTCTATATGGATACTCAATCGTCGCTGATTAAGATAAAGCTTACTAAAATTTGACAGCAAAAGTAATGTAAAATATTAATCACTTCCCCAAAAACCAATAAAAAGGTTTTAAACTGCTCTATAAGTTACAAGTACCTGAAACAACTTATATATAAATTTAACCTAGGAAAATATTAAATTTATATTTATATTTTCTTTCTTTCACCACTTCTTTACTGAAGCACGTAATAAGCAATTTAGTTTCAAGTTAAAACATCGAAGTTTTTGTTGCCTAAGTAATTTACAGCACCAAAATATGAATTTTAGGTGTTAGGCTGTTACATACTGATTGCATACCATTTATTTATTCGACGTGATGTTTCAACGCGACGGTAAAATCAACGATAAATGAGCGGTTTTAATAGCCTAAAAGTGGTACAATTATTCATTCTTCCTACTTACTTTCGGGTCTCATTTGCTTGATTAAGCAAAATGACTGAGAATGAATTCCATTTTTGACATAATGCATAAAGTTGGCATTTTAAAAATCATTTGGATCCTTTTGTAATTTTAAGGAATCATTTTTCCTATTAAAATTTGATTGACGGGCGATGTGCTTACTTCCTGCAAATTTTATCTGCTCGGTTATCCAAGAATAATTTATTGATTCAAAATTATGTGCTAGTAGATGAAATGTAAAGTGGTTTTGTTTCGTAACTGACCAATGCTGCTACAAGTATGCAAAACTATTTTTTTCACATTTAATATCAAATTTAAATTCGGAAAGTCAACTTTCGTTCTAACTTTTGCCTTTCGGGCGATTATGTAGGGTTTCTGACCCCATTATCTTAACAATCCACATTTGACCGGCTGCCAGACTTCCCAGCTGGAATCAGGGAAATCTGCAAAGAAATTTTAATAAAGGCAGTCATAAGCATAGTTCTAACTTCAAGATTCGTATAAAAAGGATCAATTCACAAATCATGTCTAATGATATTGAAAATGCTAGCTATCTGTTGATGATGCTTTACCTTTTTTGTGAAGAATCAATTTAGAAATCAACAAGCAAGTCATTAATTGAGCGTTTTTAATGCGGCCCTTAAAATGAAAAGGTGCCTTAAAATTAATTAAATGAATAAATTGCATATGTACCTTCTGAAAATGTGTATTTATTCTTAAATATTAGCCTTCAAAACAAAAACTTAGGTTAGATTAATTCATGAAGAAACCAAAGAGATCTGAAGCAATATTAATATTTCAACTGAAAAAATGAAATTTTTTTATCAAAGTGTTCTCTCAGTACTTCTACATAGATTTTCCCTACATGCATCAGGAAACGATTAATATATCCTAACAGAAAAGTTGCATTGATCGCTTCAACTAACATCTACGAATCCCGATTTTTTCATTTGTATCGTAATATGTTCAGCAATTCCAATTTTATGGCTGAAGTACCGCACCAAATTGGATAAGTTAATAAATAACGCGACTTAAAAAACTGCTAACTGAGAAAAGCTATGAACATACCCTCATGTGCGTCTCATCAGTTTCCCAAGTTCATGCATCTCTTTTTTTGCAGTCCACCATTCCTCCTGCCATAGTGTCCACAGAAAATTAATTCACTTCACTCTCGAAGCACTAATTTACACGTCTTCACCTCTCACGGCGTTTCTGACAGACACAAACTGAGAAATGCAGTTTGCATCGGAGCGGGTCATTGGCTTCGGCCTCATACGATTATCGAACACTTCCGCGACAGCCAGTGGGAGTGGAGTTTAAAGTGAAACGGGGAAGGGTTGAAGAGGGAGGGGGTGTTGGGGCAGTAGTTGGGGTGGGATAAAGTTGTGGGGAAGGGGCGAGAGGAGGAGGCATCTTGATTTCTCGCTCGCTTGGCTTAATAGTCATTCGGCGAGAGTTCAACGAGCAGCAGACGTCGACGATAACGCCTCAAAAGGAGAAGGGGGCAGCACACGCATGGCGGGTATGAGACCGGCGTCTGCTTCCCCGCGGGCCGGACAGGTGAGAGGATGGGGGCTTTGGGGGGGAGAGGGAGGAGAGCGAACGGAGGATGACCGCATCCCGGACTGCCACTTTCAGAAACTCTAGACTACGTTCTCGGAATCGGTGATATTCTTCCGAGTAAGAAGTCATTCCTCCTGGGGAACGGAAGCCACCTGATGTGGAAAGGCATGCCTTGGCTCGGAATGGGTATAAGGGAGTAGGGGTTTCCGAGTGGGGAGGGAAAAAGAGGAAAAAATGACACTGAACCAGACGGGGAGGCCCCAACGGCGGAAAGGTCGCGAGTTTTACTCGCATTTCTTTTTCCGGCCAATTAATCAGTCACACGAATCTCGTAAAGATCATTTTTGAGGAGCATACCGATGGAATTTTGATCACTACTCTAAAGAAAAATATTCGGATCAGACTCTTCCTCGACAACTTTTGGATATTCTTCATTAATACAATTCAATTAGGGTTGAGGTAGTTAAAGTGACACCTTAAACTCAACCAATTTTGCCTCATCGTGGAGAATAAGATTTCACATTTCTAATGTAACCAAAAATTAATTAATTTACGAAAATATAGCCGTTTTCTACGGGATATGGATCGTCTTTTTGCTGCAGATAGACACTATTCACAGCAATTGAAGTTCTGTCACACAGATCGTTTCCGAAATATTACAGAGGGTAACAAGTATGTTTTCTCAATTATTTACAAAATAATATTTTAGTCAATTTTCAAAATTAAAATTACAAGAAAAACCTTCAATTATCATGGCCTTTTCAGCGCACGGCGTGAACAAACGTAAATCAAGTATAAGCCTCAAACATCAATATTTAATTGATCACTGAGACGTTTAGTAATGAATAAAGAATTTCTGGCTCCTTAATATAACTATACATATATTATTCATGTTACTTTCGACTGCTAAAATTTCAAAATAAAATGACATCATGGTCCTTGTTATGACAAGCAAATTATCTCATCATATCCCAAAGGGGGCCAGATTGGATTATGTTTTGGGTGCACCAACGGTTTAGGTTTGAACGCATAGTCCAAATTGAGACAGTACTCATGAGAGGAGAAGAACTAGACTTCACTGGTAAACTACCGGGTAGATTAATTTTTTTTGTGGATGGTATAATTTCAACCTAAAGAAACCGACTGTAACGGCAGCAAAATGGCGAAATAGTGAACCATGGGTCCAATAAAGGAGGCCACATTTTTGCATGTCACATGGTCACATACACACCCAGATTCAACCCTACAACCTACTTCTGGGTTGACAAGCTTACTCGTCACCACCCTCGCTCTTGCACGTAGAGAAGACATCGAGCTTTCAATTTATCCGATGTAATGATAGATCGCAACCTTTTCTCTACTACTAAGAATTTAGACTCAAACATTTTTCTTTGAGCGAGAGTATAAATTTATTTCACCTATCTCGAAAGACCTTTAGCCAAAGAATATAACCTAGGAAGACAATGAAGATAAAACTTTCTTAAGGCGCATAATATTAAGGTTTTACTCGGATATTAAAAGTATTTTCTATTAAGAATAACGTCCTCAGAATTCCAAAATAAGTCTTATTAGTGAGTTATCTTGGGCACATTATATTATATTCAAATTTAAAATACGACATACATTAGAAAATTTCATACATACTCTTTCAGATGCTGAAGGCGGGGACGGATAAGAAGATTTCAGGTGAGAGGGGATGAGAGACGAGCTGTTTTAAATTTCTTGAAAAGAGGCGTTAGTCAACGTGAAGTGAAAGTGAAATAATAGAGAAAATGCAGACGGATAATTTCAGTATCAACTCGCTGTTATTAAATATGTCCATGTATTCTATTTTAATCCAACGTAAACGCTGAGATCCCTCAAACTCACATGTAAAGTAGAAAGTAGTTAACTGCCGGCTCTGCAACCAAACATAGCAACGTTCCAGGACTAATATTATAACATCGTCTTTTGTTTTACGCTATTTAATTCCCTAATTCCATATCAGCGACCAAAATACGACACAATATTTATCGGGGCTATTCAAACAGATACGTCAGCCCAATGGAATCCACTGTTTGTCTCGAAAACGCATTCACTCTCCGCTTGCATTTCAAAATGGTGACACTCCCACGGAATGTCACCGCACCAAATTTGGATCCCCTACGCAACACCCGAGAAAGGAAACAGCTTAACGGCCTTAAGGTTGTTTTTTACGTTTTCCCTTCTTCCTTTGAATGAAATAAAACTGCTAGCTGAAACTATGTGATGGAATCCGTACCCTCTATTTAGCCTCCATCCGTGTTTGAAGAGTAGTTGGGAAAGTGAGACAGAAGAAGAGAAGATGAGAGAGAGAGATGAGGATGAGAGGAAGGTAAGAAGGAGAGTAGAGAAAAAAGGATGTGGAGAGAAGTACTGTAGCGTCCCGGGAGCAGAATGACGCCCTTTTGAACCGGAGCCTCCCGGTCCCTCGTCCTCTCCTGCCCTTTTGCCCATCTTCTTTCTCCCCATTTGAAACTCACACTGCTTCTCTCATCCGCACACCGTTAACACTCTCGAACCCCACGCTTTGCCCATCCCCTCGGTAACATCTAACAGCACGACCTGCATTCTCCACCCTGATCCCTCTCACTTCCCATTTTTCAACTGCACTTACGTGAACAGCCTCATTGCACCGATAAAATAGGAAGTCTTTATCATATTAAAACTACTTCCGCCCCCAGAGTGCTATGCAAGTACACACTATCACAGGACTCAAATATACGGTGAGGTGACCTAGTGTAGAGCTACACGAAACGTATGTCAATTCAAATAAGAGCATTGCGAATATTTCTGGGGAATTTCAAAGGGTTGTAGTTCGAGCGATTGATTCCACATATTTTCCATCAAAATTTGATTAATACATAGTGAAAAATCATTCGCTTGGACTGAGACTCTCATATTACCATGAGGAAGCGTTGGGTACTCGATTGAATGAAGTACGTGGTGTGAAATCTGAGTTCGAATGCCAGTCTAGGCACATGACGTTATCACGGCAGAATATTAATTATCAGGTTCTTGAAAAAGCGGCGTCACCGTTAAAGTTGAGCTTGCGACCATAAGTCTCGAAATCATTATTCAATTCTAATATTAGTAGACAGCAGCCTTTTTAATTGTAATCCGTCCGTACTGATACTCAGTTTTGTCTTTGTATCTTTTCTTTTTCAAGTTTAATTTTCGTAAGTTTATATTTCTTGGTTTGTTTAGTGTTTTTTTTCATTTTTCCATCCATTATGTTCCTAATACATTTACTGTGTCTCGATACGTAGCATAGAATATAGGGAAAAAATGTTAGATAACTTCTTATAGGACTGTTTAATCGCAAAAAAAGGACTCGGCTGTTTGCGGAATAATTATCTTGGTGTTTTTTTAGCTTCCCAACATTGCGATGCCTGGGCTTCTTGTTCTCGGATGCCACCATTCTGTATCACTGTCCCGACACCACATACCCCTAGAGTCCAAGAACCACATTGTGAATAGATGCAATAGACCACTTAGCTTGAGGCATGTTATTAAATTAGGGTTCAATCAGATTGAAATAGGGCTATGTTTTTATTTCTCGCTATCGCTATCGCTATAGAAATCGCTAAATGATATCTTGAGGCGAAAAATCCGCAAATGCAATCAATAAATGACAGCAGTCAAAATCAAACCTGTGCCATCGTTCGGGCCGCGGGTGGTAAAAGAGGTTAGCGTTTTCCCAAATTTCATTTTTAAATCATTCAGCGGCTAGAATCAATGGAATTCCATCTTGTTACTGAGCACCATTTAAAGCCATTTCCACCATGTGCCTGGGATAAGTGGGAGAGTAGACTACTCTTAAACATGGGATTAGAAATATTGGTGGTCACCATTTTCATTGGTATCCAACTATTTGTAATAGTAAAATCTATATTTCCTCGAAAGTAATGATTATTAGTTTACTTAAAATTCAGAATTTCTGGCCTCGAGTACTCACAGTTCTCGGGCAAAGTTTTGGGGATCCGCTCAGTTATCGCTTGGTAACAATTTTTATCGCCAAATTGACTGTCTTCCTGAATTCCAGGCCAGGAAAATCAAAACCGTTTTAGTCATTCTTCTCTGTAGAAAGAAGAACATCAAGCAAGGGAGTTTAAAAATACGTAGTAGTTCTAGGTTACAAAGACCTGAAGAGTTGTCCTTAGAATTTTTCCAGAGAATAAATCTTTGTCTCATGGTGCACTCTCAAGACTAGAGAGTTGGATCGTCTTTCCGATTCACTGACATGTTTTTCTTATACTGTGCGGGCGTCATCAACACAGATTCCAATTTTTTTCCGATTTTCTTTTATGACGAATCTAAAAGTGGTGGGGAATTTAAAATACTAGTGGCCACTAACATTTTCTATGCTCAGGTGGTTTTGGAATGGATGAGGAATTGATGTCATCTAGGATATATTGCTTTGAAAATTAATAAAGCTAGTAACCCGTCGTCAATCTTAAAGCAAATACATCGTTTTCATAACTTCATTCCCCATCGCAGCAAGGTTTTTCTTACTGGTAAGATGTCTTCTCTGGTCACCTCCTCTCCTTATTTGTGCATTCTATCCACCTCTCTACCCCAATGGTATCTTGTATGGTCCGCCCATAACAGAATGCTTTACATTCAGGTGCATCTTGCTTCTAATGCGTTAGCCAGCGTCAACCGCAGGATTTGACGGTCGTAATATTCGAAGTTAAACCCTATTTATGAGGAGTTATCTAGAAACGTGAAAGAAATTTTTCCCATAGGAAAATAATTAATGCAAAACTTGTCCGTTAAAATTTACAAATATTATTCCGCCAATTGCTTCTGTTGATGAGCAAAAACTAATCTGATAGTGGTATCAATCAATCAACCTCTTGATACTAGGCCACTTAAAACCTCTTAAAAACCTTGAGTTTACGCAAAACACTTAATATTATTTACGCTGATAGAATGCAAAATTAATTTTCATTACACCTAATCGATTTTCTTTCATCTTGATTTCTTGAGAAACTAAGCGCCAAAAATTTTTAACTACACTCCATTTGAGGAGCTGAGTAGTGCATGTGCAATAATTTCCTACTGTGCATGCGGTAAGATAACACAAAAGAATTAAACACTGTATAAAATTTTTATAGTTTCAGTGGCAGTTAATTTTTATTTTTTAAATTAATAATATGGCCTTAGAAGCATGAAAAGCTTCTTTGGAATAGAAATATATGCATGGAGGATTTTTCTTCTGAAATCGAATTATGAATTGGCTATTCAACGGCATATGTCCCAAATACAGGAACATCGTAAAATATCGCGACAACTTACGCTAGCGGATCGTATGGGTCGGCTTTCGAAGTTCGAAATACGTCGGTTATCCTGAAGCGTCTCTGTTGACTATGAGATTTAGTGGGTACACTTTCCAATATCGATAACATATTGCGCCAGGTTAAGTAGGCCCGGATTCTGAGAGTGCTCTCGTCCAGAGGTGAGGACAGACATGCTCTTAGAAGCGACCTTGAGGATTGCATCGGCGAGTGAATGCATTGGAAGTTAAAACGAAGTAGAGCTGAAAACACGGGAAGACAATCTCCTACCTATGTATGAAGGAGCAAAGGAGATTGCTGCTAAGTAAGATTACCAGGCAATTATGTTGCGAATACCTTTGCTTCCTAAATTAATTAATTTCAATGTTAGAGTTCAAACGCAAACGAAGGTGAGAGCACAAACAGTATTATGTCCCTCCTAACTTAATTCTTGGTGTGCCTGAGCATTCTAACAGTCAATATACACAGCACAGGATAGCCGACGTTTTCGAGCTCCGACAGCCAACCCATACGAACCGCTAGCGTTGTGTGCCGGGTTAATTTATGAAGTGACACTACAGAACTTCTTCATGGGAATGGACGCGCTGTGTTTGGCTGTCAATCCAATAAAAGCCTACGTTCATATTGTTGGTAGAAAAGAGTCAATTCCTACCCTAATCACTGGGTAGAAAACATTTCATATTTAATAACTTTACTTTTAATACCCCGCATTTTTTGCTGGCAGTGAAATAACATGCACAGTCTCCGATTACAAGAAACCCAGTGCCGCTAGGGAAGATCCGGAAGTTGCTTGCGCGTATTCATTTACAATGATTTTGTCTCGTACAAAATGCCGTCAGAGCCGCTGCAATTACATATGAAATAATCACTTTAAAAATCACGCTGGCCAATAAGTTATTTTGCATTGATTAGTCTTATCTAACAGACTAGCCTTATTTTTTAGAACTATCTCTTTTCCTGACTTTAGAAAACAATGTCCCTTCTTTTCCATATGACTGAAGTTCGGCGCTCAGTCGTACGTAGTCTGCCGAGGCCCTAGCTACAGCCGATCTGAGTTTTCTTACGAGTTTGCTCTTAATGCTTACCTACAGAGATTTAAAAATTGCACTTCATTCGTATAAATATCCTTCTAAATTTCGGATAGGGTACACATTTGTTCAGCGTTAAAACTGAGCTTTAAATGGTTTGAAAAATGCAATATCACAGCCCACAATCTGTTAAGGTCTCTCCCGTAAGTAGAGGTGTGAGAATGCAGCGCAAGAAAATGCTCTCTAAATTCTCCGTTATTTACATACTGAACCATTTGTCAATAAAGCATATTAACCTATGAGACTGAAAAAATGAGCAATTATGCTCAGGAATCAAATTGATGGAGGCTAAAATAATTTTATATCAGTCCTCAAAAATGTGTTCAGCTTAACCTAAGTCACCGATTTCACGACCATTACTTTAAATTCCAAGTATGCGAAATGAAATATGAGAGATAGCAACAGAATAGGGGAAAGCTAGAATTGGTTTCACAATGGAGCATATAATCTTGATACTGAATTTGAGTCACCCGGGACTAGCCACGGATTAAACCTTACACAAGAGTGAACATCTCCTTGTGTTCAAAGTACGGCCTTTTCTCTTGGGCTGTGGCGCTCAGCGCAAGACAAGCGACTGCTTGTCACGTTGTATGTCCGGCAGTCGAGAACATCTGGTCCCGTAAGGGTCACAAAAATCCACAAGAGAAGAGGACGACTCGCCCGAACGAGGTAGCTTAATTGGCTTAAGTCCCTATCCGGAAATCAAGGACTCTGGATTCGAATCCCGGTCAAGGCGGATGATTTTCCTCTATGGAATTTCGCGCATAATGTTGATAGCTTTGATATAATATTGTACTGCAAAACTTCAGTGCCCTAGATGCCTCTTTTGCCTGGGAAAACCAAGAGCTTTGCTGTCTGTAATAGGAATGTTTTCCACTTTCCAGGACCAATAAGGTAATACGCTTTCTGATGAAGTAGTATTCAAAATAAGAGCGTTTTATAGCAGCCATTCAGAATTGCTATCCGGGAAAAGTCCCGTGAAGGTTTTAAAGTGCATTTGGGGTGGTGTATGAAGTATTTGAGAAATTTTGATCGTATCATTGCAAGAAATTTATACCAACTCAAATATAAAGGTAGGACAAAAAGAGTTTGCCGACTTGTGGTCTCTGGAATGTGTATGAACCTATTGGGGCCTCAGACACAAAAATTGTTCACGCATAATTCAGTACAACTTGAAATGGCAAGTTCTTGGAGGTAAGATGGATAGCATTTGGAGAAAAGAATCACCGGTGTTATTTCAAGCCTAAAATTATTAGAGGAACGGCTTATAACTGAAAGTTTCCTTCAAATGGCTTTCAGAGGTATGTTTCATTGATTTTGTCAACAGTGGAGTCATTCATGATATTCTAAATGATCACTGAGAATTTGGAGGACAGCTTTTGAATGAAATAGTAGGACTTCGGCATATTAGTGCAGCCGTGGGTGGGGGAATATAACTCTGCTTACCAAGCGGTACTGTAAATCTGGCAATTGGTTGTGCATTGTATATAAAGTAATTAAAATTTTTTCTCTCTTGGAATTTTTCCTTGACTGAGACTACTCCTTGAATTATGTCCTCACTAATAAAACCATTCAAATCCCGAGTACTCCCCAGGCACTTAAATTATTTCACCAACTCCATTTTATACTCTCCGAACTTAATATTTTTTTCTAATCTCACTGCCTCGTAAAAATTTCATCAAATTTGTCTCTCTACGGCTCATACCTTTAACACATTACCTTTAGCGACCATCGATTACCATCATCGACTTCTTTCCCTTGAATAACTAGAAAATAAATGCCTGAAGGCCCACCAATTAGACATTAAAAGCTGTTATCAAACTTTCATAGCCACCTACCAATCTTTTCTTAGTTTTATAATCATCTACTCAGAGAAAAATTGGGAAATTCCGAAGCAGTTTTGGACACTTTTCCACTCTGCCCACCGCATAGCTTTTTTTGATTGTCGTGATGACTAATAATCTATTCCTCAAGTTTAGAACTAATCATTACGGAGATTTCAATTCCTTGAGATCCAAGGTTCACACATAAATATCCAGGCTCTATTTTTAATTTCTTTTCATTAGCGTCCGAATCACTCCTGTAGTGTCCCGCGTCTATTCTCATTTTATAAACCTAAACTGGGTGTCGGATTGCGATGAATACAAAATCGAGACTTTTCAAAACGTTTAACGTCTCATTAAATTATTCGTTCCAATTCGGGAAAAAATTTGGGCTCGATCAAACGTTTAGAGGTAACGCAGCGGCATCAAATAATGAAAAAATAGCGATTTTCTAAAAAATGATTACATATTTGCCAAAACTCCAGGAAACTGGGAGACGGGTGGGTGAGTATTTCACACTGAAGGTGATTCCTAAGGGTTTCGCAAGTATTATGAATTCAATTATACCTTTTCCTGATCGGGGGCTGCAAAAGAGTAGGGGAGTTTTTAGTCCTCTTTGCGGCAGGTAGACAGACTGTACATTGGGAGTGAGAGAACAACAATTAAAATTTCCGTATTGAAAAATAATTTATTGTTATTTTCTTTATCGATCACCACACATTCGATACTCGGACCTAATAAACAATGAGTAAAATATTTAAAAAACATTAAATTAATAATAGAAAAATATTATTAAAAAATAAAACAACGTTCAGGGTCGCATAGCGGCTTCAAATGATAAAAAAGTCTTTTCCTTATAATAAAATATCTATATTTGGCTAACTTCAACACACCTGGTGGTCTGGTGGGAGGGTATTTTCAAGGAAGGTGATTTAACAGGATTCCAGCTGTGGTGTGACAGCATTAATGCCTGAACTCTATACGCCACGGCAATTTCCATATATTCATACGGAAAAAGTTCATATAGGACTATCGCCGTCCTACATGACCTTTGACTTAATTTTGTCTCGAAATAAAATACGGTTTTCGGCGGGTAAGATCAGATTGTTCTTATTTGTACGTCTGATTCGATAACTTTTCACTCCATTAATTTATTATTCTAAACTTTTGAAAATCCAGGTATTTTTCTAACAGTTTGCGGAGAAAGATTTTTTATATTACAAAATTTTCACAAGTTATCTTAAAAAATATGAAACTACTTTAACTTTGACGCAAACGATTCGTTTGATTAGGGACGTAATGACCTCTATGATTCCAGTATTGTTGGTGTGTAGGAGATTTGATTAAAAATTGATTATTTAGAAATTGTTATTTCCATGCATTTAATAATTTTAAGGGATTCGTATCTGTATTCTTAAGGTTTTAAAAGACACAATGACCCCACTCAAGTATCCATTCCCTTCTAAGTTTAAAGTATTCCACGATTTTCACAACTGATGCGATTTTCGTTTTGAAATCAAATTCTCTGTAAACTTTAAAGAATGAACTTAATGCGTCTACTTTTAAAGCGCTAATTATTAAAATTAAATTTCACAATACACGGGGCGCTCTAATATGGGCGAACAGACGTTACGCACCGAAATCGTGACACCAAAAACATTAAAAAGTAATTGAAAATTTATCTAAGGTGGCAGTAATATCTTATGTTCATCAGTCTACGAAGAAATAAGTAACCTTTTTAATGGATTTTAGTCTATAAAATTCTGTTTTCTCATTTGGATAATAGAGGATCTGGAACTTGACTATCCAGCTTTTTTCTTCAATGATTGAAATGACGTGCGACGGTTATAGTAAAGATATTAATTGATGGTAGTCAATAATTGAGGAATCTTTCGTGTTTGGAAAAAAACCATAAACAAGATAGCACTTTGGTTCAGTATATTTTGTAATGCTTATTTCATCTACTGCAAGGAATCAGGAATAGGCACGTTTATTATTTAAGCGTTTAAGAGATAAATAACTGGACATTCTAAGCAAAATAAGGCAATAATAATGAGTTTCGAGGAAATGCGTCTGACAAGATAGGAATAAATGGAATGAAGATTCGGCATGAAGTAGTCCACAAAGCTACCAACATTTTTAAGACATCTAATTTCTTATCCTGAAATTTATATTACAAAATGGCACATCATTAATCCTAATATCTTCTGCTCATGGATTTTTGGGGCAAATTTACCTCTTTAAATTCTCTCAGTAATCACAGTTTTATTAAACATGCTCCAAAAGCAACCGCATATCAAACGCAATGTTGTACGATATATCGTACCCATTATCTGAGTCGGTCCTCGGTGCAGTAGGTACTCTCTAATATCATCGGAAACTCCAACACTCCACAGGACCCTTATTTTAGTAGCTTTAGAGCAGTCAGATGAATACGTTTTATATTTCAATAAGCCATGCTTGAGGTGTATTCACATGAATTTCTGTCATTCTATCTTTTTCTGAAATTGTACAGAAATCTACAACGCAGTAGCGTCTTGATGCCACCTGAGGAATATTCCCAACGCCGACAAAGTTCTTAAATTCAGCATCCAGTAAGTTCAGGTACGCCTGCAAGTTCGCGTTAAGTTTTAACAGTCGTAATTATTTTCATAACCCTCTAATTGAGTTTTTTATGTCTTTTATTTTATTCCTGATCATACAACCATGTGGGAATCATAAAAGGTCTCCGGTGCAGACGATGGTTTGACTTAGCTGTGTTATTTCTGAGAGAGCCTTCTTCCTTCTTATGAAACCAAAATCACAGAGCGCGGTGGAATGCTAATGCATTGTATTGTATCAAATGTTGGTTGTACAGCAAACAGTTGAATTTTTGCGCCAAGCTTAAGAGCACCGTCTTCCATGTGTGCGTTTTTATTGTGTAAAATCGACCAGTTTTGTACCCAGTGTCTTGGACAGCGGAAGCGACATGCAATGATATTCAGTTCCGGCAAGTTACAGCTCAGAATAAAAAGGTGGCAATTACAGTAAGGGCGCTTATGACATATCTGTAGAACGTTTGTGGCGCTTGTCTGATTTTTTTATGGAATACGCCTCTTTTGATTCAAATGTCTCATTGCATAAAAAACAAGGAATGAAGAAAATTATGAATAAGAGTGAGAGCAGGAGAGGTAAAGGTGTATCTTTTTCGAAGTGCTACGTAGATAATCTGATTTGTGAGCCCAAACACAGGAGAATTCATCGACTCCGTTGGTACCGATAACTAACTTTTAGAGTAGAATTAATATTTGTGGGAAAATAATATAAATAATCGAGCAGAAGAGGTGTATCTTTCTCTCAGTGTTATATAGATTATCTGATTTTGTGAGCTCAAATACAGGTAAGTTCTTCAACTTCCTTGGCATTGATAAATAATTTTTAGTGCAAGATTCATATTTGTAGAAGAAGAATTATCGAGCAGGATCGTAAAAAGCTGAGTAGCATACAAAACAACTGATAGAGGTATTTCTCTAATTATAAAGTTCCTTTAGTGTAATAACTCATCCAAAGATAAACATCAAATGCTATATTTGTCAGCAGTTTAAGCTGAGCATAAAAAGATAGGATGATGATGCTCCAGAAAGATCAGAGTAATATTCGGAATGCGGGTCATTGTAAATATAAAATAACAATCATGTTTCTCAATACGTGGATCTTCACTGTCCGTCCACCACGCTCAATGCACAGCGTATCTACCTACCGCAATGAGGACCCATAGCTTCATATTAACCATACCCCTGCCGCAGCGAAGATGTTATTGGTGTCAAACTACTGCTGAAACCCTGTGGAATCACCTACCGCGGAATTTACCCAACAACCCATCCCACAGGTTTCTAGAATTTTAGCTAATAAGTAATTTAAAAAATCGCTAATTTTTTTATAATTTGAAGCCACTGAGCGAACCCTAAACATTTATCTACTGAATCCCAATTTTTTCCCTTTCTTTTGCACTGAATTGAAACCAAGAATCGATTAAGCCGGTAAAAATTTCGAAAAATCCCAATTTTGATATCACTCTAGTGTCGCATACAGAAGTGTTAAATGAAAAAAATATTTTTTTGGAATTCAAAATGCTGCCTCTATCAAAAGTTTCTACTTTGGGTGTACGGTCGTATTGATCAGAGATATTGACGAAATTGCTGAATATCCTACGGTTCCGTATCTCGCTAGAAGCTTTTCGATTTTAATAGAAATTCACAACATTTTTCATATCGCTAATATAGCTTCGAAATATCAGTTTCTGTGGCATCGAGTCAAACCGAACTGGTGCTGAGGGTTTAAATGCGTAGGAGATACTCAATGCTTACATTTGGGGATTGGCAGTGGGGAGGTAAGAGGGCTGTCAGTGTGTCAAGAAATGTGTCAAAGTTGGCTTACTTCCGCGTGATTTTCACTTGTAGCTATTTTGTGAATGACTACCATGAGCTCATGAGCTATGATTACACGGGAAGCTGCGAATCTAGGTGTGTTTGGAGCCATACGACCTATCGATGGTGAACACATTTCACCCAGTAGATCCCAGGTATCACATTACGTATATTTTCAAATTTGACCTCATTGGAGAGTAGAAACACAGGCAGTGATCATTGATGCACTCATTCAAGTATCATTTTAACGAAGGAGCATTGCACATCTGTTTGAAAAACAAATTTGGACAACGCAATGAAGATGATGAATGACTACCAGCACTATAAGGATTCCAGTGTGTAGAAATTCTTATTTTTTCCAAGCGCGTTGCCTTTTCTTCTAGCTGATTGCGTTAAGATCACTGAGATTTTACTCTTACAGCGGTATTGATCACAGAAATAAGAGGAAAGGTCAGGTGCCTATTCCATGAAGCATAAAAGAATTGACAAGAATCGTAATACCTATGCTCGAAAAAAATCCATTTTTGGATTGCATTTTTATTATTTTCATAAGATCGATTCGAGAAGAAAACCCCAGGATTTTGACCACATCAAAAGTAAATTTACCATCATCGTAGCAGAAAATGTTGGAAAAACCTGAAGAGAGGCAACCATACTGACTTCCAGGGGTGGTGTAGTCTAGAATATTTCATGAACAGATGAAGATGTACATACAAAGAAGAACCTTGAATAAGTATGTCTTACTGATAGAAGGTGAAATGGTTCCAGAAAGAAGCCGCTTAGTTGTTAGATATAGCAGATGTCCAAAATATTAATTAATTTGGAGGCAGTCTTTGAGTTCTTGACTTACATTGGAGGAAAAAAAATGTGGTAATAATAATTCTAAATACTAAACAAATTTAGTTGAAAATCTGCGTAATTGTTCTCGTGAAAGACAAATAGTCGTAGATGGTTGAGGTATATAAACGTCTTTGAAATTGATAAAAATAACGGCTGAGGAAGAGAAAAGACGGGGAATTATGAAAAGAATGTGAAAAAATTGTTTGCATAAATCTGGAGGTATAGAAAAGAGTTTGCAAATCAGCGGAAACTAAGAGTGGAATTTCAAATACTGCAGCAACTAATACTGTTGATCTTGATCTTAATCCAAAAATCTCTCTATGAAAGGCCCCCCTCGAATAGAAACCGCCCCTTAACCTTTTAAAGGCATTGTAATTAACGTAGCATCGGTGACAGATAAGCTTCTGTTATTGTTTCTACGTTGCTCAGTGGTATTAATGACCATATTGAACGGACACCTGAGGTAATCTCTGAGAAATAAAGGCTTCGAAACATGACCAATTGAAGAGCCATTTCATTCAGGCTGAGGTAGGCTAAAAAAATAGCACCACTGGAGATCCGTATTTTGATAGACGAAGATAAGAATGTTTATTTAACACCCGCGATGAAGATAGTATAGTATGAATGCCTTGGAGAAATACCTATCCAAAAAGAAAAGGCAAGCCATAAAGTGCACCACACCAAAATCCAAAAATGCCTATGACATATGTTACGCCATTCTTAGTTTTCTGGAAGATAGGGGTCCAATTAGCACAACTTGGTAGCATTGGCAATGATAGAGAAGTTTCAAATACTTATAGAAGATAAGTCCCGCAATAACTTCTGGTCATATCCCACTATGACTGGCAAATAGGATAACTTTCGCTAGCAGGTTGCGGTATCTCAAGGCCTCCAATCCTTGATAAGCCTAATGGCTCTATACTCATTTATTTGCATTCTGTTTCCTACGTAAGCATAATAAACGGATGCTCCAAATAAGAATAACGCGGAAATCAATCAAGTTTAGAACATTTTAATAAATTGAAAGCACCTCCTATTCATAGAAAATTTGGGCATCTAAATAACTTCTTGTACGGCAGCGTAAAGAATGCAGCTCACTACAGTGGCCCTGATGACGAATTTTACTTTAACGATATTAGCAGCAAAATCAAAGAGAAGTATCAAAATACTTCAAAGAGTGTATTGCTGGAGTTCTTCACCTTCCTTCTCACCGTCATTAACCTTCCCATCCACCAATTCATTACTTCAGTCGCCATTTAAACGTGCCTCAAAACTTTCTTGAGGGCGACGTCAATAGTCCTCAATTATTTTTCCAATTATGTATTCTTCCATAAATGCTTTTACTAGTTGTTATGTCGCAAAGAGTGTCCAAACATTTTGCCCTATGGTTGCATCACAGTTCTTTAAAGGATTCTATTACTGATAATAATGTTTTTGAACTTCATCATTCTTCACTAATGGCACACTTTATGACTTAAAATCTTTTTATTTCTACCAAAATAATCACAACTTCTCTTCTATATGCTGATTATATTTTTTAAGAACTGCTTATACATTCCCAATTCGTTTTTTTAGCCGCTGTAGACTTTTCTTCTGGGTCAATACCTTGATTGATTTCTACCCACGATTCTACCCACACGACGGCATATGTTAGTGACTTCGATGCAATTAGGCTACTACATCAATTCTTTGGTCCTATATTCCTTTAACCCTCACTGAAGATTAGAGTGCTGATTAAAATGTAAAGTATCCTTTTATTTATTCATTCATAGTGTCTTGACCTCCCAGCATCCACTATTCATTGTTATAACTCGTTAAATTTCCACAGAGAACAATTTCCACCCTTTCACCTTCTCTTCATTTCCATGGAGAATTTTATTACATTTTATCTGCTTGGCATCACTTTTGATGAATCGCTCGTTTTAGTAAACTCTTACAGTAAACTCCACTTTTCCCAGGGATAGATTTTATCAACCGCATTGCATAAGTTTTTATCAATTTTTCTGCAACCATTCTTGCTTGACGACCATTCGTGTATTTTGTGATTGCACACAGCTGCTATCCATTTTTCTGTCTCTCCCCCTCCCTCTCTCCCTCTCTCTACTCTTTTCGAATGTCGATACTTTCTTTTTTCTTCTCTAAGATCCAGTACTTACATCAATAGATTCCATTTTCAGTCATATTTGTACTCGTTAACCCATACAAAATGAGAAATGGCAAAAATTACATGCTGTTTTCTTCTGCACATTTTAGGGAATTTTAGGGAATGGAAATTTAGTCGTAGATGTGATATAATATAGCAAGCTAATTTTTGTAAAATATTGAAAACCTTAACCTTTCATTAAGCTTAAAGCACAGTTGCTTGCAGTGATGAGTTTATTCTCGTCAGTTCGTGCTTTTATTTTGTGTTCAATGAAACTTTCGAAGAAGACCTCGGCTATAATTAAACTCCGTAACTGAGGTCTCCGAAGCTCATCTCCCAGGCCGTTAGCATTCAAACTGAGTAAGGATTAACAATTCCGTGCTTCCGTTGCAATCCGGCTGCAGCTAAAAATGTCCCCCGTCAAGTTGGGAGGAGGCAAAGGGTCTTTTAAGGATGCAGTCCTCGGAGAACTGGCCCCTCAAAACGAGCACAGAGAGAGACGATCTCCACCACGCAAACGGCGACCGTACCTTGTCCTTACCGAATTACCCACCCAGGTGCCCACCGAAAAATCCCATCATACCCGTTTTGGTACTTGCATCGTCTCTTAAAATTGCGGAGCGCATCACTCCCCACTCAACTGTCAAACGCCCCCGTCCTCCTCCTCGAGACGGCCCGAAAAATCATCGACTCCAGAAAATCGGCCCCAGGTGCATTGGCTGCATCTCCGGCCCCACCCTCTCCCCCTCCCCCCGGCACCACATCGCCGATGTCCTTAAAGCAAGATGCATGAGCCTTCCCTGCAGTCATTACCCCGACATGGCCTCTCTCTCTCTCTCTCTCGCTCCACACGGTCTGGCCCGCCCTCGCTGTCGTCTCCTTCCCCTCGCCACACCCCTTTGGTCTGTTGCATTTCGACTTGCACTTGCCCTCAAGTCGAGTCGGCAGACGTCTCTTCCCTCCCCCTCCCCTTATCCGACGGTGGGCCCCTCGTCTCGCCGCCGGCCCCCCCTGCCCCCTTCCGCCCCCTCGCCATCCCGTCGTCTCGCCCCCTTCTTTCCCCAACCTCACTTCGCCCTTGATGGAGCCAGGCATTCGCACCTGCCCCGAACTCTCTTCCCGTCCCAGAGGGAGACTCCCCTCCCCTCCTCCACCGAAAATAAAAGTCCATCAGACGACGCTGTCCCGCGCACGCATTACTCACCTTCCCCCAGCTCTCCTCCTCAAGCCTGGAGTGGTGTCCGGTAAAGGCATAGTAGGTACTTGATACAACCTTACTTAAAGAAAGTACCGGTATCTTCCCAAATGTGTATGGCGGGACCTGGGCAGAAAAAATGAGCTTTTGGAACATTAGTATTTAGTAACCATAAATATTATACTAATACAGGAGGACCGAGCTTTGCTTGGTACTCTATATCAATTATTTTATAAATTAAATGGAAATTTATGTTATATCAAACAATTTATAAACCCTTCATTTATTTAATCATAAATATATTTTCTAATTAATAAAGACTGTAATAGGTTTTATTGAAAGTAGATAGTTATAGAACCTTTGTTTTACAGCGATCTTCAGCTGAAATAAGTTTCATAGGTTTCGTTGGGGAATTTTAAGAAGTAACATAAATGAATACACAGTTAAAGCGTGGCTGTGGAGCTAAACAAAAATTAGTTATTAAGCCAACCATGCATCTCTTCTGGAAATTTTTGCCGTATTATTTCTTCATTGACAGAGTTTTCGTGAAAATAAGACCTATATAAATCGATTCCGCTTGCCGCAAAACTCTTGGATGCCAATTCGGGCAGATCGGAAAAAAGTTTCAGAAAAAGTCATTACGTAGCAGACATAAAAAGTTATTTCTCACTTTATAGTCAAGAATAGGATTTAATAGTGATTTTATGATAGTGAACATCTCTAGTACACACTCCTGTATTCAGGACGCGGTCGGTGTGTGAAAACTTCTCATGTTAAAAATTATATCTCTGCATCACGTAGCTGTACCACATCAGATGTAAAGTGGCGCCTATTTTATAACTAATATCTCAAAAAGTGGCTTATATTCCGTCGTCATTAGGGGAATGATTGCTTAACTTAATATTAAGGGCACAAAAATATAAATTTTAGTTTTAGAGATTTAATTTATGCTACCATAAACTTTGTTAAGAGCAGGAAAGGAAATTATCAGATAAAAATTTTTAAAAAATCTTTTGGAAAACTTGTAGCTCCAGATGCCTCTAGCAATGATAGCCTGCAGGTAATACAAGACTTAATCCTCTCATAGGTTTTCTCCTCTTGTTTTTTTTCAAATATTGGAGTGTACTGGGGGTCGTACTTTGCCCGGTACACAACAGGTATTGAAAATTTAAAAAATAAAATCTTTTCACATATATTTTATCATGAAAACTTCAAATTAAAGCTAAATTAGGTTTCTTCAAAAATAAAATGTTATAGAATGTTCATTTCCTGCATATATATTTTGTAAAAAATTTCTTAATAAAAGTACATTTGCCTACGTATTTAACTTGTTTAACCCGCTTACTCTGCCACTTCTGCTTTCTTCCCGCAGCTACTTCTACTCACCTACCAGTTCCAGTCTGGTCGCCTAAGAGGCAACACGTACCCGCTCGCTCGCTCGCTCGCCTCGACCAGTTTTGTCGGAGTCCTCGTTACGTAATGTGTTGTGCACCATTGTATTCTCATTTCATCATGGAGTATTAGTGTCATTAACGGTCCTAAGTTATATGTGAAGTGGTGTATTAATCACGGGAAGTGTGTCAGCTGCGCGTGCTACCTTAGTTTTTGGTGGGCAGAACGAAACTTCACTGTGACTATGGGTTTATCCTGTCATGTTTGTGATCGTACAATAACCAAGACGCAACCGTCGCAGAAGTGCCTAAACTGCGATGCATATGCCTACAATAAGTGCGTTCCCCTGACCGCCATTGACTCTTGGACTTGTCCGTGCTGGTTCTCAGGTTTCCGCGGAGCTGGAATGTAGATCTCTCCATGTTTCCGGGATTTCTTCCGCGTAGGTTGTTTGTGGGACAACAGTTTCGCTGGCAGGACTGCCAGCGAAACTGTTGTCCCACAAACAACCTACGCGGAAGAAATCCCGGAAACATGGAGAGATCTACTTGTCCGTGCTGTTCCACAAACGGCGTCAGTGAAACCGTTGCTATCGGGGGTAACTCTGCCTCGCCGACGGCAAGCGTTGAGTCGCACCTCACATTGAGCGATATACTCTCGACTATCAAATCAGCCAACCAGGAACAAACTGCCTTGATCCGCTCCGTACAGACGAGTCTCGGCGGTGCCATCGAGGCGTGCAATAACAAAATCGAATAGCTAACTAACAAAGTTATGTCACTTAAAGGTGACGTTACTCGCCTTCAAGATGAAAATAACTCCCTTCGTGCCCGTGTATCAGAGCTGGAGGAATCTGTACTGGCCACGGAGCAATACTAGCGTGTCAACGACGTCGATGTGAGCGGCGAGCCCTGTGAGCCTGGCGAGAATGTTGATGTGATCCTCGAGAGCCTTGGGCGAGCGCTCGCGTTCCCGCTGTCGCGTGCCAATGTCGAGGTCAGCCATCGCACAGGCGCACCGTCTGCCTCCAATCGAGTCATCATCGTGCGGTTTCTCCGCAAGCCGGACAAGGAGGCTTTCTTCCATGCAAGGAAAGTCAAACGCGAGCTGCGCGTCAAACACCTCGACCACTTTGCTCATCACAAACTGCTTCCTGCTCACGGTGAAGACGTCGTCTATGTGAATGACAGTTTGTGTCCCACTATGAGACGTATGTTCAATAGTGCCAGAAGCTTTAAGAGAGAGGGAAAAATAAGTGATTCATGGGTAACTGGGGGAAAATTGCTTGTTAGACTGCATTCAAATGGCGCAAAAATTCATGTTAAATCCCTACAGCATTTATCCATGCTTGTCACTTAAATGTTCCCCCTCAAGATCACTACCGTTATCAGTAACACTTTTGTTATCATGAGTGATTCAAATACAAAAATTGTCATAAGTGAATTATCTCATAGTCAGGCTAGTCACTTGAAAGTTGTGCACTTAAATGCCCAATCCCTCACTTATGAGTGCCACATAAATGAGTTTATTTACCTATTCGAAAACTCCAAACTAGATATAATTGCAGTGAGTGAAATATTCTATAATTCTGAGCACGATATTATCCCATTACGTGGTTACAGTGTCTTTACTGCAAATAGAACCTCGCATGAGGGTGGTGGCGTCGGTATATATGTACGATTTGACTTTCAATGTAAAATACTTGCCCAATCTGTGTCCCCAATTGTTCGTATGCAGCAACCTGATTACGTCATATTGGAGGTCAACCTCTGTGATACCAAAATACTCCTTGCGTGTGTTTACCGACCACCTAAGGCCGGATACCTTAATTATTTCGAGGACCACCTGTTTTCTCTTTGTGTTCATCTACATCTACATCTACGTCATACCCTGCAAGCCTCCCAAAGGGTGTGTGGCAGGGGGTGCTTTCGCACCAGGCATGCATGAATGATAGGGTAGAACACCGACATTACACTAAAACCCGCGCACCACACATGCAAAGCGCCAATTAAAAATCTAATACCCAAGAAACATTCAATCTTCAATCGTTCCAACATGCAAGGGATACAAAGACTACTACTACATATTCAAAATATCATGCATAAATAAGAACACCAATATTTACATCATGCCTAAATAAGAGAGCAGAATATATAATGAGAAAGATTTACTGCCTGCCTATGTCAATACTCGAACTATTCATGACGACGATCACAGCTGTTATGGTCCCGAATGGTACGCGGAAAAAATGACATTTTATACCTATCGGTTCTACAATCTAGCTCTCTAATTTTATTGGCGCGATCTAATCTGCCGTAGTACGAAGGGGTTAATAGTATATTTTTTACGTCGTCAGTAAAATGATTTTCCTGAAATTTATTTAGGAGGTTAAACCTATAATTCAATCTACGCTGTGATAGCGATTCCCATCCTAATTCTTCTAACAGTCCAGACACACTAGACAACTTATCGTAGCATCGTTTCACAAACCTAGCTCCTCTTCGCTGGACGCGATCTAACTCTGATATCAACCCCGTTTCGTATGGATCCCATACACTAACAGCATATTCCAGATGAGGCCTAACGATTGAAAAATAACAACGTTCTTTCACTTTCTCATCACATTTTCCAAGTACTCTCTTGATAAAGCCTAGCTTCCTATATGCTTGACCGCATATTTCCCTAATATGTTTTCCCCAAGATAGATCGTGAGTAATTGTGACCCCTAAGTACTTAACAGACTCGGCGTGAATAATTTCCGTATTATTAATTCTGTAAGCCCTACCTGGCCTATTTTTCTTTTTCCAAAAGCTGATTGCTACGCACTTTTTTATGTTTAGTTCCATCTGCCACTTTTCGCACCAAGCATGAATAGCAAGTAGGTCGATTGTTAACGAGTCGCTATCTTCGGAATTGTTAATATCCCTATACACAACCGCGTCGTCTGCGAAGAGTCTAAGCTTACTTTTAACCACGTTGCTAATATCATTTATGTACAAGAGAAATAAAAGTGGACCAATTACACTTCCCTGAGTAACACCCGATGTAACGCTAACTGTGTTTGACATGATACCGTCTATGACAACCCTTTGTTCCCGCCCAGGTAAGAGTTGATTAATCCAACTAATAATGTTTTTATCTATTCCATATGCTTCTAGTTTTGAGAGCAACTTAACGTGAGGTACCTTATCGAAAGCTTTCTTAAAATCGAGGAATATCGCGTCAATTTGAACATTATTTTCACCCGAGAGCAAGATGTCATGAACGAAGAGGGCCAATTGGGTTTCGCAAGATCTACCCTTTCGAAATCCGTGTTGGTTATTTATTAATAATTCCTCCCTATCTAAATGACTCATAATGGAGCTTACGATTATGTGTTCAAATACCTTACAGGAAATGGATGTGAGAGAAATAGGCCTATAGTTACTAGGATCTTCCCTGTCGCCGCTTTTGAATATAGGTGTGACATTTGCTACTCTCCAGTCCTTAGGCACTACGTGATCTACTAAAGATTTAGTAAATATTAATTCTAAGTAAGGCGCTATGTCTGATGCCAATGTTTTATATACGCGAGCAGGTATTTGATCTGGACCGGGGGATTTGTTGGGGTTGATATTTTTTAGCTGCTGTTCTGTGCCGCGAAAATTTATAATAATTTCAGGCATACATGTTTGGGAACGAACAGGCTGAGGATCGAAGAGATGTGGTGTATAAGTACTGAAAATGCTTTTGAAGAATGAGTTTAACGAATTGGCTTTTTGTAGACTGTTGGTTAGCTTTTCCCCATTGATATTCTTAAGCGTGTGAACTGTTGATTTATTTCCTTGAGTGTCCCTAACATACGACCAAAATGCCTTGGGATTATCGTTCAATTGTTCTCCCAGTAATTTACTTTTGAAATCAGCTAACGCCCTTCGGCACGCTTTTTTTGCTAAGAGTTTAAATATTTTGTAATTTTCGGTGACTGTGTATAGTTCTTCGGAGGATTTGTTATTTTTTGCCCTTTTTAACCTAGCATGACATGTTCTCTGGTGCTTTAATGTTTTTCTAACCTCCGTGTTATACCACCTAGGCTCTGCATTGGCTCTTTTCCATTTACTTGGTATGTATTTGCTAACTACTGATCGTGTAACGTTGAGGAAAGTATTCCACAAAACCTCAGTATTACTGTTGATACTTATTTTTTGAAAATTAGTAAATGACTTTTGCAACTCTCGTTTCATGCCTTCGTAGTCAGCCTTATTAAACAAGTAGATTTTTCTTTGTGGATTATGTTTCTTGATCATGCTCACGGAAAAATTAGCTTTAACTATCTTGTGGTCGCTTATTCCCTTATCCGTACCTATGTTTACAACCATGTGTGGAATATTTGTCGCTAAAAGATCAAGTGTATTTTTCCCTCTAGTTGGAGCAGTGACTAATTTGTAGTGAGTTTGATGTAGTGAGTGAGATGTGAATGTATACAGGAGTGACTCACAAAGGTCTTTGTCTTTCCCCCCAGTGATAAAACTGTAAGTGTCCCAGTCTATGGACGGAAGATTGAAATCCCCACCGATTATAATATGACAGTCGTTTTTTTGAGTGTTTAACTTACTGAGTTGACTTTCGAGTCCTAATATTGAGCTTACATGGGTATCTGGTGGTCTGTAATATGCGCACACATAGATTGTTTTTGCTTTAGGATTTTGAATGGAGCACCATACGCTTTCTACCTGGTCGTCGGAAAATGACTCCCTCCTACTAATATAACAATCCTTCACTGCAATAAAAACTCCTCCCCCGGTCCTTTCCACTCTATCTCTTCTATAAACTGTGAAATTTTTCGGGAATACTTCATTATCTGCGATTTCGTTGCACAACCAACTTTCCGTCCCTATAATTAAGTCTGCGTCAGTAGTTTCAATTAGATGGTAGAAGTCAGCTACTTTATTCCTTAAGCTACGGCAATTTACTACCACGACAGAAAAGGATTTACCAGTGAGCGTATTCCCGGAAAGTGTATTCTCATTACAACTCGCTTTCTTAGGTATATTCCAAGTTACATTACTGCTATTTTTTGAAACTGGCCTCTTACTGTTCTCTTTAGTCTTAACACTTTCTTGGATATTTTTTGTATTAAATATTGTTCGCGATGGTACCTGATTCGACCCATTAGCTGACCTACTCTCTGCCCTACCCTCTATCCTAAAAAAGGTCTACAGTGGTCGAGTATGCTACTCGCTACACAGCTAGCTGCCTCGGCCGTGTAATGGACACCAGAACGGTTCAGAGGGGTCCGACACGATCGGATTGCCGGCCGAAGGTCGACGAAGGAGGCTCCAATGTCCGTGCAGAAGCGACGCAACCTCTGGTTTATGCCCTCCACTCGGCTCCATACCAGGGGTCCACGATCGATCCTCGGGACAAGAGTACAAATTGCAAGCGTCATGTCAACCCCTTCGTCGCGACTTACCCGCTTCACTTCGGAGTCCAGTTCCCTGAAGGAACGCAGGATCTCCTCGGATCCACGGTCCATGGCGTCATTGACGCCGACATGGGCCACAATCTGCAGACTTGAGCACTTCGTGCCCCGGACCGCCGCACCAACCGCCTGCGTCACCTGCGGAACACCGCCACTTGGAATGCACCATGACGTTACACGGTGGCTTATACCCTCATGGCCTGCCCTTTCCCGCAAAGGGACCATAACACGGCGGACGTTACTACTGTGTTGAGTATGAGTATGTAATAGTTGCTGGTGACGTCAACGCACACTTTGGTAGTACCCATCCCTGTTATATTAGTGATAGCAGACAGGTAATGCAGTTACTAGATATTTGCAATTTGACCAGGATACCCCATGGTCCCACTTTTCATACTTCCAATTGTGATTTCACACTTGATATGATTTCCAGCCACTGTATGGATAAGCTAGAGCATTTTCCTCAAGTCTCTGTATGTGGCTTATCTGCTCATGACCTACTTATTGCTGTGTTTAAGTTCAAATCTCCTAAGTTTTCTCCAACACTTATCACGCGCCGAGACTTTTCTTGTTTTAGCATAGCAAAATTAAGGAAATATGTACTGGCTGCCGCCTGGGATGTAATATTTCAAATGTGTGATATAAATAGCAAAGTAGATTATTTCAACCACACAGTAGCTGAATTCTACGATAGACATGCGCCATTTAAACCTTTTCATGTTCGGCATCAACCCAAACCTTGGTTTAATGCTGATATACGTGCCCTCATTAAATCAAGAGATTCGGCATACAAGCAGTTCCCACTTTCGCGATCTGAGCAGCACTTCCGGAAGTATGAGATCCTGAGGAACCAAGCCAAGCGAATGATAAGAGATTCCAAAGCGCGCCATACATATTCGTTGTTCAATGAGTGTAATTCTTCCAAAGCTCTCTGGCAGTCTCTAAAGTCTCTCAATGTTTCCTCTCACTCTAATTCTACTCCCTGTTCCTTTCCTACAGCTGATGATCTCAATTCTCCCAGAGGCAATACAGGCTGCAATTAAAAGGTATGATAACTTACTCCAAGTGGAAGGTGAAAACTTTTTCTTTAACCATATGTATTTTGAAGACTTATGCAAAGCTATCTCCACTTTGAAGTCTAACGCCAAGGGTGTAGACGGATTTACTGCCAGAATGTTAAAGAATTGTATTGTCGAGTTATCTCTCGCCGTACTTCATATTTTCAATTATTCGTTGCAAAATTCGGTCTTTCCTGATCTTTGAAAAATTGCGTGTGTGAAGCCCATACCAAAAAAAATCTGGGGCCAGTGAAGTTCAAAATTTCCGCACCATTAGTATCCTTTGCATCCTTGCAAAGTTACTTGAAAAGACTGTACACTCTCAACTGGTCAATTATTTATCATCCAAGAGCTTACTCCATCCTCCCCAGTCTGGTTTTTAATCTGGGAACAGCACCACAACAGCCCTATTAAAAGTAGTAGGAGACATCAGAGAACCTATGGATCAACGACGACTATCAATTTTAGTCCTCCATGCTTTCAGTAATGCCTTTCCATCTGTGCACCACCGGCTGTTGATTAGTAAACTAAAATGTCTAGGGCTTTCGCGCTCTACCTTAGATTGGACTCGGTCATATCTTGCCAACAGAAAGCAATTTGTGGATATAGGTACTTCCACCTCAACTTTAACGGATTTAATCCAGGGTGTTCCCCAAGGATCCGTTCTTGGCCCCCTTCTTTTTTTCCCTGTATGTCAATGATACATACACAATATTCACTGATTCTAATGTACACACATGTATGCAGACGACCTTCAGCATTATGTTGACTTCATACCTGAAGAGTGCTTAGAGGCCATTACTATTATAAATAACGAAGGTTCTCGGTTCGTAGAGTATGCAATTGGTCATAATCTTGAAATAAACTGTAGTAAGACCCAGGTGATTCTTATAGGGAATCCTAAGCGTTTCAAGAAACTGCCTCATAATCTACCTACTGTGAAAATCAATAATATGACCCCGCCTTATCTTGATACTGTTAGTAACCTGGGTACTGTAATCGACAAGCACTTAACTTGGGAACCATATGCAAATGGTATTTGTAAAAAGGGTTTGTCCGCACTCCAACAGCTGCGACGCCATAAACATTTGTTACCAATTATTGTCAGAAAACATCTGATTGAGAGTCTCGTATTTCCTATTTTTGATTATGGGGCTTTGGTCTGTGATGGAATGTTAGTTGTATCTGTACATCGTATCCAGCGTCTCCAAAATGCCTGCGCTCGATTTTTCCTTGACCTGCCTCATGATTGCCACATTTCTGGACACCTTGCCTCCTTAAATTGGATGAAAATCAACCCCAGACGTGATTATCAGGCTGTATTACTCATTAAAAAAATTATGTATACTAAGAAACCTTCCTATCTGTACAATAAGCTTCCTTTTGTTCACACTATTCACAGTCGCTCTCTCAGGAATCCAGATATGCTAAGAGTCCCTCAACACCGAAATGATAAAGAAAGAGGTGCTTTCTGAATATTTTCTGTCATTTTGTGGAACAGTTTACCATCCACAGTCACTTACTGTATCTCTGTCAAAACCTTCCAACACCATGCTCGAAATTATTTTATGTCCCTCGGATCCAGTTGATTATGTTGTTATATCATTATTTTTTATTATTTTTGTTTTCATGATGGTGCAATTAATTTTTGATTAATTTTTGACTAATTTTTCTTATTTGCGGATGTAACTGAACTTACATTATTTTTTTACATCTTCCAATGTTTGTATTGTGCTCTCGTAGGACTGAGAGTCCCTTTGCACAAAGATCAAATAAATATCTAATATCTAATCTAATATCTACCATGCGCAGAACTCCTAACTATGTTTTCCTTTCTGCTCACTGCGCACTCCTCATCGTTTTTCCTTAGCCCAAGATATCTGCTCGACACAATACTTCACGTCACACCAGGCTATTCACCTCTTTTTCCGTAGCAACCCTATCTAAAAGTTCACGTCATTGGTCATCGCCAATTTGTAATCGCTTGTTTTGCAAATCAAGTTCACCTGATAGATGCTCTGTCTATGAGCAGTTTTATCCAAAGTACTACCATATTTACAAAACTGTCGAACCTAATCCAAAAATGTTCTTCCATTTTCATAATTAACATCGGCTATTTTGTTCTGGATTCCTTAACTACTCTGCATTGTTATTTATTTATAGTAAGGTTAGTGATGGATAAATTACAGTAGTGATGCCATATTAAATCAAGCAGCACATACCTAAGTAATTTTTTCTAAGCTCTCTACAGATGAGCCATGCTTGAATCACAGATGTCCAAAAGTGCTACAATTCTAATTCTAATATTGTACACCATCGCGTCCTAATGGAGAGAATTCCGATAGCTCGACGTTGTATGTTAAACGTATGAGTAAATGAAATTGCATTGACATATCAATTTACCACGCCCTCTCATCCCCTATCCTTCCATAGTTGCTTTCGGACAATGAAGCGACAGAATGTACACGAATTTCATATCAGTAAATTAGTCTGTTGTAACATTAGTAAGTTTCACATAAAAGACCAATGTCGGCATGAAATATCGCACAGTTTACATTTACATCACAATGCATCGGATGCACCTTCGTCACCCATTGATCGCAATTAGTCGGTCGCGATGGATCACAGTATCATATGTTAACAAAACATATGTGATAGATAAGAGAATAACAATCGTTCTCCATCAGTTAACCCATCTGTAATCGAGGAAAATAGCATAGATATCGTGGTAATTGACACTCAATGGGCAGTAAGTTTAAGGGAGATTCAGCGCCACGGTAAAAGTCAGTTAGTGATCCATCATAGTTAGGGCGACATCCTTGAGGCATTTATTTATAACTCGCCCTTCAGAAAAATGCTACCCCTGCGATTTAAACGCTAGAATAGAACACCCTGGCATTGGTACGGTAGAGAAATGAAAATATAACTTTCTGACGGAAGAGTATTGGAAACAACGGGATGTGGTACAGTCGAAAAAGGATGGAGATCAAATGGAATGACCTCGACAAAAACTGCGAAGTGGAAAAAATAAAATTATGGGTCGTATTATTTGACACAGGAGCCTATTGAAAACAGTGCAAAAATAAGAAATATTCGAGAAGAAATGATAACTAAGACCTAAGATGTATGCATTAAGCAAATGAGAACCACTGAAATGAAGAATTTAAAGAATTAAGGTGGTTAGCTGAGAGGAGAGGGTGTTATTGAACTGCAGCACACCTATCTTCGGATTAATGACTATTAATGATGACATTAAATGATGTAGATGTATTATATCACACCAATATCAGCCAGCTGCATTACGGAAGCTGTGATAACAGTTTATAAGTGACTTAAGTTTATGTGAGGTAAGTTTATGTGACAGTTTATAAGCGTGTTTATCATGGCTCAATTAATTAGTATCTATATTTAAGTACTGTCGGGTACTAGTTTAATCACATTCAATAGAGTTAATTTAAACTCCCTGTATGGCTATTGAAAGTGAGAGTAAATTCGAAGTACTTGAAGCAATCAGGAGTCAAAACGTGTTTCTCGGATAAATTATCTGTGAAAAGGAAGAAATCGGATAGAATATTTAATTCCGTCGAGGCTCAAATTTTAAGTAATTCTGCACCGTTATTTTTCTCTTACAGAAAATATTTCCGGGCGACAGAAAATTGCGCTCAACTATCAGAATCCAAACGTCCATCCCTCGGGTTTGCAGACAAGTACACTTCCCACCGGTTTAACAAGTTGGACCTTTTTATTGCAACGGATGTAGGGGAGGACAGTGTTTGATCCAGGCTGATGTGCGTGAAGAAGGAAAAAATGCAATGCAATTAGGGAAACTCAGCGGAGAAAAAACACAAATATTTACAGAATAAATAGTGAAATATAAAAAAACAATATTAAAATTATAATTCAACTTATTAAGTATGAATTCTCATTTATTGTCGAACTCCAAGAGAAGCGGCAATTATTGTCGACTATTAATTCGGCTACGGCTCACTTGTATATAGCCAGCCATAATTCTCAGCCTAACGCCAAGACCTTTATAGCTGTGAACACCCCAGTCTCTCCTAAAAAAACTGATTACTTCAATTCATCCATGCAATTAAAAAATCAACTGTATGGGATATCGATGAAGTTAAACAATACGACTTCAGTAGTCAGTAAATGAATTTTATCTGTAGCACAGCACGTTTTTATCTCCTTTAATAATGAACTTGTCCCATCCCTAAAAAAACAATCTCAGAATACGATTACAGTAGACCCTCGCTTTACGATAGTAATCCGTTCCGGAGGACCGATCGTAAAGCGAATTCCATCGTATGCTGAATCGGCATTATTTCCGGACGAGGAATCGATTTAAAGAGCATCAATCCATTCAGTGTACGCGTCAGAGCCAATTCATACGAAATATCCTGGATTAAAATTATCAAAAATATTATTAAACCAATATTTAAAACACTATCGATATTTAAAACAAAACCGGAGAAATTTGAAATTTTAAAAAGCGCGCGCAAAATTAGCTCAGATCGTAAGTCGAATCCATTGTAAGTCGAACCCATCGTAATGCGGGAGTCTACTGTATTTATACGAATGCTATTACTATTTATGGTAGATGATACATTTTATCGGCGCTGTTTTCCATTCTGGAGTGCATGGATTTGATTTGCCCTCTTGGTAAAGAAGTAGGTTTTTTTTAGAATGACGTAATTCCCGGAATATGGAATATTTCATCTTGTAATTCTTTGAATTAATGAGAGTTGACTCGTCGTGGACCTCAATGATCAAAATATCCTGTATGAAGGTAACTATCTTTCTCTCGTATTTTCAATTTTATGGTTTCAGCCTGGCGCTAAATGCTTTTAGCTGAATTATGTGAAAATGCGAACTAGCGTGGCTGAAATGGCTTTGTAGTATTCGCGCAACATGTGTGAAAATAACCTAGTTATTTCATTGATTTTGTCTTCTCGGGTTATCAGCCGAGTCAGGATGGTAATTACTGCCCCGGCTGATAACTTGAGAAGACTTCATCAGTAATGTTCAACGGGAAAAAACGAAATCCTTCATAGTTATTTTATGTTTCGAGGGAACGGCAATTTTAATTTTTAGTGGAGTTCACTTTCCTTATTTTTTTGTAAATTATCAGTTTAATATGTTTACACTGTATATCCTAGACATTTCATGAATTTTTGACGATGAAAGTAAACGTCTGAACTATTTGCACTCGCAGAGCTCAAGAAATAATTTTAAAAACCCTAATTTCTTGCCCAATCCATGACATGAGACTGCTCTTGTGGTTGCTCCAAGTTTCCAATAGCACCGCAATTATTTACGAAATTATTCAGAAAAAAACGGAATCGATATTCCCAAAAACCTGCCGAAACGATTGGAAAGCCCCGGAAAACGCGTCGCCAGGAGAACTCTTTTATCTTTTTCGCTCTCATCTGATTCACGGTAGCTCGTTCCCTCACCCCAAGAGAAAACCCTTTTGTCGAGGAGGGTGTCTGAAATGCTATGGCGAAGAAGATCTTGAGACTGTATTCAGAAGACAGAGAGAGCGGTACATGGAGTTGTTAATGGAAAGAAGGCTGGAGCAGGGTGAGGAGGAACTTTGCGAGGGACGGAGTCGGGGCTCACGGAGCGACAAAAAGAAAGACTGGGGTCGCGGGGGTATGGCCTCACGGGGCGGAGCGGGGAGGGAAAAAGTGGAATGAGGGAGAGGTGCTTGCACCTATAAGAGAGGGCACGTCTCATTCGGGTGGAATAGTATGATACGCTCGCGAAAACGTCCATCTCTCCTCCTCCTCCTCTCCCGTCTGGAGTTAGAAGCACCCAAGAGGTCATTTTGAGCGTATTTGGGTTTGCAAGTGGCCCTTGGTGACAAAAATAGAGAGAAACCAACTTCGATTTTATTGAAATATCAATAGAATGTGTCAAAATAGGATCCTAAGTAAAGCATTGTAGGCAAAAGCCGAATTGAGGAGAAGTAGAGGTCGACCGAGAAAGAAAAGGATGCAAAAATTGGAATGGTGAGAAAAAAGGGGAGGCAGAAAAGGAAATGAAGACAATGACTGGTAAACGGAAGATGTGGAGGGAGTTTATAAAGGCTCCGCAGCCAATGGCATCAGGGGAAGAAGAAGAAGTGGCCTTCTTGCCCATTTAATGATTGAGAAATCATTACCCATGGACAATATTTTAGAATTGTACCAAAACATTTCTACATACTGATAGAAATTTCTCCACTCTCCCAGGGTGCTTTCCAGTCATGCAACTTTGCAAAACAACTAGAAAATGCTTGCGCTCTAGTAGACAAGATCTATAATAGTGGAAAATTTTATAGAAGTTTCCTCTAAGATTTCCTCAATTATTGCAAGTTTTCCAACGAGGGCTTTAAGTTTATTCATCGTATTGACCATATGTGCTCATTTTTATATTTTCAACTTAGAGTTACAACTAATCTTATCCTCCATGTTAAAAGAGCAATTCATTAAGTAGAAGGGTTACTGTCACAGAGTTCGCAAATTCCAGCACCCCTTATCATTCGTCTCACAGTGGAATCACCAAATGACTTAAATGACAAAATATGTAACAAGCCCACTCACCCAAGCCATGGAGAAAATAATTGCTGCAATTAAGTGAGGTTTTATGAAAAATACGTTCGCAGGTTGAGAGAAACATCAATCAACTTAGCATTTCTTTCCAATTCGCCGCACAGTCCGTGGTACATCACTGACACGGATTTAAATTAATAGGCATGAACGCATTTGCCTTTTATTTTCAAGTAGATGTTTTACTACAGTCTCATTTCTATTAACATATCCATTGAACCACCAACATGCCTGTCCAATTGAATATCATATCCTTCCTTATCCAACAGAAGATGATTTCTTACATTTTTTCAGCCTAATTTCAAGAGCCGGACGTAGTTACCGTGGTGGTAACGCGCGCGTCTGGCTACTCAAAGGCTGCGAGTTCAAATCCCACGGATAGGAAGGTTGTTTCGTTTGTCTTACGATTTAAGACTTAGCTAAGATGGTTCGATATAGTTATTTGCCTCTAAATATGGTAAGAACTCCTTAAACACATACATAAATAATACTGAAATCCAGGAATGGAAAACTTAGCCATGATTTTCCTAAAGTTGCTAAATATTGTGCTAAAAGCTGCATATTATAAATAAAATTTGTTAGAATTGCCCAGCTATATAAATGTTAAGGCATTTCCGATGATACGATCCAGAAATACGATCATTACCACCAAACACAGCAGCATAAACGTCGCAAAAGTTGTACAATCTTCCCAAGAATTTGGTGTAAATTGTTCTAGAAATCCATTGGGTGTGATTCTGATTGATATGTGGAAATCTGGACAGATGCAACTAAATTAAAGCTATGATAAACATGTATTTGACCCCCAATGTCTCCCAGATGTTCTTCCAAAAAAAGGTGTCGTAAGTGGAATATTTCAGTTTTATATTATATTTACTTGGAATGTGCTGAGAGGATAACATCACAGGAAGATTTATCTAAAGTTAGAAAAGCGACTTGAAAAATGTTTTTTTTTCTAACTAAATTGAGGTTTTTCTTATATAACCTTATTTCTGGGAAAAAAATTGTAAAACGACATTTCGGGATGGGAAGCATGCATAAAATGTATTCCTTGTATTAAAATAATAAAAGAAAACATTAAAAAAATGAAATCAAATTTGCAAGCGAACTGAGTTATATAATCCATAAGTATAAGCGTCCGTCGCTGATTTAAAACCTTGACTTTAAAATCTGCATTAAACTTTTAACAGTACTAGATCTACAACGGAGATAACATAACTAAATTGCACGGTACCTCCTCTCTGCTCTATTTGTATTTCTAAAGGGAGGGTCGTGTCTCAGTAGATCCTATTGTCCTCTCATTGAAATAAACACGAACATTTGTCAAAAATTAAGAAAATCGAACAGAAATAAATATTAAATTAAGCATTCCAAGGCATCATTGGCTAGATTCTCAATTGTCTTATTTTAACTCCCCCAGCCGCTCATAATTTTTAACAAGAAATATTTTCATGTGGCAACGTTTCTTGTAGATAAAGTTTTTCTCTTTCGCAAATAACACGATGATATTTGCATAAAACAGCTCGTAAAATGATGAATGTTCCCCATTCTTATAGCCAGCGCACTACAATTCTTAAATCCCACTTTGCTAAGGGTATCATCTCGTTGATTCAATATCATCGCAGATCGAGGGATTCTTCCGGACAAAACGATGGTTGACGACGCTCTGAGGTATGAAAGAGGTAGAAAGAGAGCTCGCGGTGCCACAAGGCCCTCAGCCTCCACCCACATCTCTTCCCCCGGCTAGACTGCTGCCCTCTCCGCCGACAATGAAACCGGCGCGGCGGCGGATGCCTCGGCAGTGACGGCGCTAATGTGTAATCGCATCTCCGCGGGTCTGCGCGGTTTTCGAGCGCTCATCCCTGCATGAGGGCGCCGCACCTGAGCAGCGCCGGGAGACGGCGTCGGGGGGGAGACGTTGTGTTGTGTCGGTGAGTCGCGTCTGTGAGCGCGTTAGAGAGTGAGTGCGAGAGAGAGAGAGAAGAGATGGGAAGGACTAAAAGAGGCTGACTAAAAGAGGCTGCGGCCTCAACACAATGTGGGGCGTCTGGCGGCCTCATTCTCCCCCACCCCCATGTCCCCCAGGCCTTCCCCACCGCCCCCACCTCCTCGTGGAAGCCTCTTCAAAGGAATCTCCCCTCCCCCGACGAGTCTCCTGGAGGACCCCTATCATCCCCACCCCCTGCCACACTCTCTCCCCCTCTCAGTCTACTCACGGTCCTCTCCTCCATCCTGCCGTCTATCAACGCTAGCAATTACCACTCCAGACACCCACTCTCTTTCTCTCTCTCTCTCCCATCCCTCCTCCTAACTTCATACTCCCTCTGCCCCCTTCCCACCCCCCAGCTTAACCCCTTCCCTCTTTCACCTCCTATTCCACACTCCTTCACCCTTCTATCCATCTCACATTCAACAAACGTTCCTCACTTCCTCCTTTCTCCTTCGCCTCCCTCATCTCAATCTCCCAAATGTATTTATGGTACTTATGGTAGAAGTATTTTCGATACCCTCGTATTATTTTGCTGGTGACCGCAGCGCTCGCCGGTTGCCATAACAGCTATTATAAATCCCTCAACAACAATAGCGAGTCATCCGTGCTTTCGCCAGGGTTCAGGTCTCGAGATTATCTCCAAGACACCAGTGGTTGTATTGGGAAAGGATTCGGCCCCGAAAATGATGTGGATGTGGTGTCACAGCCATAAAAAATCTAAACGTTTCGATGGCAATATATTTTTGTATTTTTCGAGGTTATGACGTAAACTTTTTGTCATTCTCCTGGCTTGCATATTACGAGGACTTCCTGAATATAGTATCCGCGCAGAAGTATGCAGCATTAAGGATTTTTCCAAAGTTTTATGAGTAAATGATGGAATCACTCAATAATTTTGTCTTGGGATTGATGCGGTGAATCTAATACATGACGAAAAAAACACTATATCAGTTCTCCTCATCACTGCTCTAGCTTTTCAAAAATTCAAATTGGAAAACTGCGAAGAGCTCTTCCTTTATAACATAGCTACTTTTCTGGAATGTGCAAAAGTGACCCTATATGTTCCATTCTATGCTATGTGTAATGTTGACCAGGTTGTGTAACAATTTGGCCATTGCAAAATGCCAATGGCAAATGTGCAAAAGTGACCCTATATTTTCCATTCTATGCTATGTGTAATGTTGTTGCAAGGTTGTGTAACAATTTGGCCTCGTTTTATAGCAAATCTCGACAGTATTTAGGCATGCTTTTCAGCAGAAAAATTTAGAAATGTAGGAGATGAGTAAAGTACAGAGAAGCTCATTTAAATAAAGCTATGAGTCTGTAATATTTGAATAAGATAAACCTCAAAATGACTTTTAGGGGAATACCGGAGCTACTATTAATTAAATTTTCATTGTTAATCATTAGAGCGAAAAATGAAAACGGTTACCTAAATACTATATTAATGCTTTATGCATTAATTTAAGTGCTACTAGCTGCAGCTTAGCCAGTCAATAGAAGTGTTACTAGCAGCATATTAGCAGTAGTTATCAGCTTGTGATACTCTGAGGGGAAAAAGCTACAGCGTACCCTTGGAAAGTGCTTCCAGCCCCTTGCCTCAAAGTTCAGTGTTCATGCTATAACTTCACCAGATACTCCACGTGAAGAAACGGAAAAAAGCTCAGTATTTGGTCGTTTAATTTAGTGCGTCATTAACACCAGGGTACAGGGTTATGACCCATTTTCTGAGCGTTTATTGTCAATCATCTCTTGAAATTCCGGGGGACATCAAAGTGGAAAAACATGAAGAGTGATAAGTAAATTGTTCCAATGGTAATATCTTCAGCTCATTAACCGATTCGGGTGAACTGCTCATGGATTTTCCTCTGGGCAAGGAATTCCGATGGCGAGGTTTGGATGACTAAGTCAGCCACCGAAGCGTTGGCAAATGAGGATGGATTTAACCGTAATAAGTTGTCAGAAAAAAACCATAACATCCGGAGACGATCAATTTCCAGAACAACAACGTACAACTCACCTGGCATTCGTTTTCAATTTAAAAAAAAAGTGTATCACCATGGATGCACTTCAGCTTCTTTCCATTAGGCTTCCTCGGTTCTATCACTTTTCCCTTTCAATCGCTCCGTTTTGTGCTTTCCCTACCTCTCGCCCCACACCACCGCCGATACGCTCCTCACACTTCTGTATGCCTCCCCTCCAAATTCCCCAAACCACGATCCCTTAAGGAAAGTATGGCTGCCCCCACCCTTCTTACGTCCCATCCACACTATCCGGCCGAAAACTTTGATTATTTGCTCCGGGAGTCCAATAATCTGGCTCCCGATTGCTTTCGCTCTCGAAAAAAGGCAGCTACCTCACTTGAATCAATTTCTCTCCTCGCGGTCTCGTCCCCGAAATGGACGTAAACTTCTACGTAGTCTGAGTAGAAGTCAAGTCGAGTAAGTTTCCCCTGGAAGACGAACTCTTCCACAAACGTACTAGCATTGAAAAAATCTCAAGAAAAAGTGCAGGTAAACTCCTTAGTTCCAGTCGTCCCAAATCCTAGTCGAGCACCTCATTACCACCGAGTGACAAAACATCTCAGAATCCAGAAATACCGCGCAGAAATCTGGAAAATAGTTTACTAAACGATTCTTTTTATAGGATGGAATCTGGACGCATTGACTTTCTTATTGCCTGGAAGTTGTAATGAGGCTTGAGGGATAAATAATTCCGGACATCCTATGGATATAAGTCGCGGCAAAATTAGAAGTAGCGACACAAAAGATCCATGGAAAAACTAATAATCTCCAAGAATAGAAAATAGTAAGAAATTTTTTTTCAGAGGCCAGAACTTTCAATCCACTTTCCTTCAATGTGAGTAATACATGATTTCCATCAACATGAGTGTAGGTATCGCTAATTTTAATCAACTTTGGTAGCTGATAACCATGGAAGTAAAAGTTCCTGTTGTCATCTCAGCATCAGACAGTTGCAGAAAAAGTTGTACCACAAACAAATACCTCAGAAATATAAAATATAGATAAAATTACTCGCGGTTACCAAAGTAGGGAAATCCTTTCGGAAATAACTAAATAAACAGCTAAGAAAACTAGTTACCTTTGTGACATTCATGATGTACCAAGAGTGGAAGTGTCAAGAGATTTTCATAAATATTGCAATATGAACCTAGTTTTCTCAGAATCTAAGATAATATTTAACTGGGTTCGTAACTCCGTTTTTCACTTTTTTTAAATCGTAAAACAATACCTTAATAGAAAATTTTGGTTCTTGAAAATTATAGTTATGACGGATGAATGATATTGACGTAATTAGAAGACATACCCCACGTAGCTATTTAAAAGTCTCTAAAAACATAAGTTAAATAAAAATTAATCGACTACGGAGAGCAAAAATGAGTGATTTCTCCAAAAAAAAAAAAACAAAAAATGGGCATTTTAATTATTGGGTCATCCGCATGGTTCCATTACTGCGTCACCTATTTGAGAAACGGATGAAGTAAAATAGAATAATTAATTTATGCACATACCGAAAGAAAATTAACAGTTTTCCAATACAGCAAGAGCATTACAAATGATACTTCTTAACATGCTGTTTCATGCCTAATGATACGTCTAACAGAAGAAAAACTTATTCCTAAATCCTTTGGAACTGCACATGAAACGTTCGTTTGAAAAAAATAATAAACGAATACCCCACTTATGAGAGAGTACAGCAGCATTCGTTATCCGACTTTTAATATTTCGAGCGCTTTCGGCATTATGCACTGTGACAAGCACATCCCCCCACCTCACCCCACTCCCCACTCCACACCGTCTAGTCTGGTGGGGTCATCGGTTGCATTTGAATGAGATATAGCGGCAACATTTTCCGTCTCCGCATCACTGTGGAATTAATTTCCAACTTACCCTCCAGTGTGTCTAGTACTCGGTCGACTCCAGACCCACCACCCACCATGCCCTCTCTTCTCCCCTATTCCCCCCCCCCTCGATCCCCTCTCACCCTCTTTATGCTCCCTGTTCCTCACCTTCTATTTCCCTTAACCCCCTCGCTCCCCTCCCCCCCCCCGCCGATCTCTCCCCCGCCCCCCATTCCCTCATACCCGGCGCATCCAACCGCTTTTGACCTCTCTCTACGAGCGTGGTGACGTCAGAAGCGTCTAGCCGCATCATGACTGCCCGGAGCTATGATCGCATGGGAGTTCCGAGACTTGAAGTAGATGAAAAGGCTGCGAGACGATGGAGAGATGGTGGTGCACTGGCATCGTAAACAGCTCCTCCACATTTCACCACACTACTCGCACTTTCCTCCGTCGCATTCGTTAAGGTAGGCGATGGCGAAAGTTTTAATGAGGATGAGCCTCTCTGTTCATAGGAATGGTGTCTATGCCCAGCCGACGTCTCGCCGGTCTATCTATGGAAGCTGCCCGGAGAACACATATATTATGTTTGCTTTTTAATTACCATTCCGGAGTACAAAAACGAAATTTATTAAAAAGTCTAGATCCAACTGGGACATTATCGCCAACTGTTCACAGGGATTATTCGACTCTTTCAGATTCTAAAGCGAGTATGAGTCTCCGGGACGAGCTTCATTCAGACGTAAATTTTATCTTCATCGAGCATTCAAATAAAAACTGTAGCCGCATCGGCCTTGTTCTAATCTTTTGACGGGTACAAGTCCTGAGAGTAATAATTCCTCGCTTTTTCCGTCGCCGAGTGCCTGTTTTGCATGAAAAATCATTCGGATCTTTGCCAGTTGAACCTAATGTGTCCCAAGCTGGTGCAGGAAATGAAGCCACGAGAACGGTATACACCGGGAGAGACAAGTCCTGGAATGATCATAGTGGAATCGTTGACCGAGACGCGTCTAGCTCTCCCGCCAGGATATTAAACTAGTCTCGGGAGCTGATGAGTTTGGACCGAATTAAACCATATTTCATCGCTAATCATCACGGGTCATTGGCCCGTCACATGCGAGTAAAGCACTCGGAAGATTACGATTCATCAATCACGGCGTAGTAGCTATTTCCAGCGGCACAATTAACATTTTTTCCTGTTCCGTCTCCCATACTGGATGACACCTATCAGAGGTACGGATTTGCTCAATCACATTGCTTTGAATGTTACTTGGAACATCTGCACTACTTTTATGAAACTATAAATACATATTTAGTCTTCTATCATACTACTCAACGGCAAATGTGATGAGGAATTCAAATATTTACTTTTAGTGCATGTATTACACTTTCAGTAATCTTTGTCATCCTTGAAATTTTAATCATTATTATCAAGTAACTGGCAATCATAGGATTGAAATAATGCGTCCTTAATGGATATTAGTTATGGATACTCTTTCGTTCTAAAATAGAGGGAGATCTGCATTTTGGGAAGTAACAAATTCATGACTAGGAGTGAAACATGAGCATAAATAGCGGTAACAATCATATGATCATTTATTTATGTGAGAAAATACCATCATTCACAAAATGTAAAAACAATTTTTCTACTGATAACCGCCACGGGAATCTATAGGTTTCCCATCTAAGTTTCAACAGCAGCAGCAATAGTGTACTGCATAGATTTTTCAGACGCTGAGACTTTGAAAATTCATATGGATTGGAATTTCCAACAATAAGAATAATGGCAGCTCTAAATATTTACAATAAGAACGGATGTTCAATTAAATCAACAACAGCTAAAGTATCATTTACAGGACTTTTTTCAAGATGGCTGCTACTTCCTGGACATACATGTTATTGAAGGGATATGCATCATGAAATCTATGAATTCAAGGTATACGTGAAATAGGTACCAATCAACTCAAAAACAGGAGTAAAGCTCCTGGAGTTAAAGACTATTTGAGCCTTCTTTTCTAAGGATGCTCAAGTGATAATTTCAGGATTTCAGGTATCGTAGTCCTTCATTTGGGTCTAATTTGCTTAAGGTATCCAAAAAAAACTAGAAAAGCCATATTAGGGGAGAACGTTATACAGGGCTTTTCTCGTTATAAGGCAGTGGCAATAGGGTACAATGGGTATAGCTCCATAACAATAAGAGCCGTGATAAAATAAGCCGTTGTTCCAGCAGGGATTCATTATCTTTCTTATAGCCCAAGCCCTATCCTTTTAATCAAGTTTGTAAATCAAAGATAATAACTCAGTTATAATGTCATGAGGACGTGGAAACAAAAGGAAGAAGAATAAGGCTTGCAAAATTGAGCCAGATGGTAATAAAGTTAAAAAAAGAACTAGATCGAGAGAATGGAACGACATGTAGTGTATAGGAATTAATAATCTGAATATAATCAACAGGAGAGGAAATATTTTTGAACCAATAAAGGAATATGTAGAACAGAAAAAGTAACACAGAGGTTTTTGGTTTTCGTTAAAGGAATGAAGATTAAGAGCACTTAATCGATTTATCGACAAAAATTCTTATTTTCGATTTTATAATGCTTGCACCAACCGCGAGAAATCCCTTAGGCTACTTAACAGCTAGTTAACTGAGAGTTTGGGTTTTCCACCACACACCCGACTGTCGGTTAGTTGAAGTGAGGGCCATCGATGTGAGAAGATATTATATTCGGCTTTAGCAGCGATTAAGTATTCAACCAGAGATTGTAAAACCAGCCCTTACACAGCTATTGGGATATTGAAAAGGGGAAAGCAGAAAAGAGTGGGTAGAATTTGAAGTAAAAGGTGATGGGAGTCTAATGATAACACTGAATAGAAAATGTGTTTAATGCTGCGTGAAGTATAACAAGTGAGAAAACAAACGAACTCGCAAAATCTACTCTTCGGGCTCAGTGGAGGAACTGATGAGGTAATAAATCAGTTATACCTATGGAAAGCTTGAATTGTGACATATTCCAGGTCTTTACAAATATAAAATAATGCATCAAATGCACGAACTGGTAGAAAATTCGCAAAAAGCTCCAAAAAATTGCATACGCTGAAACGAGACTTTTTTGTTCTTAATAACTGCCTGGAAACATAAAATCTTTGGCTATCGAATAAAATCTCATTTTTAAATATACTTTGCTCCTAACTCCATCACCAGCTCATGTCGCTGAGAATCATGAGTACAAATGGAAATAAAGATAGGTGGATGGAGTTGAATGAAAGATATTTTCCCAAACATTCAAAGGAGGTAAAAAAAAATGAATGGAGAATATAAAACAGAACGCAAAATATTGAAGGCTGAGGTACATGAGAGAATATTACATAAAAGGGGAAGTGGGAGGAAGAGGATGTTTAAGATGGAGCCTAGGGTAATATAAAATAAGTATACATAGCTGTAAAATGAAACTATGTTAAGAGCAAGATGTTCACAGCCAAATATGGATCCGGAGAAAGAGATTTTAATGCTCAGCCAGGGTTGAGAATGGTCAAGATAATGCCTTTAATGATAAACACTCCAAACAAAGTCAACCGAGCTCTTAGACGCTACAGGAAGAAAGGAATTTCCCGATGAAATACCCAATGATAAGGCTGAATTCAGTACCTGGACTGATTTCTCTTCTGAGAGAAGATAGAAAGTACGTCGTAGTCTCTAAAATGTTAATATTATTTCCTAAAGTTGTCTATGCGAGATTAAATATTTTAGAAATATTTAGATTTTCATTATAAACTGTCACATTAATCAACTATTTCGTTGACAGGACGGAAATTACCCTGAGTCACTTTCACGGAGAGGTGAACCGTGCATAAGAATCACCGTCATTACGTTCAAAAGCACGGCGTTTCCTTGGCCGTAAAGCGAGCAATTAACAGCGTTGGCGTGCGGCGAGGAGGTGACCGCGCTGGGGCGAGTGATGCGGAGGGGGCGAAGCGTAAGCGGTCGAGCAGATGGGTCCGCGCCGCGGCCGACCTCGTCCCCGCCGCGTCCCTCGGGAGGCACTGGCGGCGGCGGTGGTCGTCGCCTCCCATCCTCTCCCGTCTAAACCCACCCCTTCTTTCCTCCCACACACGACGCCCCCACTCTTTCCCCGGTGACTCCTTCCCGTCCCCGAATCCGCGGCCAGTCGGCACCCATGCCTCGCCCAGAGCGGACGCTGGGTGCGAACACGGATCGCCGGGAAGAGTCTCCGTCGGCTTGACTCGGACGTTGCGGCTGGAACTTTGTATCTCTGTCGGTCTTACAATCTTACCTTGGGTTAAAACTGTGGGTCTTTTTTTCTGGTCACCATTTGACATAGTTTACTCCTAGAAACTCTTCTTTCCCACAACCCTCTTTCCTCTGTCCCAATTATCTGTGCCTAGGCAGAATCTCCCGAGACCACGATAGTTTGATTTGCTTTTCATGTAGTCTTCCGTTTAATTTAGTTTCTTATATTAAATAAAGACATTAAAAACAACACGTTACGTCCACAGCAGGTGAAATCTACAAAGTTTTGTGTATGCCCGTAGGTAGATATAGTTCTTGAGAAATATCGAAAGATTGCGAAAAATATTATTGTATTAGTTCATGAAATGATAAACTACTTAGTTTTCCACAGAATCCTTCGTGGAAAACGAAGTAATTCATCAAAATACTAACTAACATCAAGAAACTAAGTAATTAAATAACTAACATCAAGACTAAGTAATTCATCCAAGAAGATCTTCTGTGGAAAACTAAGTAATTCATTTCATTATGATGGAATTCCACCAAGTTACTGCCAATACCATTAATTCTATTGGATCAGTAGTAATTTCAACAGGGAAAATGTTTTTTTGCAAAATTGGGACACATTCCGGATTACTTTTCTCAATTTAGCTACCATTTAGTATATCAATTCCACTATTTAATAAGTTTAAGTGAATGGAATTAAGTTTATTCGGACTAAATACTACCAAATCTCATATAGTTTCCAATGTTTCTCCATAAGATACTTTGCGTCAAGTGACTTAAAATATACACTGACGGTATTGGCAAATAAAGTTTTGCTCAACCTGGGTTCATCGGTCTAGGAATCTATTCCATTTCCCCAGTCCTTAGTTCGGGGGAAATAAGACTGCAGGGCATGGAAACTCCTATCTGGACCAAACTTTTTCCGAATAAGACAGCTAAAGCCTGAATCACATGATATTTGACCTTTTAAAATTCCGAGGATGCTATCGAGTACTGGATTTCTAGTACGAAACCTAGCATGCTTGAAACCTTCCTAGGAGCTAATCACACGATATTTGAACTTGCATAAGGTCTGTTCAGCCGATCTTTGATCTAGTACAGTCGCGGAAGGAGTTTACGAGCGAAATGGATGATTTCGAACGATGACGACGGCTTTTAGCCGCTGCAGCTCCTCAACCTCAATTGCCTCAGGGGCCCAAGCCATTGTGCTTGTTGTGAGGCTTGAGTTATTTATTTTATCGCGGGGAATTGCAATTGTCACGAGGGACTATGGAGGCGCTGACATACAAAATTGACGACCGCATTGCAAAGAGCAAAGGTGAGCAAAGAGTTGATCGACGGCTACTAGGTCCTACTAGGAGCAAGTATCAAACTAGTACCGCACCAATTACGAAAACAAGGATACCAGCTAGTAAGCTAGCGATCTTGCAGGATTTCCAGTATGCTTGGTCTGTGTCACACGATACTTGACCTTTCACAATTCCTAGCATGCTAGTCCTAGTAGCATCCTCGGACTTGTATCAGGTCAAGTTTCGTGTGATTCAGGCTAAAGATTCCGCGTGACATAGGATTCACTGTAAAGCATATTTCCGGAGATTATTTTTATTTACACGATACATTCAACGAACTATTCACATTATAAAGCCACATATCATAGAAGCCTAGTAGGAAATTCAAATTTCATAAGAGAAAAAAGTTGTCGCCATCATCTAAACTACATACGAAAAAATTATGTATTCAAAAAGGTAAAAAATATTATAACATAAATATGGGTTAGTTACCGATTCATATTCTTTGAAGTCATATCAAATAAGGTGCAAGTTTGTAAATCTTATTTTATTTCCCCTTACTATAAAAATTATGTTTAAAGGATTAGATGGAAGAAGGGACTGCCTCAGTCTCAGTCTTGCCCTACTAAAGATGCATTATTTCATCTACTTTCTTCCGGATACCGAAAAATTTGTCTTTCTTCGTGCCTATCCTCATAACTTGTACTATTAACTAAACTCTTGTAATTAACCTTCATTCCCTTTTATTTGAGTAGTTTTGATCACATTGTCCGAATTATCCCATAATTCCACATTCAGTAGCTTCGATTAAGTCAATCTCCTTAGTATCCCACCAAAAGAGACGGTTAGCTTGTTCCTCATTGTTAGAATTTCAAATTGTTCAATGCAAAACTGCTTATTAATGACCGTCCAATGTGAATGAGGGAATCATGGGAGTGGTGATTTCAGGTTCTTCGTTTCCTAGTGCTACATCTCATAGTTTGCGAAACACCAGTTGCACGTGGTATGAACGAGGTTCCACAAAATCAGATGTTAACTGCTAACGCTTTAGACGAGTGCTATTTCACAGTTATACCTTCACGTAAAACCAAAGACTTACACGTCGTGTCATAAGATGGAGCTGATTTGAAGTCCATTAATAATCAGTCGAATAGCAAAATTTGAACTTCCATAAAAACTTTCATAAAACTCTTGTAGAGAAAAATTCACCGCAAGGTACAGGCAGAAGACCTACTGGCTGGTGCGGACAATTAATTTTGCTGGAAATTTTTTTTTATCGAGTTAGAAAGCAAATTCGTCAAAATAAAATCATAACCATTCTATAAAATTATAGTGTTTTCCCATACTCTTTGATAAAAGAAGGTTTTTAACGGGAATTTTTAACTATCTGCAAGCAAAGTTTCCCCAAATAATCAGTTTCACCATTCACTGTGATAATAATCAGTTTCACCATTCACTGTGATAATAATCAGTTTCACCATTCAAATATTTTACAGAATACTTCACGGTAAGCGGCAGGTATAACTCCAACACAATATTCATTCACTGGGAGGAGCTCGAACCCGTGACCTTCTTGTTGCTGGGCCGACGCGGTAAAAACCTGCATACCACGGTAAGTGCAAACTATTCAACTAATTGCGTTCCCCGAGAACATTCCATTTTTTGCCCATGAAAAGTGAATGACTGTATGGGTATTGGTTCTTTAGAGGCAGTCTATTATTATTGTTCACGATTCAAGAGGGGGGGATTCCCTCTAAGGATTGTCTACGAAGCGTCTAGACACGAAGAAGAAAGGCGTCTGACCCCATTGGGCAGCTGCATAGAATGTGTTTGACCCCAGCGGCCATTTTAGTGCGGTGTGGGGGAAGCGCTCTTCAGAAAGGTAACGGGAAACCACCACGAGCACTTAACTCATAATCATATAAAACTCTTTCGGATGACAGGAAAGAAGGCAAGATGCTTGAAGAGAAATAACAGGGATGTAATGTGGGGAAAATATACGTTTTGTGAGGGTTGAATCAGACATTACCTGCTGATACAAAGCATTCATATGAGGGACCGTCGAAAGACTCGCCAAAGTTCGAAAAGTACCTGTGATAATGACAAGAGGTGAGAGCATATGTTTAAAAAATGTTGTTTTATTAGTTTCATGTATATTCAACAATTTTAAGTTAGTCTGCCATCAATGCTCAGTATTGCTTTCTTCGTACCTGACTTGGTGAGAGAGATCCAGTGATTTCTTCATATTCATCTGAGAGGTATTTATCCACGAGTTTCATAAGGTAATATGGCGATAAATTCAATAATACTATACCATTAAATTTGTTTTCAATAGATACATGTCCATACTACACGAGACAGCTTTCAATAGAATCGACCGAATTCATAAAAAAACGCATAAGAAACTATGAGAGATTCTATTTGAAGCAGCGGTATGCTGAGGTCAGGTAAACCACTCTTATAACAGCAAATCTTTATTAACGCCCCTCCAAAGAGCATTGTACGATCTCTATGTGTATTTTTATTATTTTAATTGAATATTTATCATTAAATTTTGTTAACTCAAACCGAAATTTCAGTCAAGAGAGCATCGTTTGCACTAAATTTTTAATGACTTAATGCCTAATTAATAAAGTGAAGGAGAAAATAGGCTATCTTTGATGACTAAATGAAAAGTCTATGCTCTCCCGGAAAACATTTTCACTGAAGTCTTCAACAAAATTATATCCTCTATTCCTGCTAGATTTTCGATGGCTGATTCTCTAGTCGCAGTCAAGGTATGTCTTTTTTGCCATTGCTCTTCACTCCGTTTTCACATTCATGAATGGCAATCAAGTTCACTGAGAACTTGGTATGGTAAGAGACCCAGGGAAAATATCAGTTCCGCAAGAGAAAATGCGCCGAAAAACTGTTACGGGAGTTGAATAACGCTGCAGGCCACTGAGAGATGCATACCTGATTCCCTACAGTTGAGAGAGAAACAGGCCTGGCCAATCAAAATGCTCGGTTTTTTGCTTTTATGAAAAACTGTAACAAAGATATCTTTGGTTAATGGGCAAAAATGAGTCAATCGCTGACTTTGATTTAATATCATGTAAAACGTAGAGACTAGCCAATCAAGCGATTTGGAAAAAATTTTGCGTTTCTGTCGGCCTCCTATACCCCCTATATAAATGGGAGACTTGAGTCACCTTTCCCGTTCTTTAAATATGGCTCACCTACATCCGATATTAAAAATAAAGCATTTTACAATTACTTTTATAACTAAGAGTAAAAAATGTCTCCACCAATGGACGCCACCTCTAAGAGCTTCCGGTGCCAACTAGAAGAGAATAGAGGTATAGCTTTCTTCCCACATGATTGAGACATTCCTTGGAGTCACGTACCACGGCAAATGAACCAAGAGTTCGAAGGCAGGGCGAGGAAAGCGGCAAGAACAGTGCTGAAATCAGATTCACTCATGTTCTTGTGTTGAACCAAGGATTCTTTCGATCAGTATAGAAATTCTGTAACCTGAAACTCAGCACAGTGAGGACACTTTGCTATTTTCCCATAATATAGGCTGAAAATAATTCCTCTCCTTTTTCTGGGCCGTAATACGTGGGGCCATCGTTGCACAATCTGATGTATGTATGGATGTGCATTTAACATTGTGTCATGCGAAGCGTTAAATTTCTCGAAATGAATGCACAGATGCGTTGACGGCAGATGGGAAAACAGTCCCTGCTCTAATTCCCCATCCGCACGCTTGCAATTTCTTTGCGTCATGTTGTACAATTTAGTCCCTCGGGATAAGCGGCTTATAAGGCTGATTTCTGAACTATTCGTCATAGTAATCTTTGGGGGCCATATTTTTATCAGTGAATAGAAAGATTTTAATTTTATTCAATAATAACTCCTAGTTCAAAAACGCACAAAACGAGAGATCTTTGATTCGTCAATTTATTCTCCTCAGAAAAATGCTTTACTGAGTAATTGGAAATACATAGAATCAAATTATGAAATAAGTATCTATCTTTCTTTCATAACCACAAAAAATATTTTTTAAGCCGATATTTCGAGAATATCTATTTTAAATAATAGAAAGGAAGACTTAAAAATCGAAATTCTCATGACTAACGTAAAGCATATATAAACTAGATATTTTTAACGAAAAAATCCGAACATCCTTATCACGAAAGTTGTACAGGTTTCTTCCATGATCATTAGAATTTTTCTATTCCATAAAAATAAAGGTTAAATTTTGAAACAAAGAAATAAGCAGCGAAGTTTGTGTTAATGTTTTATAGCCCACTAACTTGAAACATAAATGGAATACATAATCTAGGGTAATATAATAGTATTATTCTATCATTGATTAAAATATTAATTTAAAATAATCGTGTATCGACACCAAAATATTATACTAATTACAATATCTCCGCGTTCTAGAGCATTACTTACAACGTTTTGTTAATTACCCGGAAAATCATCATTAAATATCGTGAGCAAACGACCCATGCCGTCTCTTTCATTAATTTCTATTATCATTTGCATCTAAAATTCCGCTACGGCTCCGTGATTTGACAAAAGTGAACGGACGACATTTCCACCAAGAGTCTAGCCGGGAAGAGAGACCTCCCGATGGGAAACTAGGAGAGACAATTCATTCCGGCACCATAATGAACTCGTTTCACGCCAGATACCTTGATATTACAGCAAAATCAGCCGCCAAATTATAATTTCCCGCCAGGGTGCGGTAGACGAAGCCGGCGTATTAGCCCCACTCCATCCCGCGGTCTTAAATGAAGCATCCGTCTTTGAATCCCACCTTAACTGAGCGAAGAGACCCCCGCAACGACTTAACCGTCTCTGCCTAACCCCCTCTCTCCTCCCCCGCCCGCCTCCCCAACACTCCCCCACCCCACCACTGCGCCTGCAAAATTAATACCGTCTGGATTATTTTGAAACCCCAAGGTTGGTGTTTTTGAGGCTTGAGAAAAATGCAGACGGTTAGGGGATGGGTCGCCAGGAGCAACAGGCGCGGTTCTGGAGAGATCTGGTTGAGGAGGAGTCGGAGGGGGGGAAGGGATTAGTGGAGGGGGGGAGTGGGGAGAAGGGGTTTCGGGCGGCCGTGGTGGAGTGAGGGGGAGGGGAGGGCTCAGGAGAGGTGTGCTGGAGTGATGGGGGATGAGGCGTGGAGGAGTTACAAGCAGGGTAGGGAAATCTCAGGGAAGCCGAATGCTTTGAGTAGCGGGGAGGAGCGAGAGATGGAATGCCGGAGAGAGAGGGAGGAGACTGGGGTGGCGGTGGAAGGCGTTAGCGGAGAGTCCCCCAAATGGGACGCAAGTTGATTTTGATGATTGCAACGGGGTTAGGGGAGGATTAAAACGCCTCCTAGACAAATCTTTGCACACCGAAGATCCAAGAGGAAGACTCCACGAATGGGACACGGTGATTAATGACATTATTTTTTTAGCGATAGATCTCTACATGATAACCAGCAGCGAGCCACCTTAGGAGCTCGGGGATCAGAGGGTGTTATCACGCCAGTCGTGAAAAGGAGAGAGTAGAGAAAATGAACTAGATGAGAGAAAGGACGAAAGTCAATTTTATGTTAACGGAGTGTCTTAGGGCCAGTTTTATGATGAGTAGATAATGTAATCCGTAAGTTGGTGTAGTCTTAACGGAAACTTGATGTTAACTGATGGCTTGAGTTTCGTATTATACGTCACACTGTTGGTTATTTGATAATATAATCCTCGCCGAGGGAACGCATTAACTTCGGTTTTTATATGGTTAACATATTATACCATCGATTATTAATCCGATTAGTAGTGTCTTGATATACTTTTGGTTTGTTCACTCACAGTGCATGGGAAGAAGGAATCGTATATATAACAGCTTGACGGGCTATATTTCTCATTGTATCACTTTTCTTAGCTCTTGAGGTTGAGCGAAGGGCTACCATTGCCTTCTCTGTCTCACCTAGAAATTACCACGATCTGAATTTTTCAAATAATCTTGCCTTATCGTGCAGTCACCCAACCACTACGAAGCTTCCAAACTAGCCTTATCATACATCAGCACTAACTATACAATCTGTTCGATTATAGCAGTTTCTGACAAAATGTGCGCATTTCGTAAATACCTTGCTCATTTTGCGCAAAAAATCTTTCGGTGCAGAGTACATAATGCACGTGCTGTATTCGGCATCTTATTAGACTAAAACGAAGTAACATTTTCTATTCATTTTTTTCATCCAAGGTCCTCGCAATTTGCTTGATAAATCCTAGGCTCTCAAATACAGTGGCAAAATTTTTTCAAAAAATTATGCCTTACTATTTGGGATACAAAACAAACTTTTCTTTACATGAAAATTGGCCTTAATTCGCCACATAAATCCCACAAAAATAACCAGGATAATCTGATTAATAAAAGCTAAATTCTCTTCAAGTTTCCCGCCATGAATGTAGAAAGAAACCCATCCGTTTTCCCAAAATAAATCATGCATACGAGAAAATTGTATGAATTACAGGATTTCTTTTGAACAGATGCTCTCCTAAAAAGTAAGGCAAACCCAAACCTATCGAGAGAGAAGTGAGTGCTCTTACCCACACACGGATAGCTGACATTCATACAGAAGGAATCTCACAGTTCCTATTTAATGGTGAGCTGAATGCTTGTTCCAATGTATTACCTGACCAGAAAAAATTCTACTGAAAATATAACAATATGAACCATGCGATTTTTACACATACCCAACACTTCATGCAACATTCGCTCTTTTATTTACGTAATAAAATTTGTAATCATACGGTTCCCAAGTATATATTTAAATCTTACTTCGACCACCGTTCTTCATTTTCCATCCACTAGCTCTCAGAAAAAATAAATAGTACTTAAGTAACACATTAATCTTTTGATTTTATGCGTAAGTTACGTAAGTTTTATGCATGGGCTGACCACTCATTCTCTTCATTAAACTTTCACCATTAGTATGCTAATTTACGATGAAGTTGTTGTCTTTTGGGCAATTCTCCCCTCGATAGAGAATTGATACCTTGACGGTATTTAGAGATTAAGGAAGCCAAATCCATAGCACTTTTACTTCGAGAAACTATTCGTGGTTGAAGATTGAACCCAGAACTTAGGTCATCCCATGTGATTTAAAATTAATACTTCTGTGGAAGAAAAAGGTGCGTCCAGTAATACTTTCCAGAAACTTAACCACAAGTTTTCTCCTAGCCTAGTCCAGCTGAACAAACATTTATAGTAAGGAACAATTTCTGGCGAGTGAATTCCTCTCAAGGTTTCCACCAGTTCAGATATTCCACGGCAGCCTAGGATACGAAAGGGCATACAAAACACCCATCTGCCTGCAGAGAGAGCTTTACACCTTAATAGGACCTAAATATTAACGCAAAGGAAACTGAATATTTCATTTGTTGAGGAGATCAAGAACACAGAATTGCAGTCAGGCTGGGAGCAAATCTTTCTACGTGGGTCACTGTTCCACATGTCACATCCACATAGAAGAATCTAAAATGATAGAGACAGCTAAGCAAACATGAACGCCAATTAACCAATGGAGGAGTATACTAAAAGATAGAAAAAGCATATTCGAAGCAAGGAGGAACTTTATTGAATATATACATTTAGAGCATTTTCCCGCACTGAAGCTTGGCAATAACAACTTCAGAGAAGATTGAAAGTAATGGAAAATCGGTGCTCTACAATAGTGATAAAGATGAAATGGATACAGAAATTCATCGATGAATAAGTTATACCTAGAGAGGGAGAGAAAATAAATTTAACGAAGTAGGCAAAGCTAATTTTTGGAAAAATTCTACGACAAGACTGCCTTTTGAAAACAAAAATGGAAGGCATAATCAACGGGAAGAAATTCTCAAGAAAAAGTATTGAATTCATATAGCATCTCATGAAGAATGTCAAGGAAAGATTTATGCTTTTGGCCTTAATGAAAAGAAAACAATAATAACTGTCTAACAGCACCATAATATCAGCCACTTATTGCAGTACTTTTAGAGATAATATGCCAAAAAATAGATGCTATCTTCATAGGATATGACACTGCAGTGCGCGGCAAAGAGACATTCTTTTTTACATAATAGTGAACTTTGACGCTTAAACTGCGTTAAAAATGTAAGGGTTTGCATTTCGTATGCATCCTCAATTATTTAGAAAAATACATGGAATACACAATACGATAAAAATAAAAATCGCTAAAAACCTTCAGCTGTGAGAGTATTTCAGCGTGAGTTGGGAAACAAATAAGTCATGTTTAAATCTCTTATAACAATATTCAGCACATAATGCACGTTTTTAGAGAAAAAAATCTTTTTTCATCATTAAAATCATCATAATTTACACTTTGCTCCTAAAAACAGCTAATACTTTAAAGTAAACTTCAAATAGTCCCTTACAGGTCGGTAGAGATCGGAGATGATGAAGTTCCAGGACTTCCAGGTTTTGGAGGCTGAAAATTTTATCTTTCTGGTGAAAATATCCGTTCTTTGGTAAAAGTGTAATTTTAATAAGGTGCGAGACTAGCAACACAAGTCATTAACGCCTGTTCTCTAAGCGGTTCAAGTTTCCCAGTAAACGGAGCGCCGCCATTATCGCTCTGGGATAAAATCGGCTTCCCCTCGGTTGGAATATTATTCATATAGCTCATCCACAATGAGTATATTTCACAGTTACGATGTAAGTACATCCTCCAAGTTGGTCACAGATAACTGTCCGTTTGCTTGCCCCGGGTGTTATTCACTCTAGACATCAAATGGAGGTACATTGGATAGCCTTGTGAGCAAATGAAACGTTCAATTTTGGTACCTACCTCTATTGTACTCGCCAAATTAATGGGTACAGTTAAATTGATAAGCTCCAGAAGAGCTCCACCGCCTCCACTCCCATAAGGTACTTCAAACCCTATTTCTACTCAGCAACAGACAGTACCTTGAATTGAACTTCTCACTCATTCAAAAATCGGATTTTGACTAAAAAAAAGTATATTTCCGGGCTAATTTCTTATTTTCCACGACTTTTCTAGTTATTTCAGCCCCATTTTCAAATTGCAGATCTTTTATGGATATTTAAAGTTTTACAGGCCTGAAACAATCCAGCTTCATTCATAAAAACCATTTTCTGATCCCTCAATTCATGAGTAGAAAAAATCTTGAACAGCCTTAAAATATAAACGATTTATTTCACCTGTTAATTTACTCCATTAAACAATTTCGTTTTCCATCTCAGCTTACACCCTGTTGCCCGAAATTCCAAAAAAATGTTTTGGGTGGTTGCCATGAGCTAAATCTCAGGTAATTGTATCTTAATCTTTCTCGCCAACCTGTTCAACATTAGCCCTTACATTACGCCCTTCCCGCATCTCTGAATTCACATGTTACTGCCGCTCACCTCACTCATGAGTTTTCTACAGCTTTCTTCCGACGCCATCCATTGATGTAATGAAACTGCAGAGATGGAAGCGCTCTGAAGGAAAAATCAGACAGAGATTGAGATAGAGAAAATAATGCGTACTGATCGGAATTACGATGGGAAATACGCAACCCTCATAAGTTTCGCAACACCTGGAGATTATACGAGGAGGAACTTCGTGGTGATGACATAAAATCTGGTGGAAATGGAGAAAAAGGAATGTGATATAGAATCAGATACCTTAGCTTTAGGAATATTCCCTCATAGAAAGGGGGTTGAGACAAGTAATGACTATATCCTCGGAGTTAGGAAAAATTAAATAGCCGCTTATACATGGTTAATGAGTATAGAGTTCGAGCGGCTAACTTTGGTGTATGTAAAGTTTCTCGAATCGAGGTATACAATCTGCTGGTAAGAACTGGTTAGGCTAATAATATACATTCACATACAGTAAAAATAAGGCAAGTGCTTAGAATTGTCAACAAAAAGCAAGGAAAACAGAGGGGATAACTCAGGGGACGTAAAATTAGTATTAAAATATGATGAGGGACGCGTGGCGTGAAGGTAGAGAAGAGCAGATAGCCTTAACCTATCGGTGATAACTCTTTACCCTGGTGATATATTGAGCGCTTGTGATTTGCGAAGAACATCAGACACCCGGTTAGTTAGCGTTTGCATTATCGATAGAACAGCGAATCATATCAGTTTTCATGCAGGCAAAATATTTCACCAGACATTACTATGCCAACTATTATCTGAGAGATCTATGTAATGCAGATTACGGGAAATGAACGGGCAACGGAAATGCAGTTCCAGCTCTCAGCCCCCCCGGAACACGCTTAGTCTGAGCTTGGCCACAGGGTGGACTATGAAGTACAAAAAGGACTATACAACGAGAGCCACTACCACCCCAGATTGATGTGAAATGCAATTGTGATGCCAAGTCAAACACCCTGTCACCGTAAGGACAGATACATTTTATCCGGCGCCTGAAAGAGAATTTTCAAGGCAGTAAATGCGGGAAACACGTCCATCAATCAGGACTATCCAACTGCTCAGAGACGGCCAAGTAAGACGGAATAAAAGCACGCATCGCCACTTCAGACCTGAAGATCTTCAACCCGCTTTATGTTTCACTTAGAACACGTACGGGTCGTGAACTTGAGTCACCTACAAAGGAAACACATCGAACTATAGCAAAAATAAAACTTCTAATTAACACCATTTCGAGGCTGTGGGTGAGAAAAACTGTATGAAGAATTGAAGAGGGGGATAAAGACGTTCAAATAAAGCAGGGCCTGATGTCAGCTGTAGAGGTCCGCTGCGCTGCTCCGGTACTTCTTGCATTACCAGAACGCACTGCCGGAACCTTTTCTCGGTTTCTTCAATCAACATCTTCCATCACCCCCGGTGTTACTCCTATACTTATAAGCTTAAAAATTAATCACTGAATAGAAATTCGTCAGTAAAGCGCAAAAATAAAAAGATGCCTACAAGAGCGTTGACTTGGTTTGATTAGCGTAGAATCAGGCAGATTATTACATGGACCTCATTGCATTCGGTATTTTACGAAGCAACCTTATAATAATCCCGAACATCATCCTTCTTCAAATCGATGCCTTTCAGGCAACCGTATGGATCACTTCGGGTACGGGTACGTTCGGGTACGTTCGAGTACGTGTGGCAAGTGCGACATGAAAAACATTTATAAAAGGAAAAGGCCATCAACAAATGTTTCAACAAATGAATTGTGATGGGATAGTTTAATATCACTAAATTTATATCGCTAGAGAATTTCCTGTCCATCAAAATTGCAATCTATGCTGTACTCATATATGATAACGATACTTAAATCGCTAAATATAGCTTACTTCTTTCACAGTTCTACATTTGTGCAGTTACATTCTGTATTTTGCCTACCAGCAAATATTTTTTCTACTTTGAAATGAAAAATTTTAATTGGAATTTATTTGTATTTGATAAAAAATGGAAACTGTGGATCTATTGCTCCGTAAAAGTTTGTATCGCTAGTCATCGTTTAACTACTACCCACGAAAAATTGTGAGGGTTAATGCGATCTTTCGCACCCCAAGCTTTTGAACCTCTGGTGCAACTAGGGTACTCCTAAGGAAGTGCGAGGATGAAGGAAGAGAGGAGGTACTAACTCCCGAATGACTTCAAAGGTCAGGCGCATGCGATTAGGTAGTAATTCCGCATGACTATCAGTGACGTAGCCAGGATTTTTGTTTGGGTACACGTGTATTAGATATTTCCCTATTGTTCGCGTTTGGGGGGTTGTGTCTGAATCCTGATAGGGGTTACTCTCTCGGTACAATTTGATTCGTTTCTAAAGTTTATTCATGGTTACCTTTTTATATTAAACTGCTGTTTCTTCCCTTTTCCCCGTTCGACGTGTGAAGAATCCCGCTTTTTATAATTTTGGTGCCAATCTTGCATTTTCCTAAATACCAGAGTATTTCTTAAGGGGAGGGGAGGGGGAGGTGAAGGAGCCCTCTCAACCGCATTCTCCGAATTCCCCCCGACTTCGTGCTTGACTGCTATCTCTTTGTCCAACAGACTAACCTTCCAGTTTTACTTGAATTAGCCTCCATCTTTCGTGATCAGGTAATTTTCTCCTCGGCATTCGCATTCCTTTCTGTTTGCCATGGGATCGTCATTTCGATTGAATAGAAGCTTCCATTCAAAGCAATTCTTGTGGGAGCACTAATCCCTGGAGATACCTATTGAGAGCAAGAGAGCCAATTAGTTAACCAAAATTCACTATGAATATTAAGATTTATGATGATTAAGTCTAGCAGCTACGGTGGAAATTGCAATTTGTGAATGACTAGCAGATGACAGCTTCTATATCAAACATTCACTTTTACACACTAACGACAGTATCTAGGCAACTGGCAACATACCTCTTTTCCATGCAAGTAGGTAATCTAAATTACCGTTAAGAAATATCGAATGTGGTGAATACATTGACCATACGACTTTATAAAACGAATGCAGAGTTCAAAGTCAACAATATTACCCACGATCCCAAATGCCCAGTCTTTGTTCTTTCAAATCGCGGAAAACAATTAGCTTGTGGATTTACTTCGAAGAGAGAGACAAAATATATCCACTGTCTTATACTTATTGATCAGATTATTCCCAAAAACTCTTCTTTTAACTTTTGATTGGTCATTAACTAATTAGTTCCTCCGTGTTCCCTGAGCTTATTGTGAGTTTCCTTTCTATGTGACTTGCTATGAACCTGGAAAGAGTAATTAATTTCAGTAAATTTACGATAAGTACTGACTAAGTGGACAATAAAAAACGAAATATAATTAAAATTTGACAGATTAATTGATTTCTTTCCAAGTGAATTACCTAAACATCTTGACTTCTCCCGTTTCATTTATATCTCAATCCTTGATTACAATCCCTCCATTTTAAATCAACAACCTCTTTACGAAAACAATAGAGCAGCGTTAAAATTGGCTGCGCATCTCTCGTTATCAGTGTATTTTGTATTGCCGGAGGTTTGTAGTGAATTTGTTCAATGGATCTTATTCCGAGTAGTAATGCCAGCTACAAAGATGTAAACTACTGGAATGAAAGATATTCGAAGGAGGAATCATATGACTGGTTCAAATCTTACGATGCTTTCAAGCACTTAATTAAAGACTGTGTGTCGGCTAATGATAGAATCTTAATGCTGGGTAATGTGAATTACATTGATCGCATTTCATCTAGTCCTCGTTGATGCCTTGCAATTTTGTAATAATTGAATTTTTTTGATAGGTTGTGGTAACAGTAGTTTGAGTGAACTCATGTATGAAGACGGTTATGTGAATATTGTAAATATTGATTATTCGGAAGTCGTGATCAACAAAATGAAAGAAAAATGTGTGAACATGAGTGGAATGTTGTGGGAGGTGATGGATATGCGCAGCATGTCTTTTTCGGATGAAAGTTTTGATGTTGTCATCGAAAAAGGGACTTTGGATGCTATGCTTGTTGATAACAGCCCGTGGCACATATCCGAAGAAAATGTGGCATTAATAGATAGCATTTTGACTCAGGCGAGTGCACATTATTCATTCGTTTAGCCCGTATCCATACTGAGTTTTTATGTTCTGCTGTCATTTTGTTGTGGAAATTTAACCTTAGTGATAATTCCCTGTATGACCATATGTATTCTTTTTGCTTTTAGGTTAGCAGAATCTTAAAAGACAATGGCAGGTTCATATCTGTAACCTTCACTCAACCTCACTTCCGTATACCAATGTTCATCAATAAAAAGTACGAATGGGATGTGGAACAGAAGTCGTTTGGTGAATTCGTTCAGTATTTCTTTTATATTTGTACCAAAGGGAGACCATTGAGTCAGGCACTCATTGAAAAATATAAGAAGGCTGCTTCATGACATAAGAACTCATCAATATGGTGTAAAGTAAAATGTCTCTTATTAACCTTGGTCATATTCAATTCTTGTCAATTACAGATACATGCTAATTTCTATGCATTGAATTCATTTGTTATTTTTTATAAAATATTTATTCAAAATAAATACAAAATATTTACAAAGGTTTTGTGGGAAACCACATGAAATAAGTTAAAATGTCATTATGAAATGCTTGGAGAAATGAATCGTTGAAATGCATGGGTCAGTAATGAGAATGTTTACAATGATTGTTGTGGAAGGTCTTAGTTGCAGATGCCAGCTGGTTTGTTTATATTCGCTGTGCATAAATAATGTGTGAGTGGGAAAAGTTCATTAATGAATAACTCTTTGGATCTGGTGTTCACAGATTGCTTAAGTCACAAGTACTTCAGTCTTTCGGTGAAGTACTTCTTTTTAAAAAATTAGTACAATCACAGTTATGACAACTTAATTGAAAGTTGAGCAATGGAAGTGACTCAGCTAACTATGAGTTCCTTCCAAATTTGGGGTAGATAGTGTTTTTTGCGAAGTAAGATTCTATATCAGCCAATGACTTATTTCGAGTTTCTGGGAGGAAAAAGTAGACAAAAACTACACCTCCAGCTGAGACTGCGGAGAAAAACCACAGAACACCATGAGGCCCAAATGCCTCCAGCATGTGGGGATAAGCTTGTAGTGATGCAAAAAGAAGGAAGTTCACTAGGGAGAGGATCAAACTGTTTGCCAAGCTGCGCACTTCAGTCGGAAACAACTCAGCTGTCAATGTCCATGGAATTGCGAGAAGTCCTGTCATGCTGACACAGACGTAGACCAGCATGCACACGGCAGGGATTAAGCTTTTCTTCTTTTGCCGGGAAAATGTGACATCTTGTCCTTCATGATCGAGATCTGTCAATAATGCACTTGAGTTGGAGGAATCACTTTTTCCACTAGAAATATTTCTCACCGAGTCATTAGCTCCATGCGGTTTGGCATCAGTTTTTATGTAGTTGACACCAGGATTAGTAAATTTTGAATGATCGGAATGTGTTTGTGGCAATGGGGTGGTTGATATATTGCTGGTAAGGGATTGGGTCCACGCATCATGTGGGTGGGAATTGCCCAAGTTGGAAGCATTTCTGAATGCAAGGGAAGGGTCATGTGCAAACATTTCAGATGAAAAATTTAAATGTTGATCAGTCAAGTTGAAAGGTAGCTCTGATATTCCAAATGGCGGAAGAGATGTAACCATTCGTCGTTCAATTCGGGAGAAGTTAACTGGTTCCTCAACTTCGTTGTGATAAAGGAAGGTTCCTGACACAAGCATTGCCACTGCCATTCCGCAAGCTGAGAACATACATAGAGGTCTTCTTCCAAATGTTCTGAATAGCCAAATGTTCACTAATGACATGAAGAAACGAATCATGCCAACCAACACGGATGCTATGTATGCGTTCAGAGCTCCACCGCCCATCTCCTCAAAAACACCAACCTGTGAGGGAAGAGAATGACGTCATCAATAAGTTTTGAATGTGGATGAATTAAATATTCTCAGTCTTTACTTGGCTGAATAAAAATGTTTAGGAGATATGGACCACAAATTTAATTAAGGTATTTGTCAAACTGGCCAAGGTTTCAACAAGCTCATAGTCATCAATAACTGGATACGGATTGATATAGTTGTTATAACCTAGGTCATATCATTGAATAACCTCAATGGAATTCACAATGTCTTGTTCTGTGTGTATGAATGTGAATTTGTTTTCCAGTGAAGTACATTGTTCGGGTGATTCTCCAAACATGGAAAAGTGGATCTTGAATTTGGTGATATTATTCCTAAAATTTATTACACCTACGTGTTAGATGAATATAAATCATTGCTGTAATTCTATTTTCGTTTCCTCTTATTTCTAATGTTGCTCTCAGATAGAAAAATTGCCTGCAAAAGTAACAATTATCAGTCCAAAGTGGAAATTCCAAAAGGATTTTTTTTTTACTGTGGGGTGAAAACTCAATTTCTTGTTTTTTGCTCCCTTAAAATAATTACATAGATGCATCAAGTGTTTGCTTATCTACTTGAGGCTGTCCTCTAGCCAAGGGCTATCAAAAGTAGGAATGGAGTTGCCTTCTGGGAAATCCATTAGGGTATACCAGGTCAGGTATGAGGAAAAGAAACCATTATGTGGGGGTAGTATCATTTATTGTTGACTAGGGTTACCATCATATTTTCATTTGAAAAGGGGGAGAAAGTATCAGCTGATGATTTTGTACTATTATGTAGGTATTTAATTTATCTGTAGCCAAAACCATTTTTATTGATGGGTGTGGGCATCAGGGATTTTTTCTAAGATATTGCAAACTGATGGGGGTTGGTGAATGGAAACATGTATTCCTAAAGCATATGGAACCCTACAATCTTCGCAAGATATGGTAGAGTGTTGATCATAATTGTGAACACCTCATCTTATTCACTATTGAAAATTGAGGAGTTGTATTTGCAGGTACCTACTGATATTGAATAGTTGATAATAATCTAGTGGGGCCTTGAGGAGTCAAGGAATTTAAATTTTGGTATGCAGTAGTCACCATGATTTAGTAATTGTTCAGCATCCGTAAACAACCAATCTTTCCCTGTGGGAAAATTCCTGGTAGGGTATGCTAAGCAAAAACCAGCCTAGGTCATATCATAAATTATATATTTTCATATCATCAATTTTATAGAATTTCGAATTCATTTATTCGTGAGGGTTAACATTACCAAGTTATGCACTTTGGAATGGAGTGGTGAGAAGTTTAGATAATATTTTGAAAGTAATATAAGATAACAATGTACATCTGGATCAATGAACATGCTGGCTTATGTATTGACTAATGGTTGATTTTGAACTTGCACCTTTGGATGAACCCACTAGCAGCAAAAGTGTTATTATTCCTATCTGTGAGGTTACCTCTTATAACAAATACCTTTCTGATGAAGGGTGGGCTGTGTAGTGTATTTTACAGGTAGCTTCTTAAGAAAGTGTGTTAGTACATTTTCCAAAGATCTAGGTGGGGCCTAATTTCTAAGTTAAGATGTTCTATGCATCTGGGGTAGGGAGCTCTACTCAGTTATTTCAAGAAGTACTGAAGAAGCTCTCTGGACTGCCATGGGCTAAAATTAAGCCCTGCTCTAAGAGTTAAATACTGTATTAGGAAGAATCAATGTAAATGCGGACAGAGCGATTGAGTTCAGCGAAGGAATATAATTATAAGAAATTCAAGATGCATAAACTGTATTCACTATCCAAAAAAAGTTGGCAACATCAAGGAGCACATACTTGGTCATTAACTGAGATTGGAATGCAATGGTGGTTGACTGAGATTGAGTATACGAGTAATGAGGTACAGATCAAGAAAAATGAATTTTTCTTAAGGGTAAGCCTTTAAAAGTAAAAAATTGGCAGAGATACCTAAATCAAGATATGTATGCTCATGGAACATGTTAGGAGAATATGGATATACAAGCCTGTTAATCAGATAGCATTAATTAAGATCATATGTACAGTCACTTCAAAAAGTATCGCGACACGCTAGACTAGCGGCTCGTATAGGTCGGCTGTCGATGCTCGAAGTGTGTTGGCTATCCTAGGTCGCCTCTGGTAGCAATGAGAATTTGCAGGTACACTTTCCATTTTCCATCAGACTAAGCGCCTGGTTAAGTAGGACTGCTTATGGGAGTGCTCTTGTTCAGAGGCGAGGACAGAGTTCCTCCTTGACTCGGCCTTGAGGATGTATTCGGTGAAAGAAGTAAGAAGGGAAATGTGGTGAAAAGGCAATATTGAATGGAATAAACGATTGAGGGATTATACGAGTGAAGTCGCACGGAGGTAAAACAAAGAAGAGAAGAATGCATGAGAAAACAAGCTCCAACCTATGTATGAAGGAGAATGGGGTCTGCTATCGTCTAAGCCCAGCGAACCAGAGAGCCTTTCGAGCATCAAAGGCTGATATTTTAAGTCGACCACCTAATGGACAATTATGAGATATATTGAATAAAGCCATTGGACAGTATAATTATTTCAGTGTAAGTATCCTAAAGTTGTGAAACCATTAACAAGATTATGTATAAAATTCAATATAATAACAATTTTGAGGTAGAGAATTGAAAAGGATAAAGTACCGTTGTTACTCCTTAAATTACCAGCAGCTCACCTGTTGAACACATCACTTTTAAATCACGAATAAGTAATAGCGTAGTGTTTAAAAAAAATAAATGCGACAATGCATGTGTCAAACATCCACATGTAAAAAGGTGATTAAAATTGTCAGTGATTTTAGTTATCGAGTTCCTCTTGTATGCCAAAGGCTAATTTTTCCGTCTCCATTACTCTGGAAAAAACTTTTCATTGCTGAACATGATGAGGTCCCGTGAGGCTTAATCATTGATGATAGAATCCAAACGGGCGGTCCTTGGTCAATTTGGACTTCCGTGCCGGACGATAGTATCGAAGGCCTGCTTCGTGAAATCAATGTTTTTTTTTAACTACACCGTAGTCTTAAATCCTTTTAAGAGTTGGTATGCCACCAACCGTCAAAGGAGAATCCATCATTGAGGCAAATACTGACTTATCCACATCTCATGTGGTACTGTTCCTAGTTCGAGCGCTTACTTTGGGATGTGTCACCCTCGTTAGCCCTTATTAGCCATCTGTGGAGAAGGCTCATCTGTGAAGAAGGTGAAGATGGACTCCAAGCTCGGCAGCCGCTTTCGATGCCGACTGCCCACCTCGCAACAAACCCACCATCAGAGTTCACTGGGTTGAGCTGGTTTCGCAAAGAGGAGCTCTTTTCACTTTCCTCTTCGTAAGAGATCTGCCGAGTATGATTACGATGCCTCTGAGTTGCAAATACCCTTGCTCCCCGCTGTGAATTCATTTCAGTGTTAGCCTTCCAAAGCAAACGAAGTCCATAGCACTGTTGGAGTTTAGTCCCACTTGACTTAGAATATATGTCGTAGTGTAACAGACGTTTATCATAGTCACCAATGACGACCCAGGATAGCCAACGTACTTCGGGCTTCAACAGCCGACCTATACAAACCGCAAGCGTAGTGTGTCGTGATACTATTTGAAGTGACTGTACATCTTGTAGAATCTTCACCAACTTTAATAGTTGACTGGAGTGGATTCAACCTTAGACCTCTACTTGGAAGTAAAATCATTGATCAAATAAATCTGTTGTGAAATGATTGAACAGGAGGGGGTGAAATAAAATTTCGGCCATTCAGTAAAGGCAATGAGGGTGTAATAATACCAGAAATTGCCTGATAGTAGGTTATCCAAGAAAAAATCAAGGAATGGAAATGGTATGAGATGGATTATCTCATAAAAGTGATAAAAGGAACTGATAAACTGGGGAAATATGATGACTTCAAAGAGAGGCAGAGATGGATAATCTTTTCAATCTTTGAAAAGCAAAATGTTTCGCGTGTTTTCATTTAATGTACCATTTGGCCTTTATCCTTTTGCTCTTTAACTCTTTTCATTTGTAAGTTACATCATGCTGTCTGTATTTCCCATTTGGGGTAATGACACTTAAAAATACATCTGTATTTGCGAGGTTTAAAAATGAATCTATTCCTATTTCCTTCAAAAAATTGAACTCCAAGGTTTGGAGATGATTGACAAATGTGCCTAGTGATATTTTGTTGTTAGATTATATCATTTTGTATTTTACCTTAGTTTCCAATTGCAAGTGCAAATGTGTGATTTATAATGACTGGTTATGTAAGTGAACTCCAGTCTGCACCAAAGGTCTGTAGAACATGCAGGTTGCCCCAAGACATGTTAATGGTGTGATTTCTGGAGCCTCATCACCCATTCACTGATGTCATTGTTCGATGAGTCTTTTTAAGGGAGTTCATGTAATTTTCATTTTAATAAATGTTGAAATTATAACAAGAATGGTAATACAAAATCACTGAGTCTAATTTTACCTTTAAACTCCAAAAATTGCAATATTGACAAGCCCTTTGGCGTTTCTCACTGCCAAAAGTGCCATTTTTGGCTCATTCATTACGGGAAAACATTATAAGGGCCTACTTGTATCTGGCGGGGAGGGACTTCAAAGGCTATAAATCCGGCATTGAAAGGTTAAGTACCATAAATCATGGAACTGATTAAGGAAACAGTATTATTTATGATCCATACTTCAATAGACCTCTTTACTGGCTTGTCTATGAAGACATCAGTGATGTTAAAGTTGCAGTGCTAGTGCTAGCAATCATTTCAGTAATTTGTAAACAACTCTGGTTGAAGCAAACTGTATAATCTACAGACTTTGGTCTGTACTTCTCACAACTCCTCATTGGAAAAGTATATGTGCATAGGATCTCGAGAACTTGTGTATCAACAAGTCGCTCAAGCTTCGCCTTATTCTGTTGTCAACTCTGAGAAATCAGAAAAGTGTCAATACTTACAGCATAAAATAAGGTGATATAAATTCCAGAAAATTGCTGAACAAGGAACAGCATAAATAGAACAAACATCGGCTTGTAACATGTTGGCAGAGTGACTATTAGCTTCAGGCTGTGTAATGTGTTATGCCCAGATTTGTTTGATCCAGTCTCTTGGTTAGCAGCTTTCGTATCTGGTTTGCTGCCATTAAGGAGGCCTTCATCTGCTGGAGATTGCTTGTTGTTGTTCAGAAATGTTTGCTAAAAAAATTATACTTTCAATGAATATATAAACTTTGAAATGGACATACATGATTGATTTTTTTACTGGTCAACTTTCACTGATTCAGACTCAACATCAAATAATAATGAGTCATTGAAGGAAATTTTCTGTACATCAGTGCTACAACCAGCATCATTTTTAAAATCTTGAATCTCATCACCTCTTTTCTCCTATGCTCAGCCAGTAAGAAACGAAGCTCTGCTTCAGCTCTGATTCTCCTTCTTGCCCATTCAATTTCATGCTCATCTTTCGAGTTTGCTTCCCCTTGCTCTAATTCTTTCATCTCCACAACAGGCTCCAGAGTAATTCTCCTTTCTCTCTGTCGAAGTGATCCTATGAAATAAATATTGATTTTTATTTTTTTTGGACCTTTTATGTTAAAAATATTTTAGCCTTCAGACTAAAGGTCACTGTATAATGGAAGGTATTACATGGACATTAATGAGAGTATACTTTTAATGAACATGATAATCTATGTGAAATATAGAGCTTACCTTTTGCTGGGACTCTGTTGAACCACAGTAGTGCTTTGTGTGCATCCTCTTTCCTATCTTTTGACACCAACCAAACAGGGCTCTCAGGGATTGTACAGAGTGATGCAAAACTAAAAAGGTGGAAGCAGACTGCTATTCCTGCCACAATCCTCCATGACAGTAGCCATCCAAATAAGTAAACCAATAATATACCCAGAGAGACACCAATAGGTCCAGTGGCAGTGAGCATTGGCCTCAGGTGAGGAGAAGAGATCTCAGTTATGTAAACTATGCATGGTGTGTTGCCAAATGCTGTTGAAAAAAATGTAATAGGTAATTATTAAAATCAACTACGAAGGTTTGTGTCGGTAATATTTCTCGTCCTTATTGCTACTGTAAACTGTTCTATTTGGAAGAGAAACACTGATATGACAAGGAAAACTTAATGAGGGGCTATATGAAGAAATGCATGACAGTCAGCATCCTTGTCTATGGCGGCTATTCTGGATGAAATAGTGTTAACGCTATTTGCCAGAAATAGCTTTCATTACGCTTTTGTTTTTGAAGAAAAACATGCTATTTTTCGAAACAAAAGCTATTTCTGGCAGATGGCATTAACGCTATTTCATTCAGAATAGCAGCCTAACTGACACTAAGATAATATTGATTTAATGTTTAGCATGCATATTTTATATGAGTCAAACCTTTAGAACTTTTAACATCTAAGTCTCCTTTTCTTGCTCTTTCCTACTTTTTCCTCATCACTCTCCTCTGCCTCACTACCTTTCACTTGAAATCTATTGATCATCATTATATCTATTCTTCTCTATAGCTGTACATTATCCAGCAGCTAGGATATTCTGACTGAGGTGTCCACCCTGGTAATCCTCATTACCTCAGAATATACATTTCCATTGGCTCACTGTGCTTGTTGGCTTGCCTACTCAACTACCGCTCACATGCTCCCCAATTCTTTTATCTATCTCCTCATTTCAAGCAGCAGGCTTGCATGCATCTTCAAAACCGGCTTGTGTTCTTTACTGTTTCATAAGTGAGACACATTCTATTCCAGTTCCAACCTCTGTAGCCAGGGTTTTACTTCCTGCTGCATATCCCAGTCTTCATTACATCCTACACTTGGCTCAAACAAGTGATCTTAAATATGAATAATTATTCCAAGGAATTCGTCATTCTGTTACTAGATGTGCCATTCAATACTGAATATGTAAATCATGCTTAGGACAGCAGATGTTATCTGACATGTACTGTAGACTCTTCAAACAAAGTTTCCAGCATTTCATAACTCTTTCAGTGAATGATGTCTGGAAACCTTAGACCATCACTTTTTTTGAGCCATATTATTCCCAAATAATATTCCTGACTTTTACTTGGGAATTTATAAATTATGTATTGAAGTAAGATTCAGTTTTCAGGACCCAACATAATCCTAATTCAGTACTCAAGAGTTTTCAGTGCTGATACTTGGCTGTTGAAATTTTCATTTATGATCTCCATCCTATATTTATATCATTCTATAATAGAATGCCACTCATTTGCCAAAATTATAATTCATTTATTATGCTTTTAACCCTCATTGGTACTTCTGAGTACCAGAGTCATACTGCTTTATTCATGGTATGAGTTTTCCTGTTTATGCAATTGTTTGAGATAAATTCCTAAGCATGTTTTACTTGTCACAATTACCCCTGATTATGTTGCTTTTTTGTGACTTTGGTCACATTCAGTGTCTTCAGTGTTCTCTATTCTTCTTAAATGCAATTAAAGTAAAAAATTGCATGGGGATTTGAATTAGGTGGTATTCCTCATGACTCACCCTGTGTCTATCAACTTCTGAACCATCCTCTCAGGATGCAGGAACTAATTGAGTTTATGTGACAATGAAATTGTGACATCTGAAGGTGCCTAAATGGCCTTACATTATAAATTCATATCAAATTTTATATAAGCCGAAGATATTTATTGTAATGAACATTGCGTTTTTATTGCTTCCTTCCACAAGTCTACACAAAATCAAATTCTTCATCACAGCAAGTTACATAACGACACTAACTTACTGTATGTGTTTCTAGGCCCTACCAAATCTATGCATACCTGTAGTTCATATCGTAAAATCAAATGGAAATTTCTTTTCGTAGTGGTGTATACATGTGTGTTTATTACAAAATCATTTAATTTAAAGGACAATTACATACGAGTATACTCAGGTAAGAACTTACTTGTAGCCAATCCAGCAATGAATCTACCTGCCAGGAGCATTGGTAGTCCATTTGAAAAAGCAATGAGAAGCCACCCCAAGGCAAATGGAACAAGGGCGACCATAATAGTTGCTCTTGATCCAAGTGTTTGCATCACTGGTCCAGCCATGAGAGAGCCAATTGGTGCGATTATTGTAATTATGCTGGCTGAAAAAAAAATGTATTTACTATTACATCTTGTTATCTAGATTTTACATTTTAAATTGGTCTTGGAGGAATAGAATTGGCTAATCACTGTAATCTTTTGTTGTGGAAGGTATAAGAATGCTTTTCGTGTGTTATTTACTTTTCACGAAGGAAATAAGATAGATGAAGTCCACAAATGTATACATGCAATACAGCATAGAAAAATATTCAGGTTGGAGACCAGATGCATTTTTAATTCTAATTCATTTGAAAAGTTTATATTTTGGATGAGTTACATTTTCCTTGTGCTAATTTCATAGGGAATGAATCAAGATAAGTGTGGAGCTTCCTCCATGATTAATATGGAGCACCAAATAATTATTTTTTTACCATTACATATTTGCCTTTTTCAATTAACTGAAAAATTATATCAAAATTGTACATTTGTACCATTTCAAAACTTTTTCACCACTATGGGGCCATATTGTTTCCTCCAGTATACATGTCCTGCATAATTCAGGCTATCTAGCCAGTATTAACTTTTATCTTCCGAAAGTAAACTTCTGTTTCCACAAAAAAATGTATCTCATGCACTGGAATCATTCTACTAACCAACACGTTATATTGCTTATTAATATGTGGATGACTCTAGGTACTAAGGGAAACTCTGAGAAATTAAGGAGATCACGGAAAATAGGTTAGACTACTGGACTGAATTCCTCCAAACCAACCCACCAATTGAAAGACTGTTGACCAAATTATGGACCAAACTCTTTGGACATGTCCAGCTTGGTACGTCCATAGCTACTAAGTTTTGTGAATCTTAACCTTCTGAGAAACCTCAGGAAAACAAGCTAAGGAACTGCCTCCCACCCTCCTGTCTCTAATATGTCAATAACACTTGATTTTGAGCTTGGTTATTTGACAGCTCTACCTCCACTACTCAATTCAGCTTTAGACTTAGCAGCGGTTATTAAATTACTCTGCTACTGTAAAATTTATTTATTTTGATCTTCTGTATCTTGAATTATTAAATTATCATAGTTTATAACATGGTAACTCATTACATTTGTGCTCGTGTTTCCATGGCGTTAATCAGATGATGTCTCTATTTCCAGGTTCTTCCTCCATTCATGTTGTCCTAACCCAAAAATGCATATCATTTAATAATCCTAATTTTTTTTGAGTTTTTAAAACACCATTGTATTCCCAACTCAAGTGTTTTGCGTGAATGGCTAGATACCTTGGGATTTGATGATGGGACCTTTTGTTTGGATTCTTAACCCTTTTGCACCTGAGCTTTACAATGGGAAATGCTCTCCCTGCCACAATTGTACTTAAGTATCATGAGCATTTTGCCCCTCTCCTCTATATTGAGCTCTCTCAAGGTAATGAATTCCTCAGGCATGTAGGTATACTTTTTTTCCATTTTGGGACTCATGTTTCTAGAAACACCCTTTCCAACACCAGTGGGTGTACATTATCTCAACCCTTCACCTTAGTTTAATTATGTAGCCACGGTCAGGGTGTATTAGGTGTCTTTTTCAGGTGCTTTCAAGGTAGAATGAGGGCAATGTGGAATACAATAAATCTTTAAAATATCAGCTGCTGCAAGTAAACCTGAAATATCCCCTGTAGTTAACATCAAGTGCCATAATGAAAAAAACAATCACACTTATTAACAATTTTAACATCTTTCATTAACAATTTTCAATGCGCTTCAACTCAAGTAGTCATTATCAGGTAAATGACAGTGATTCCATGATGGATATCATGACTCATTGTCAAAAAGCATGGGGCATTATAAAATTAAGCCTGTGGAAAAGAGCAATTGCTGTATTTCCTTATGGCAAACTTCCACCATATTATGCCTGGATCTGTTCAGCTTATCTAGCGCCACATTGCATATTGTGTTGTTGTTTCTTCTAGTAAATTTCTAAATTTGGCTTGTCTAATCAATGTGTAGTCTCCTTGAAACAGTTTTGAATTATAATTTTTGTATTGTGAAATACTAAAGTGACTAAAAGCAAAGTGAAGGAAATTGAAAATTTACCCAACCACGATGCTTCTCCTTTAGTGATGAGGATATCTGAATCAGGTTCATTAAGTTGAGGTAGCAAGATTGCTGAAAACCCCAGATTCATCCCAACTATCACAACCACTGAGTGGACTGCAAGGGCTGCCCATATCTGGAAGAAATACATATATATTTACTAAATGTATTTACATGATTTGTGTCCAGTTTTTTTATATTACTCATTCTTGATCGATATTGGTATCAATACTCAGTGAATGTTTTTTCAGTGTGGCACTAAGAATTCATACTTTCCAGGGTGTATTCCATAGCTGTCCATGTTGCTGAGATAGCACAAAAACAGCTGGGTCCCAGGTGAAAATGTTTGCTCTGAAATTGGTATGTTACTGCTCTGAAAGACTAGTATTTGATCTGGAAGTGATCTATTATTGGTCTGGATTTAATATATCTTGAGATGTATTTTAAATCCAGTCCAGTTACTATCCACTTTCTGTCAGATATTAGTCTTTTAGAGTGATGACAGACCAAATATTTTTACCTGGCATTGATGCTGTCCAAGCAACTTGAACAAACACGGAGAAAGTCCTGAAAAATATGAATCTGTTGATCTGCCCTGAACTTAATACCATTATTTTTTCCTCTTCCTGGCTAATTTTCAAAGCGCATGCTATAGTCATACATAAATTACCCATATTCTCAAGCTTGTGGTTCACTGCTTTAGAACGTTAAAACAACAGATTTATGACATCTGGGTCCATTATGGTCTCTTTACATGGTACAGTTAATTGTACAAATGAATGTACGAACTCTTTCATGAGGAAAATTGTATCATGTAGAGCAGCAAATTGTATGATTGTCTGAAAGACTTAACAGTAAATAGAACCTGCTCTAATTCCATTCATTTTCTTGTTCAATCTATGATACATTTGTTTGGGCAATAAATGTACCATATAAAGTAACTTATAAAGTTAACTATGTTTTATGTATAAGAATTATGGTTTTTACACCATAATTACTTTGACCAGTATTGTAAAGAAAAATCGTGCATATACCTGTCTGACTGCTCCTCTGATGCTTAACTTGGAGTCAAGATAACTTGTTGTCAACTCAGTTGACAGGGTCGTGGATGAACCTCCCAAACTGGAACAGAGACAAGTTCGGGTTAGTACATACCCGTTAGTTACATATGTTCATATGTTAGTTGGTACACATTACAAAATGAATTCATTTTAACTCTTCAACTGTGGATTTCTTATATCTGATTACCCAAAATGCAGAATTTTATTTTCTTGCTATCTCGTTAGCGGCAGAGCACGTTGGTCGATGTGCTCTGCCGCTGACGTAGAAGCAATTCCACGTGAATGGATGTGGTCCACACTCAACGTGTTGAGTTTGGTCAAAATATTCTTTAACTTAAAATTATGTCGGTCTGAATGGTTAATTTTAGGGAGTTTCATCTTGTACAGTTAATTACAAAGATTGTTCAAATGATTTTATATGACTAGGTAGATTTTAGGAAGAGGGATTTTACATTGTGTTTTGGTATTTAAAAGGGATAGGTGTGCAATACATTAATTATCATAATAATCTTCATGGGTAAGCTTTTTATCTTTTGTAAGTACTCCTATGAGTTGTGCCTGAAATCCTTACTTAATCAAATGTATGATTGAGAATAGCTGATGTTTATTTGGAGATAGATGTTTTTTCAGTTAGTACTTTCAAGTTGATCCAATTGTGCAATCCCTATCAGGGGACTCTGTTAAAATTGCCACTTGATCAGCTCTGCGAGTCTTTGAATTTGTCTACCGTTAACATCTTCATATTTTTGAAGTATGGCCTTCCTCATGGACAGTGGAACTTGAGTGTAAAAACATGGGTACTTCATGGTATCATATGCATGGTACCAAAGAGCAAGCATACTGTAGGGTTACTCTATGATGGAACCTTGCTTCCTCAAGTCTCCTTGAAATATTATTGGGGAATAGGTTGCCTGGGTAGCTTGACTGTGAGAGCACTTGATGCAACACTGAGGGGTCCGAGTTTGACTGAAAAATGGGGAAGAATGCTTTGACCACTGTGACTTCAAAAAGGGCATATTAGACTGAATCTAAGGATCCAAGGTTTCCCTGCTTGCTGACCAATTCCGTACTCAGAATCCTCAATGGCAGAGGCATTTATTGGAATATTTATAGCATGGAGTACAGCTTGCTATACTCCGTGATTTATAGGAACAAGATGTTGGTTGCCATTTCAGTCTATCCTAGGTGGCATTAGTTTGCTGAACTTCTCCTCGCCAATATGCTCTTGGCTAATTTGTGTCATAGGTAACATCCTTGGAAATTACGTCAATCTATATCTTTCACTGCTGCTTTCAATAGGTTGCTGCATCACAGAATTTGACCAATAAGTTAGCTTCTCTTGTACTCTGCAGGGTTTTCTTTGAATTTCGTTTCTCTCCAACTCTTTGTAGGGCTTCTTTGTTGGCTATTCAGGCCATCTATTTCTTTGAATTCCTTTTTACCTTAATCATTCCACTATTACTCTAATTTATATTGCTTCCTCTATTCTCAGCTCAGTAACTATTACTGACCTAGCCTCAGTGCCATGTAGAGACTATGCATATGTTTTAATGAAGTGCCTCCTTATTTACAAGCTTATGTGATAAGAAAGTTATCAAATTGTATGTTACTCTTAGAGGTGTTACAGCATAAGCTTGAACGGGCTGAATATTTTAGCTATTTTTATCCAGTTGTTTTCATAGAAAATGCATGCATCAATTCCAAATCTCAAATCAAATTGATTTAAGATGTGGATTTGGAGTCAAATGGAAAAAGGAAGATGGAAAGTAATGCAAGAAGTGCTTGACGTGATAGAGGAGAAAAGATAGAGCTGGAGGAAATTAGGAGGCAAAGAAGGTGGATGATTGAGATTATTTGATGCTAGAGGATTTTTTAAGGTGATGCCAGTACAGAATAGTAAGGAAGTAGAGAGAGGAATGTAGGTGCAGTGTAGGGAGGAGAAGGAAAGTCACTCAGGTTGGAAAAAAGAGATGCTGCATCTATGTATGGAACTAAGTATGAGAATCTAACTAAGAAAATAGTAACTATTTTCTTAGTTAGGCTGAAGGCTGTGTGTATGTGTGGTTGGATAGTTAATTTTTGCATTGACCCAAATCTTATAACTCTCAGTTTGTATTGTAACGATCCCAGCCACCTGGATGAAAAGGCCAGGAGAACACATACAAATAAGCACGTGCTCCCTCCTGCATGAGATGCACGTACCCAACCAGCATCATCTGTCGTGTACATTAAGAAAAAAGGCCTACAAATGTAAGGCCAATGCAAGTGGTCCCTGACTGGGTTCAAATCTTGTACTTGTTAGTTTGGCTTTACCGCCTGGGCTAGGCGTGGTTTAGTGGTCAGGCAGGGAAGGAATTAATGAGATTCCCTCTTCTCAGCGCACTGGATAGTAATGATTAATCTCAATCACATGCTAATTTGATTTCACCGACAAACATATATTATCTTTTGGCAGGGACATAAATCTACACACAGAATTTTAAACTGAGAATTCTATGTTTCTGGCAAAAACTCAGTTTTCCAATTTTCCATGATTTTCTTCGTAAAACTTAGTTTGAGCTTATATGTGAGGCATGGTATGTATCTACCAAGACATTGTGCCATGTATTGTGCCATGAACCTTTGACTTGTCTGGCCAATGCACAAACCACTAAACAACAAAGGTTTCCTAGATCAAACAGCAATATTTGCACGATTTTAGCAAACTAGATTTGATGCTCCCTCAAGGATGAATAAAACTGAGAAAAATGAATTTTAAAGAAGCCACAACCCAGAAAATTGCATCCTATAGCATTAATCATGCATTATACTTAGCCACATTTTTGACGCTTCGTGCTTGATGGATTACAGCAATGATGTACACAGATATGCTACAAAAATTTGGAAATCAGAGTAATGCAGTGGTTAGCACATTGGCCAGGCAAGCCAAATGTCCATTGTATCAATCCCAGCCTGAATAGAAGAATAATTTTGTGAATTTTTGGAGAGTTTATCTTTGTGATAATTGGTTAACTAAGGTTAACTGGTTCATATTCAGTAATCCGCAATCCATTGTATGGGATATAAAAAGTGGGTCTCTCATAAGAAGAGATTGAAATCAATGTCAGGTTTTTCTCCACCCTTTCTCCTCTCCTCAAGACAACCTTCCCTAGCCAACTTCCTTGCCCCTATACCACTGTGCAAATAACATTGTGAGTGAGACAATGCATATGAGGTGAGAACTTTTAGTTAGCTGTAACCCCTGAATAAATTCACCATGAGATGAGATAGATTCGAGGTGCACCTGGCTTGGGCACCTGACTGGCATTTGGAGATCCAAATCCAGCCCCATCAACTAAATGATTTTTTTCATTGTAAATACAGTGAAGCCTCTCTTAACGACCACACCTATCGAATGACTACTCCTCTCAATGACCATTTTTCATTGGAACGGTCGGTGGCCACTGAATTCATGTTTCACTCTATGTGTATACACATGTATAGACATATATGTCAAAATAATATGCATTCAAATTTCCCTGGATCTACTGAATTATGAGAAAATAAACACCGTCTGTATAGGTTTTAACAAAACTGTCGCTTCAAGAGTTTTGAAATTTTTTTGCGAATCAGCCGCCAGTTCATTTGCATGATATGTACTCCTTGAAACTGAACCTCTGTCCAAAGACCACCCCTCTTAACGACCACTTTTCAGCAGAGCCGTCGGTGGTCGCTCAATCTCTTTGAATATATTTTATTTGATTCGTGTGTATGGCTAATTGTCGAATCACTTGTGCATTTTCCGCATAGAATATTATTGTAAACTCGACCTCTGTTGTTGGTTGTTGTACTTAATTACCCAAGCGCCATTCAAGCAAAACGTGAGACGATTTTGGGCAATTTTCAACCCCCCTCCTCTATGTAAGATTTGGTAACATTTCATGTATCCGCAAACCCCTCCCAGTCTTGCGTAAGTCATCACATATTTTTGGAGCCTTGCGCATATGAGCGACTCCATGTTCCGAGTGCGCCAAAATTGATCTCATCTCATTCGGTATATTTTATTTTATTACGCAATTATTGGCCATTAAGGAAAATTATCAGCAAGAATTTGCCGCCAATATCGACAACATTTTCTAGGTTTTGCGATTCACAGCCAGTGTGTCCGCAGAAATGTTTTCATTCGTTTTTCTGTTTTTTGGCATTAATTCAAGCGTTCGGCTGCTTCGATAATCCGACAAAGTATTATTTTTCTATTTAGTATTTTCTTTTGTTAGATTAGTATTTCACTGGAGTTATATTTTTGGAAGCCGGCAACAATTTTAGAAAATAAGAATCATTCGATCTCAGATGCGACTAAAATCTTTACGTGAGTTATATCCCTATGTTTAACTACGTTACTTAGTTTGCATTTTTTGGTAAGTAAGGCTCAACGCCCTCTCCGACGACTCGTCGTTCGTAATTCTTGATTGACCCATCTTATACTTCGACTTCTCATCAGTAATCAAGTGAGAATCGCATCGCCAATGAAAAATGTCCACCGCGCTGAGATTCCGACTTGTCCCTTTCCGCGTTGGAAGCCAACATCTGTCTCTAATAGAGATCCTTCAGTTTGCGAACTCTCCGCAGGACTAACCCGATGGTATTCCGCTGTAGAAGTGGTTCGTTTGGTTCGTTCATCCACCGAATGGGATCGTGTACCCAGGCGATAACATTTCGGAGTGCGCGTGGTTACCAGTCGGGGAAATATTGTTTTCCTCGTAATCGGCGTGGGTGGAAACGCTTCCTTCTCAAGTAAACAGAAGATTGTGTGATGTGGGCCACGATTCTCTTTTTCAGATCGACATTCGCTGCGAGGCACGAAAGTAGTCGAGAGGACAGTGATAGAGAGCAAGTGTGAGAGAGATTATCGTCTGCCGTTTGAACTGCGGAAGGGGCACTCAGATGGCCTTGACCCCATTCGATCCGGGTCTCACTCTCACCCCACAAAGACTTTTGGCGGTCCAACAAAACTAGCTCCTTCCCTATTCCAATCGTCGTTAATCTAAACTCAGACGTGAAGGCCGAAATATCTCTCTTCAATTCGCTGACGCTTCACCAATGCCCTCTTCACTGTGGTGGGTGTATAGATTATGTGCTAATGTGCAGTTAGTATGCAGCAGAGGCCTCAGCGAATAATAAAAATCATAGATGATACGAAATGATTCTTTACAAGAATTGATTGCGACGAGACTAGGATATTTTTTTGCTTTGCCGCTCTACTGTAAGTGATGCGGTTGGGATGATTCATTACTGTTATTTGCCCTCTATATGGAGATCGAGCGTATTGCCATATTCTGACGTTGATTTACATAATTTTAACTGGTTTGGTGCAGCTACAACTCCATTTATCTCTCAATGTTAACGATTCCTCATTTAACTTGTCGACATACGTCGATTAATCTAAGTAGATATTACAATTGCTATGATTTGATCTAAATTCCAAGGCCATAAAAAAGGCATCATTAGGTACACTGATAAAATCCTTGTTATTAGAGACTTAGGCTATGCCGTCACTGATACTGTTTTTATTACTGTCATTTTAATATAGTATTACTATCATGTTCCCAATTAGTTCAATAATTAAATTTAGAGATTTCTTTTTCAATTTAAATCTGATAGCTCTTACCAACAAGTATTTTCCCGTTATGGAGAGCTTCACGGCTCTCAGCACGGCAATTAAACTATAAAGTAGTTCAACCCCCCAGAATTACCGAATGTGAATTATTAAAAAAATTTAATGTTTGGAGATAAAGTGGACTATCATAAAAATAGATTCTCAAGAGAAAGTTCTTTCGAGTTCGGTTACTTTTAGTTGGTTATTGATCTGTCATACCATAGGAATTCATATTGTGTGGCTATCATTTGTATTTAAATTTGGACATCGAAGAGCTGCGTCGCGCTGGTTCCTTGACTCTGGGGCCTTGGCCTAAATTTGAAAACTTTTTCTGGATACCTTATCTAATCAACTCACAGTTGTTAGGAATTTTTTGCTCCTACATATTTGTTGATACTGATATACCTCAAGCATTACTCAATATTAAGTTCGGTGAGGTAATAATTATAACTCATGAAGATGATGCGGGAGGACATGCTTGAATGGCTCAGTGGGAAATGAGTATATTCGGCTCTTGATATCGAAATGAAGAATATTTGAGATAAAAATAGTGGAACAGTGGGGAGATAATAAATTAAAATATAGAATCATCGCAGCGGAGATATTTGCCTAATTACGGAAATCATATGAATAATTAAGTATGATACCAAATCATTTATTATCAATGTGATTTTTCCTTCTGCTATTTGGATGTCTTTATTAATCTCTATTGCTACTTTGATGGTCTCTGGGTGCTTGGGTTTCGACGTAATTAAGCCGTCGAGCTTGTGTTAAACAATGAGTGCGTGCGTCGCTTAGTGGGACCAGTGTAAGCTGCTATGCGTGACGTCAAACATGGTGACCCATTCAAGGTGTTGACGCGCTTGCGCCAGGAGGAAAAAACGGACAAAATCGCTCATGCTGTTGAATTTTTTTTGTTTTTAAGCTTTATTTTTTTGGTACGCTGATTTTCTGGTGTCTCTAATTGCTCAGGAAAAGCGAGCGAGTACCGGTGACATGTCATACGCTAATGACGCCTCTTATCAGTTATTATCTTTTATAACATACGAAATACGGCTGAAGTTTTAAATGAGCATTAATTATGCCAGGGATGAGATTAATTTGAATAGCAAAAATGCCTTTTTTGCGTTGGATTTCAAGGTATTATCGACGGCCTATTCATGTGGGACGTCACGCCCCTAAATGTTGCTCTGGAGACAATTTTCATCACAAACAGTTTCTCTATTATGTATGTGATCGATGATTTTAGTGATGAAACAGACGCCAACGTAAGCCAATTTACCGTTAATGACTCTACAAAACGTCTTCGCTCTGAGTGGGATAAAAACCTACAGCCATTGCTATAGCCAGACAGTTGCTGCTTAGAATGTTTCGCCGCCGTTGTTAAAGTGAACAACTAGAAATTCCTTATTGATGTTAATTAAAAATGAAATCATTAATCACCATGGAAATTCTACCAAATAAATGGTAGCTCTATGGGCATTTCAGCTTGTAATTTGACTGGGCGCGGATACTTTTCTTTGACGTATCCTCGTTAATAAAGCAATACATTTTCCAATTTTAAATCCCTTTAATATCCCTCGCTTCTTTTTTTCAGCCTTTGTACTGTGGAATATTTCCCATCCTTTTCCTCCCTCTACCGAGCTTACTCAATATTTTCCTCTTCTTTCTACTATCTCTTCGCCATGACTTTACCCCTCGTTTCCTCTTCCAGCCAGCTGATTTTCTAATTTCTCCAATCACCTGCCTTATGATGTCCCATTTTGCATCGATGTCAGAAAGTCTTGGGCTTTAGGGTCTCAAATAGTGAAATTTGATGAGAAAATGAGGTTTGAAAAAATTTCTGAAATTGGATTGGTATTTAGGGGTCGCGCACGCAGCTTTTCGTTTAACATGGGGGCTCCAAGAAGCGTGCGCCGCCCCCGGTTGACAAGCCCTCTCCCGGGCCTCCGCGCCGTCCCCCACCATTTCTTCATCCACCTATCGAAGGTTCTGATATGTAGGCTTTAATTGGTTTCCACTTCGTGAGGGTGTCGTTAACATCCCCGCATAGCGTTGCTCTCATCAAGGAGTATTCTCAGGCTGGATTGACCAAGGACGAGTAGCCAATGCAGCATCTACTTTAAATAGTCTCCAGGTACCGCAAAGCTATGCCAAAGATTACCGAAAAGGCACTCACAGTTTACAATGAAAATATTTTGTGAGCAAAATGTAATCAACATTCTCAAAATGAGTGATATTGGAATTTAGTTCTCGTCCCGACCATGGCGCTCTTCATTTCCACTATTTTAGTAAACGTTCTAAATACAAGGCTTTGTTCTTCACTTACGAGTCTCACCCCCCTCCCAAAGTGGTAACCTATTTACGCAGAAATAATTTTATTCCGTCGATACCATCCAGTTCTATTTTTCCGATATGTTTAGCCCCCTAAGATGAGTGATATTGGAATATACCTTAAATACCTCTTACCGCAAATCTCGGATGGCTTGAAAAGGAATGGCCTCTGCGGTCCTATCTGAATTAGATCTTGGAAAAAAAGAGCTTGTTTTTCCTTGAGGAAATACGGTCTAATTTCTTGAGTTAGGTCTGTGAAGTGCAATTGGTTTGGGTATAGCAAAAGGTGGCTGTTGCTCCTCCAATATTTTTAAGGGGAAACATTTTCGTACCATTACAAACTCAAAAATGCAAAGTCTACCGGGATATTTTCCTTCACTCTGCTTTATTCATGGTGATTCAAAAGTCTTGTTATGAATACGGAAAATCAGAACTATTTTATTTTTCAACATAGTTACATGAAACAGAGATGAAAATGTAAATAAATACATCAAGTTTTATTTGTTATCGCTACAAATGTTCAAATTGACCTCCATTTGAAGCACGGCCAAATACATTTTATAATAGTAACATTTTCATCTTTTTTTCATGTATCTATGTAGAAAAATAAAAAAGTTCTGATTTTCCGTAATCATAACAAGACTTTTGAATCCCCCTGTATATCTGACTGAAGTTGGTACATAAATTGATTAAATAGAATATTAAAGGGAAAACAGACAAGGTTAGCAATAACTCTGGGGTCGCAAAATGCTCTCAAAAGGCTTTAAGATCTACCTTTCTATCCGGACCCCCAGTAATATCTTTCCTCCACAACTAAAAGCTCAAATTACTCCGAGTGATGAAGGATTACCCTCCAGAAAATCTTGAGGAGGCAATAAAGGTGATCACCAACGAAAGATTCGATGGAAATTGCAATGGTTTAGAGAAATGGCCAAGGCTTTTCTGTGGAATATTGAAGAAGCAGAGAGGTTTGCTTAGCCATTTCCCAGGTGCACAGAATTTTGTAGGCGTCGGAGCATGCATGAAACTAATGGAGTGAAGTTGAAATAGAAGGCAATGTGTGCGATTTTTTAACGAAAAACTGTGGTGTACTATCTTCACTCATTTTTCTGGGTGAAGATGGTACAAATTTATCTATTTTTTTTCGGAGATCTTGGTAGTTGAATTGCTAAAATTCAAACTTGAAACGATGAGTTGATATATAAAGTTTTCTTAGTAAGTATTTCATTGAAAAAGAAAAAATTATTAGTACAGGAGATCTCAAATAAATCTCAAAAACTGTACCGGCTTTACTGCGGCTTATGGTAAACTGAAATCCTCATCGTTGATTTAAAAAATATGATTTCCTCGAAATCACTTAGCGTAAAATCTCAGCTATAAATAAAAACGAAATCCTCTTTTAGCTTCCAAATTAACCATCAACCATGAATATTACTGTGCGAATGTTATTGATCCTGCTTGTTTTTTGGTCTTTTCTGGGAAGCAACCAACAACTGAGGTTACTTGCGCCATTATGGATTGTTGTGTACGCTTTGAAAGATCATTAATTAGGGCAAGGAGGACGGGTGAAGGGTAACCTAGCATAAGTTATAACCTCATTTTAATGAAGTGCACCCAGGGGTCCAAATATTCAAATCTCGCCAGAGTGAAGGAGTACAACACTTACAGAGCTCTCTATAGCACCCTTTTCGAGATCGGAATTCCGGAGGAAAATATCTGCTACCGCCAGGAGTCGAATTCGGGGTTATGGTATGCAAAGCCGGCACTTGAATCTCCACACTTCTCCTTATTGCTCTGGTATCTGACTTTAAAACCGCCATAAATTTCCATTTATGTCGGTGGACATATTGAATAGGCGTGCACATTAGTGCTTCTCGGTAAGCGAAAATATGAATTATTGAGGCTCTGCATTCTCGTCTTGTTAAGTAGCGTAAAGTCGGCATATATCCCTTACTGGAACAAATTCTTAGTTAATGCAAATAAAAAAGATGCTGATAAATTTTGAGGCTTAGTGTTCTGTACTGTGGTTCAATAGAAATGAAGCCATCTACAAACAAAACTTTTGAGCGTCGATTTTGAAATTTCCGATGAGGTAATTGCATTAAGAAATTAAGAATAGCATTTTGATAATGGCAATTGAGAAAAATTAAGTTCTCAATGAATGCACGCGATAAGAAATGCTTTTGCGGCCTTGAAAGAATTCATACTTTTAAAAATACTATCATTATCTCTCTCTGGGAAGGAACGTACGTGTGATAAGATTTACCGCAAAGTTTGTTCACTAAAATGCACACCAGAAAACGATGGTAGGCGAAATTGAAAATATTTAGTGTGATCTTTTTATTTTTTTTGAACTGGCACTGGGTCCCAATCACCTACGTCGTGTAGCGAGATGGCTTTAAGAAAAGGTGTCACTTAAAAGTTGAATCTTTCTGTTTCTGTCTCTTCGAGGCCGTCTCTCGCAGGAGTTTCATTTATATTCTGTTTCCTCTTGGGATTAGTTATTGAGCCTAAATTTAACTTTTTTAAATTTCCAGGACCAGCGATTAACTTTGAAAAACTCTAAGGAGTATATCTTAAATATTATACTAAGAATTTTGCCCACTCTCGCTGAGGTTAACTTTCTATGCCAAAAGTGGACAATTCTGGGATCATGAAACCTTTATCCCTTGTGAAAGTATTCAAACCATAGCTAGTGAAATACGATGAAATTGTCTCGAGAAAAAAATCGGCCTGAATCAGGAATGGAACCACGGTCATTTGGTTTGCCGGACGATTGCGCAGACCCCTACGGAAAAAGGAAGCCTAGATAGAGTAGTGCCGACATTTATCCCTTGCTGGGACAAATACTTGGTTAATGCTAATTAAACAAATGATGATAAGTCTTAGGCTCAGCAAAACCCGAATTTATTTCATTCACAATTTATATCGCACTCGTTGGTTCATGCAAATATAATTTTTTTTTCCAGTCTTGTTTAAGGTTTCCGCGGCGAGTAGGTATTCTTTCCATTTCTTCTTTCGGGATTCGGCCGCGTCGTGTTTCCGACAACGTTTCTCCTCCTCTCCTGGAGGTATCTTCATGTCGAAGATGCAGCGCTTCTTTTTGGCCGGGTTTATATTGGTATTAGTGTCAGTCTACTGTTCTGATTAGCTGCCATTTTTTGGGACCAAACCACTTTTGGCGCCATTTTTCATTTTTTCACAAATCGGAGAGAGAAAAATGAAAAATAGCGTAAAATGTGGTTTGGCCCCAAAAAATGGCAGCTAATCAGAATAATAGACTGACACTAATACCAATATAAACCCGGCCAAAAAGAAGCGCTGCATTTTCGACCTGAAGATGCCTCCAGGAGAGGAGGAGAAACGTCGAAAACACAACGACGCGGCCGAATCCCGGAAGAAGAATAGGAAAGAATCATTTTTTCAAATCTCATATCCTCTAATGCTCTGTTATGTTGCATGCCATCTATATTTCTCTAATATGTGTTTGGTTTTTCTTTTTGTTTGAATAACAGAATATTATCGCACATTTATTCCATTCATTTAAATACGATAATGGCTATCGTTTTTTAACCAAACTGCCCTTGCTTTGCTAACATTTACTTCATCGCTGCAAAATGAAGTTGATGTGCCTTAATGATTTGGATGTGTTACTTGTGATGTTTTGAGGAGGAAGGTAAGAATCGAACATCTTGCTCACGCAAATCTCGCTCAGCTGATCTTGCTCACGCAAATCTCGCTCAGCTGATCTTGCTCACGCAAAACGTTTAACATAGAGGTAGATAGATGTACGAGAAGATAATGCATAGCGATAAAAACTTATATAATCAAAAATACAGACATAAGGCCATAGCCTTATGTCTGTACTTCCTCAACATGAAAGTCCAATGGCATTGTGAGCTAGAGGAGAAATTGCAGAAAATCTTATCCTATCAATGAGTCTTGAGTACAATCAAAAATCTTATCCTTTCTGTACCGCTGATTATCTCTGGAATTTCATCGGCTTAGGCATATAAGTTTGTGTGATACGATTTCCCATCAAAATCTCCCCTGATTTATTTATCCTCATCGTTTGTGCTCAGAAGCGGAAGACTTTGCACGCTAGACATCTTACATATTCCGTAATACTGGCGGTGCGAGTGATTGTAATTTTCCCTGCTGTACCTATTGATTTACCGTGGTGCTTGCATTCATATATCCCATAGCCATCCCATAGTTGGTGGATTAAAAAAAATCACTCCGTTTCATGTAGTCTATCAAACGCAGTTGACAACTGTAAAATACTTTTGGAAATGTATGCCAAAAAAGATTAAATAATCGGTTCTGAGGGCTATGTTATTTATTGGAAAAAAAACATTTGTCCCTCGGATTACTTTGACAATAAATACGATCAATGCTGGAATGCCTTTGTGAACTCCTGACTGTGTTCTCTTCAAGTGATGACATATTTGTACCCTCTCCATGGATATTCTTCGTGTGGAAGTTCCCTCAAAGACATTACCTAGGACCTGAAGACAATACCTAGGAAAAATACGGTACTGTTATCACTAGATGACATCAAGCACGAGAAAGTAGGATAGTGCAAGTCAAAATTGAAGCACCGCGGAAGCCTTAGTTAGGATGGATACGGCTTATTGCAATTATATCACGGGTTAATGCTGCCTGACGGTCTAGTGAGAAAAGTCATAGTCAAGAACTACGACTAAGGCCAGGTTGTGCTTGAAAAATATTGTTCGCACAATTTTCCAAGTGGCATGGAGGATATTGTTTTAATAATTCACTCTACCTACAGTATCGGGAGATGTTTCATCTTTTTTTTACAAATTTTTAGCCTTACGAATATTTTCACCCAAATAAAAAATATCATTAGCGACGTTTTATATAGATTTACTGGCTGCAGCGCCGAAATTTAAGTAGCTGAGGTAGCCGTCTTGGCGCATCTGTTGGGAATTTGAACCTTTTATTTCCACATAAAACACATTTTTTTGCGGATTTGATTCCTATAGCATTCGGCTCCTCCTACCACAAAATCTTGGGGTGAATGCCAATATTCAGATAGTGTGGATGTCCAATTTTCGATAAAATCATTACGTGCCGTGTATGTACGTTCGTTTTACCGCATGGGATGATAGAACTGACAGGAGTGGCAAAATGATAAAAGAAAACTGCAAACCATTAGGTACAAAAATTCTTTCTTCCTCTGCGCCGTTATTGAGCACCACAAAGCTTCATTCATTCGTTGTTCAATCCTGATATTGGTTGAATGCAGCCCTCCAACCTTTCCCGCTAATGCTAGTTCCCTTACCTCCTGGTATCTCTTCCTAAGTACTTCCCTCTTTATTTGGTCCATGAATTTGTTCCTGGGCCTTCCTCTGGGGACTTTTCCCTCTAATTTGCCTTCAATTATTTTCTTCATAAATCCATTATGTCTCAGGTTTTCCAATCCATCTCGTTCTTCTTTTCTGTATGGTGTTTCAAATGGTCCTTCCTTCTTCTACTCTTCTGTACACTTCATCATTTCTTATTTTGTCCGTCCATTTTATCTTCAGCATCCTCCTCCTGCAACAGGTTTTGCAGGCTTCTAGTCTGCTCTAGTCAGCTTTTCCAATGGTCCATACTTCCGATCCATTGAGTGCTACGCCTCACACGAATGTTTTCACAACAAAACAAAGCTAGACAGTAAATATACACTCATTTAACATGCGATTCCCTTCCACTCTTTTCCTCTTTGAATACCATTTACCTTTCCACCTCTTCATTACTGGCTCCATAACACCCTCTGCCGCTCGCCGCTGTGACTACTTGCGTGGTACTATGCGGTAGTAGATTTAGACAAAGCGTTCAAGATCCAAGTCCTCGCTACCGGAGACGTTTTTTTGCGCTTGAATAGATCCAGGACAAAGATTGTATCCGGAATGACCTCTACCCCACAGCCAAGTGATGTTGAACTTTAAATTAATGACATCATCCTTAGGTGAAACGGTTTCACTTATGACTAGAAATATTTTCAATTTTAATATGGTAAATTCCTTAAATGAGGAAGTTATTGCTTTGGCTATAGGAACTGATTCAAGCTCGTTTGGCTACCCTCGAGGTTAATCTTGTTCGATCTGCAACAAACCTACTTCGTAGCCAGCAAGGTTTGTTGAACGAGGAAGGTGCGAAGTTTCGCAAGCTTTTGCTGATTTATGGATCACAGAGTGGGGAAACCCATTTCACGAATTTACGACGCTGTGGTGAGGGGAGAAATATATAAACCTGCTCTTGACCCAGATTTTCGTTCGTATACTCTTTTCGGGATTTTTTTACGAGAGACTAGAATCAAACACGTGATCGACTTTTTAAATGAGTTGTGAACTCTTCGTTTCTAGTTTGTACTGAAGTAAATAGTACTCACTTCGAAACGTATTTGCCAGGTACTCCTTTTTAAGGTGGTTGGAGCGCGAATCGTGAGAGTCATTGAGTTCACATTTTAATAGCTAATCAAGTAAGTCAAAAATAATTTTGGACGCATTTCACTTGAGTACATCTATTTATGCGTCGAAAAAATCGTACATGTGGGAGTATAAATGATACAGGAATTACATTTTAAAAACTTAGTTTCAATTGAAGCATTGTTATAACTCGAGTTTACGGTGCGTTATTCGAAAATTTAGCGAAAATATTATGTAAATACGTGTTTTTTATTCGACATGGTACATTGATATCTATTAGGAACCATCAAAGTTACACGGAACGTGGGTTTTCGCGTTTAGAAAAATTTCTGCACATTTTCCATCGAAATATGTGACAATTGCCATGAGGCTACGCGTAAAAGTAGCAATAAAGTGCCAAGAAATAAACTTGGTAACGCGCAGTTTTTTGTTTCTATCTATGAATATTACTAAAAAATACACGTACCCAAAGTTTCACGTAGATCTTTACATTCACGAAAAAATTGTTCTAACCACCTTTACAGGTTTCCTCCGCGGCTGTGCGGGTAAAAACATTCCAAACGATCTAAGGTTTTCATGGCTAATCGGCGAAGAAAAGTTTCCCGGGTGTTTCAGAGGATAATTGCCTTCAAACCATGTACCTTCCGACGTTTTGAAGAACTGCTTGTTCTTCAACTTCAGGGCTTCTGGTCGAACACTTGAAAACTTCTTCTTCGTTAAAAAAATGTTCTTCAGAACATACTAGATTCCTCCTTTTTACGGAAATTATTGGGAAAACGCTGCTTTCGTTGAATGTGCCCTAACTATCGTGGAAAATAATTAAGGTATAAAATATTTACCCCAGTTGACCAAGGTATTTTTAAAGTACCTTTTTTCTGTCGTATTAGAGTCGATTTTTACTCTATTTCCATTGAAGTGACGCATTTTGACCTCATTAACTGTAGTAATTTTATATAAAATTATAATATAAAACGTAAAGCTGCCTACATTTTATTGCAAAAGAATTCCGTGGTCGAATGCAGTTTTTATAGAGAGTTAATCGTGAAATCGGCCCTTATATTAACGAGAAAAGTACTATTTTCCCTCTGCTTCTCCTATCCTGCATTTCACGCCATGTAATTTCAAGTTCAGATGGTGAAAAGGTAAGATCGTGTTTCTTGTATCTGACGGAAGACCCTTTATTTATTACAGGATTATGAAAAAAAGCATATATGTCATTTTACGGCGATACGACCTCAAATGGGAAGGTGTTCGCTGTGATTAGGTACCCTCAGGATAGAAGGGAAGTACCATTATAAGAAAGTCGTTATGATGAGCCCACGTCTGCGTATAGTGAATCCAAATAAAATAGTATCTTTGTTTACTTGGTGGTATGTTTCAACAGACATATTTAATGTTAACTGTAACCTGAAGATGATACTTATCTATGAAAACTCGGGTCGTGTTTATATGTGTATTTTTGTGGTTAAGTAAAAGTTATCATTAAATGTCTATAGTGTATCCATCGAATTATAATCATAGTTTCCGAATATTATCTGATTGGTCACCGAATCATTCCTTTTTTAATTTCGTCATTGAAGAATAAATTTGTTGCTGAAACTAAGCATCCTTGTTACCGCTGAACAGACGTCAACTGATTTATAATCAGAGCGCTGTATATTTAAAGGAGGAGTAGGACCACATGGTTGTGTAAGGCTCGTAAATTTCAAGCTCTGCTTTATTTAAAAAAGTCTATCAGATCTCGATCTTTCTCTCATAAATTATGACCTCAAAATCAATCACTATTTGCTACTCTTTTTCTGTAAAATTACAACATCATTATGTTGTGGCGTCGTTTTGGCGATTTCCTCCCTAACTCTTCGCGAACTTATTCGTTTTTTTCTACAAAAAATATTTATATAGACTGCTGGGTAAATTTATACAACTTTTGTGGTTGTTCACTTTTGAAAACTGACTTCTGCGCAAGACTCAAATATCTACTAATGTATGTAGAGATTATTCAAAATGGATGATACGTCAGATTAAATATTTAGGTTGCTAGGTTTCATTAAAATTTTCTTGGTTCTTTCCATTAAGATTTTCTGCCGGGAGAAAGTCATTCCAGGAAAAAGATTATATGAATTGCGGATCGTCAAGGAAGCAGTCACGATTCATGACCTCCAAAGTAATTAGCGTCCCCTTATAGAGTGAAGAATGATTATCGGGCGACATGCTCACGAGACAAGCTTCGGAAGTGATGGAACGTGGCCAACTCCCGAAGGATTTGAATCTGAATTATAATAACAATGTGACGGAAGTGTACGTTTCATATCCTCAAAGAAAGGCAAGTTTGCATTGAAGACAACTGATATGGTAATAATCCATTCTTATGCATAACAGAATTATTAAAGTGACAAAGATGAAATAAACTCAAACGACACGTGTGCGCTTAGGAAGTGAGCTGTGAGTGGAAGTACCGGAAATTGTCGGAGCACCAGGAAGCTGCAAGGATCGCATTAAATGGCATATTCAAATTACCGATTAGATCTCAGGATTGTAACGGGAAGAGGAAGCGAACGTACTCCTTATATTCCGTAAATGTTTGCCCTTGCCCGGAAGTTGAATAAGCGGGAAATAGCGTCTCAGGATTCTTCGTCTTATATTTAGCCACTGAGATTTGATGCGGCTGAGTTTAAGGTGATCCAAAGTAGCCTTGGGGATGCTGTCCATAAAAAAGAAATACTTTCCTACAGTATGTTGAGCGGAAGTGATCTCACCGTACTGTGGCGTACATACCTATGAAAATTGTTCCACCATGTGGTTTATATACAAGGCCATAACCTGATGAAAATTTTTTTATTTACGTAGTACGTAAATTATTGCCATTGTCTGGAAGTAGAAAGAATGTGAAATAAAGTCACTGGTTTCCACTCAGCGACGGGTATACCCAAGCTACCTAAGATATTTAAACATGATTTCAAAGTATCCTTGGTGATGCTGTCCATTGAAAAAAATGTTTACCTACAACTTGTTGAGCGGAAGTGATCGCACTGTACTGTGGCGTACATACCTATGCAAAGTGGTCTACCGTCTGGTTTATATCCAAGGCCAATATCTCATGAAAACTCTTTTTATTTACGTAGTCCGTAAATGATTACCATTGTCCGGATGTAGAAAGAGTGTGAAATAGCGTCTTATCACTGGTTTCGATTCAGTAACGGCTATACCCTAGATACCGAAGATATTTAAAAATGAAGTACCCTAGGTGATACTGTTCGTCAAAAAAAATATTTTCCTGCAGCATCTTAAACGAAAGTGTCCTTATACAGTAGTGTACATACCAACGCAAATGTAAACAGTGTCGGTTAAATCGCAGCACATACTCCTAAAAATTGTTTTTGATGCACTTCCAGATCGTGCATAGTTGTCAAGGCTTTACGATGATTAATGAAGCTCAAATGATTTCGTACTGTCTACTAATTTTATTTCAACCTCTTGCTACACGTGTTTCAACCGTCTAGCAGTCATCATCAGGCAAAACTGATGACTGCTAGACAGTTGAAACACGTGTAGCAAGAGGTTGAAATAAAATTAGTAGACAGTACGAAATCATTTGAGCTTCAATAATCATTATGCTGTTCTACGATATCTCGCCTGAGAAAGTGGACTTTACGATGATGTTAGAACGGTTTAATGATAGTATTTTCTACACATTTCTGCAATATTAAACTTACCCTTTTTCAAATGTCTGGGGAAGGATTGATTTCGTACTTGATTTATAAATTGCTGGAGAGTTGTCTCCGAAGTATATATTTGACTTAGGCCTACAGTTCTACAAATATCCTTGCTTGCATTCAATTTCTTGCTCTTACTACCCTAATTTTAATGCAAGGTACGTGAAGTTTTTTTACCCCAATAATGCACGAGAAAAATTATTATGAGGTAAAAAAATAACAAAAACTGGTCATTTTATCCATTTTTGGGTGACTTCTGAAGAAAGTTATTCGTCTCCGATAAACTGCGATACATATACGTGATAGTTGAACAATTCCTTCAATTTAAGTCTGAAAACTTCGAACGATTCGGTCTCCCGTGGGAGAAAAATGCCTTTTTTCTAACTCTCTTCGAGCATTTGCGCTAAAATAAATTTGTTGCACGGTAATATCATTTGAAATTTACGTTCACGATATATCTAAGATGGGCTCCCATAAGTTGACGAACGAGCAATTCCGTTCAAATCCATATCGATGTACCAACTCATCCCAAAGCATTCAAATTGCTTCCTTTCATTCTTCTGCACCACAACCTTCGGCGGGTTTTGTGAATCGTTGATTTTCCTCAAAAATTGAGCGTGCACACACAATCAGCCTCCCTTGATAATAAAATTATTCCATCCCATTCCGGAACTTCGACAGATAATGCTCGACGTATTTACAGCCACGCGCCTGAAGTTTCCCTGCTGTCGGATTATTTTGTGCGTTGGAGCGAAAAATTTAATCTTACAAGCGAGAAACATCTAAATGAGCTTATGCATGTGAAATAATAAATTTGGAATACACTTGGGAATCATCTTCTAAATCACTGAACGTTTTGTCTCTTCGATAATTGTTATATATACTTTAGTTTCTGTCATCTAATTGCTTCGAATAGGCAGAACCTAGGCTAGGCACTCTCGATAAATATTAACTGTGGGTAAAAGTTAAAATAACTCTACCTCCTATTTGACGGTATCTAAACTATCTTTTAGTTAGAACTGGACACTAAAATAGTCACCCTTTTAATTCATAAGCTTCCTAAAAACTGCATATGTTCAAATATAGATAATAAAATATCTCAGGGCAGTTGTGTTAGAACTTATTCATGGTGAATAGGTGGTTTTTTTGTATTTTTCAACTTTTCAAAAAGCTGTTTTTAATTGCCGACCAGTTTTAATGAATTTATGTCATTTTTAAGGCTTGACAATGATGTAAATGCAGTGAAACCAGTCGTGCATGACTATGACTTTTTTTAATAGTGAGAAACAACAATGAATTCATTCACACTTGGTAGAAAAGCATATTGATGGCTATCAGTTGTTATGAGTTCTATAAAGAGTCATTAGTCCTTGGATCTATGATGAACAAAGTTGATATCTTCATTTTATTGCCCCCGGTAGAACAATTATTCATTATGACATTGAGTCTATATATCACGGGTAATATTTAAATTAATATAAATATATATAAATAAATAATTAAAAAAACCTTAAGAGTTTTAATTTGGCGTGCCTTGCCAAATTATCTGTCACTTATTGAGAGAGAACAAAATATTACTATTGATTTCATATAAAACAATGTCCCGCTTGAATTTCAAATTTTTTTGCAAATAAAATCATGGCGGAATGAACTTTGACAGAAATTTTTTTTCATGGCGTGACGGATATAGGACGAATACGATGATAAATGCACTCACACCATTAAAACATTTTATCGTGCACTCTGCGAGTGATAAAACCAGTAGGAAACGAAATGGCGAGAATATAAATGTTTTACTGTCACTCGCATAATATTTGGCAGCGTATCAAAACCCATCATTCGTGACGGTGTGCAGTAATGTTTCAGTCGTCGCAGAAATTAATGCTTTGGGAGACTTTGAATGATTAAACCTTCTATAGCCACCCATAAATTTATATCTCACTTCGCCATAGTCAATGATCCATATCTTATTGCAAATTCAAGTCAATCTGATGTAGCGAACCACGGATTTGATGTGACTAAACTTATTGAATTGGCAGCAGCTTAGAAATAATGTCGACTGGGGAAATAACATTTACTTGTATCAAATTAGTACCAAGATGATAAAATGTGATGAAAAGAATTTTTAATCGAGTGACACTAGAATCCCTCCCGAGTTACGAATTCGTCAATAATTTGGATTTATAAAAATATATCCACTAGCGTCATATATTACGAATAGATATATTTCGAAGTCATATTAATCCTTATTCCTTAAAACTGGTCGATTGGAGATATGTTTGCAAAAGCCAAATGTTCGATTCCTCGAATCACAATTTCGATTCTTGATTACCAATACTAATAACTGCGCATTACTTCGTTGTTAGCTACAGGTACGTGAAGAATGAGATCGGACATTGGAATTGCTACCAGGAAAGTTTCCGTTCGATATATTCCGACAAGATTTCCTTGTTACTGTTGCTTGTACGTGCCGAAGCCGACTGCGAATGAACTCGTAATAAATTCACTATGTAGAACAAAATGACACAATAGGATAAGAATTGAAATGATAGTCATAATATTGAAGTGGTATGTTCCCAGAGGAGTTTGCTAAAGAGGCCAGCGCAACGATTGTTATTTCTCACGTCACCCCGCATGGTGTCCGAAAAAATTGTTGACCTCGACATTGGACGCTCCCTCATGCGTGAAGTCTCGCACGCAACTCTATTGCCAAGGTGGCTCGCTGGCGTCACGAACTGAAAGCAAGCACATGGAAAACATATTCGCAATCCTAAAAACGCAAACAAAACACCGAGCACCCTCAGGGTGGGTTATTGAAATACTCTATCTTTTCTTCTGATCCTCCAGTAATATCTGGGTAGTAACGAGTGCAAACAATATTTTTTCTAGACTCATACGTGATTTCCTTTCTACACCTTGCTTATAAATTGGTGAAATAGATACGCAAGGAACATTTAAAAAACACTTTTCACAACAGGATCTATTCCATAGGTTTTTGGCACGGGTCAGTATCATTTTTGCTAAACCGAGACGTGTTTACGAGATGTTATGTTCATGGCGTACTTGTTCATGCCTCTGCGCTCACCAATGTGCTGTCGCGTAAACGGTCATAAAAAGGTTAAACGCACACGCATGTCGAAACTGAAGCGATTGCGCCACGTTAGGTTCCTCAATTTGCCATCATTGGATGTTTTTTATTTCCTGGGAAATCTGGAAGATTACAGTTGTAGGAAAAGGATATTTAAGGCAAATAAAATGCAATTTGTATTATTATGATGCAGGTATACATGGAGAGATCCACCAATGAATAATTTCAACGAAGAGATGGAGAGAATAGAAGCTTAACGAAAAATCAGTGGAACAGCAAACACTAAATTATTGGACATATTCTGGAAATGAGGCACAACTGCAACATGGATACAAAAATGAAAGGAAAAATGAAATCAGAGAAATACCGAGGACCTAGCAAATTATGAGTGACGTCGAAGTAAATTCTTCGGACTCTCCAGGATTGAAGCGAGAAGCTGAATAAAGAGGACCTCTGCGAGCTTCAGCAAAACAATCTTCTGATCAATTAATGCGTATGATGATCGTATCTATAGGAAATCGTTCCTGTCCGCGCGCACTGAACTTGCTTGAAAGAAAAAAAGCTTTCTACTCACTCCATGGTAGTTCGTCCCGTCTGCCTGGAGTTTCTTGTCCTGTTTCCCGCTCTCCAAAATCAGCATCGGTACGATTTCCGTCTCACAAGAAGTCCCAGTCTCGCGTGTACACCGTCTCACCACAACGAAGGAATCTTTGCCAATAACAGCCGTCTCGTTGTTTGATTCGGACGAGGCTTAAGCTTTTAATGTTTCGCGATAACCCCCAGCGGCTGAATTATCTATACTCTCTGGATGCCTCTCCCCTCCCGGCTCTCGACTCCCCATTCCCATAATGCTCTCTATCCACCGTCCCTCACCTCCCGCAACCCCTCTCAAATCCCCTCCCACCACCACTCTTCCGTCACTTCCCCGCCAATCCCGTCTCGCCTCTTCGCCGGTCGCCCTTCTCCATAGCGAAGCCGCGAAGTTTTTACGTAATCCTTGAACGGATGGAAGCGACCGGCCCGACCACTCTGCCGCCTTTTACCTTTCCGGGGGAAGAGGGACTGGGCGAAGCGTAGCCGCTAATTTATTGGCTCATTGTGTGAATCGGTTCTCGGAATTCGCGGGGCCAACCTTCCTCTGCGAATTTCCGACACCGCTCTGAGGAGAACCCTTGAATCGTCCCTGGCGAAAGGTCGCCAGCCGCATCCAGGAAACTTTATGTGGTCGGAGCGACTTTTTGCCATGTAGAGATTTATGTAGCCTCGTGTGTAAGCGTATTCTTATGGCGCATGAAGTATATTTTATTCCAACTCGAAATTATTTCGAAGAGACTTTCTCAGTGATCGAAAACAAATAGTAGTTATTGATGGTTTTAGCTTATTTTGGTTATTTTATGGTTGGAGTCACATCCGGTGTTCCTCAAGGAGGCGCGATGGGCCCTCTTTTATTCATTATTTATATTAATGAACTAAGTTCTAGAGTAAGCAGTAAATTAAGATGGTTTGCTGACGATGCAGTTATCTACCGTGAAATAAGCGAAGACGCGGACTTAGAAGTTCTGTCATCGGACCTTAGCAATGTTCATACGTGGTGCCAGGCGTAAGGACTAGAATTGAATCTTAGTAAATGCACAGCAGTTCATTTCCTGCGGAAGTCATCACATAAATGCTGTACCTACAGATGGGTACAAAAACTCGTTCTTTCCGCGCACAATAAGCTGGTGCCCTATCACCCCCTTACACACGCACATGCGGCGGCTCGCAGATTAGTAAGTAGATGTAGATATATTTTAATAAGTTTTCTTCGAAACGTAAAATATTATCATAATGGTTGCCGATAAATATCAAGGTATCACACTGAGTACAAGTTTCAGACAATTTGGTTGATAGGAATTCCGTTATGATTTCTAATACCGCGCGAAAAATTCTAATCACAGTAAGCCTTCACTTTGGCAAAAATGTTAAATACAATTCTTGTATGGTTTCCATGACTTCATGAATGGCGGGTATCGCCACATAAACAGATGCGTATAAAGAAATGTGGTCTTGGTATTTTTTCGTCTTTCATGAAAATTTATGAAGACCTGAGTTCAATTATCTGCAATTACCACTTAAGCCGCCGCCTATGGCCATTAGTACCCAAGTTATGCGTTTGCTCATTAAGGCACTTCTTTGTCAAATCAATTTATTCGAGAAATTAATGAAACTGTCGTTAAAAATATTTTATATGACTAGAAGTCTCGGAAATGCGTTGAAATTGCCACGAGAAAAATTTGGTCTGGACCGAGAATCGAACCATGGACTTTGGTTAACCGGACCAATTCACAGACCTCTACGCTATCCAAGTCGTCTGGTCAGTTCATTGGTCCAGGTGGTTGTTTGCGCATTGGTCAGGCAAACCAAAGGTCCATGGTTTGATTCCCGGTTCAGGCCGAATTTTTCTCGTCGTAATTTCAACGTTTTACACCTACTATATTTTAATATTTTCGTAAGTCTCTTGAGTCAAATTTGGGATCGATTTCCCGCATGACTGGCAAGGTGTTGAACATTAAAATTCGATCGTTTTTTATATATGTTATTTGGCCAAAAACGATGTACAATAACTAAATTGTTAATAATTATAGAGTTATATTGAAGTTACCTCCAAGAAGTAGCATAAAAAAAAGATTAGATAGATGTAAAGCGAACCTTACAATTTCTGGGCGATAGACCGCTTATTTACTTTGAAAGAGTGAGCGCAATATTAAGCGTATGTGTTAAAACACGTCGCCATGTTCAAAATACGGCTGTACTGCATTGATCAATGGAAATATTATTTTTCGAAGTTTTGATAAATCGATGTATTAATGCAATTTCCAAAATGCTGTGAACTCTATAGTTCATTTCATTTATTTATAAAGAATAAATATAATTCATTTTTCGGCTTCAGATATTTGCAGTGTAAAATGTTGTCGCAGTAGGCTAAGAACTACCTTAACACATTTTTAAATCTTTCGTAGTCCATGTATGTCAAGCCCTATAGTTTTTGTGTAACCCGCGTCAAGAATTTTTCGATCCAATTCGACGCGGCCAAGAAAGCAATAGTACTTGACACACCATAATAAAACTATTATTTAATTACTAATAAATTAGTGGATATAATAATTTTGCAAATGTACCGCTCGCGTGAGCCTCATGATCACTCATTTCGTTGTACAGGCAGATAAAGTAGGTGCAGCAGTAATAAGCCTTGACTTATTCTCTATCTACTGAGATCGTGTCGTTTCGTCTGCCCTAAAAACTTATAACCTGGCTGGGCTGACAAATGATCGTAATCTTAAGACAGGTATAACATCAATGGCCGAGGTGGGATTCTGTGGCTCTCCCGGTCAGGATTTAACATTCCTCTCTGCTGCAGGTAAGCATCCGGTGAAATATAAATTGCTGAGGTTAGCGTAGCTTAAATTTGTCAAAAAGTTTAAAATATTACGTCTGAGTCGTAATCCATTTCTTTGCAATAATTTATTGGAACTGTAGCTAATACGTTTAGTGACCAGGATAGATATCCATAGGGATCTGTAACCCTCCTGGGGATCGGGTTGGAGTGGAGGCTAGAGTACTCGCCTACCACACGCAAGTTCAAATCCCTGGAGAGGCGGATGTTTTTCAGAGGAAATCCGAACCCTACTTGAGTGTCTTGTGGAGGGCACTTCAAGTATAGCACCCCGTCTGTCGGATGAGTCGTAAAACGCGGTCCCCTTGGTGCCTTTCGTTAAGAGCAGGCTAATACCGACGCAGGGTTTCTATCCACCCTTCCTCCCTCACCTATCCCCTATGGCTCAAATGACCTTAGCCGACGGTCGTCTCCCCAAATAACCAATCCAATCCTGTGACCCTCCTTGCAAGCGACTACGGTTCGTTCCCCAATGTCCTTGAATGAGAGTTTTCTCAAGGTCATTCGTGAATACGAAGGCTACGCATAGGGCTTCACAGTGTCGGTATTGGAGAACAATTAGTTTTATTCGGATATGCCGCACGAAAACTTTCCTGATTGTTCACTCCACTGACTCCAAAGGGAAAATTTTGGTGTTGAATGTTTTCAATCATCTCGAGAACAATTTTTTGAGTTACTGTTATCTTTTTGACCAATTAATTAGTCAACCAGTCGCCGAATTTCCCTGCCTCTTCAATTTTCATACCTCATCTCTTGGTGGTCGCATGTAATACGTGTTTGAAGGAGCGTCCGGCGGCCTTGTGCATCTCATGAAATGAAGGACATAGTAGCTGGACCATTCTGGTTAAAGAGTCACGTGTGTTCATTAATTCGCGAGGCCTCAAAATACGCTTACTAATTTGGCCTTTAAAGTCGTGTGTTGATGCAATTTTTAACGAAATGATTCGAATTGATGTAGATTGGCTGATTATGAGTTCAATTCATAGAGTGACTTTTTGGTCAAAATTTAACCGAAAAAGATAACCTTCGATGTCCCAAGTGCCTTTGAACTATCAGCTTTGTTGTTTTAATCGACGTCGAAAAATAGTTTACCGAAATTTTGGTAACCATAGTGGTCCTAACAACTGAGAAGTTTCACCAAAAGAGTGGCTGTACTGTTGTCATCCTCAGAGCGTATCCAACTCATCGAGGTAAATGGAAAGGGCACTACGTCATCAAATTGTAGCCTGGCAACCAAAATAACAACCATATTGCTTATCCCTGCACTCTCTTTTCTTTATTCTTGAAAGCACAACGGATTTGACGATTTATGGTCTGCTGCCGGAACGATTCATATGTATTCTGTAAAGTTATGGGACCCAAAAGCCAAGGCAACCATTCAATAAGTGTTGCAGAAACATTCGATAAACCTATTGGTTTCATAACTTATGGCATACAGCTAGATATGAGTTCCATAAGTAGCCAAGATGGCGGATGCACAAAGAACCACTTGGAGACTTATTGCTCCATAAAAGCGCTGTTTTGAGACAAATTATCAGTTTCTTTACTCCTACTGTCTATCTATAATGTGCATTAGCAATTATTCACAGGTTAAACTTTCATAAATTTTATCCGGTGGCAGGAGATTAGATAAAATATTCGAAGCAATTACCTATCGGTAAATAAGTTATGTAACTATTGGATGTGTTCCTGCAACGCGAATATATTTATGAGATCTATAACTTCATGGATCTAATAACTATAGATTCCATAATGAAATATTCTTACAATCGGCCATTAGAGGATGTAAGCCAAGAATATGAATCATCTGTTTGAAAGTTAAAGCAAGTAACTCAACAAACATACATTGGTTACTTAGTACTATGGATTCTACTTGATTTTACCCTAGTTTCCAGCGAGATTGCGGATTATATTTTATTTAAAAAAATAAACAATAAACGCAAGGAAAATGTACATTGAAGAAGTAAGTGCATGCCGTTTTCTCGTGAGTTATTGATGGAAAACAGTTAAATTGCAAAATTAGTGTGTTAGCCCGCATGCCGTATAGGAAAATGTGGGTCAGCGAGGATGGCGGACTGGCTTCAGCTTCTAGCATTGGCCAGAATATCAAAAGCCCTCTCCGTTTCCCTCCATGACCCAACCAAGTTGCTTCGGTTGTTTTCTTTTGGTAGATGTCGTAAACTTCTGGCGCGTTACATTTTTTATTTCCTTATAAAGGAACAACAATCGCACTTTTCCTCAGATTTTAATTATAAAGTACATCGCGCCTCGACTCACTGAGTTATCTACATCTACATTCTACCCTGCGAGCCTGGGCGTGTGACGGGGGTGTTAGGGCACCAGCCGTGTAAAGATATAAGGGATACAATTTTGGGAGGTGAAATTGCGAAGTTTAGTATGGGAGTGTATTTAAGGAACTCAGTTTTTATTGTGGTCGCTTATTGTGCGTGGAAATAACGAGTTTGTGTACCTATATGTTCGGCAAAGTATCTCTCTTATTTTATCACTTCTGTCAGATCTAGAGATGTAGTGAAGCGTCATGATAGTATTCTCCGTGTCGCTTGAAACACACCAGTTCTGAATTTCTCAAGCAACCTAAGCCTAGCCTGTAGCCTCAGAGTCTCTAGGGGCTCCCACCTTAATCCCACTACAACTTGTAAAACACTATATGTTTGCTCGTAGGACTTTTTAGCGGAGCTTGCAGCTTTCCTTTGTATTTTATTAATTATTTGGTTAAACCTTCATGACCAGAGTCCCAAATGCTCGCAGCGTAGTCGAGGTGTGGCCTAACCAGAGCCTATCATCAGGTACAAGACGCATGCAAAAAGGAGACGACATATTTATGTATTTGGTGGGAGGAGTCGGGATAGGAAACAGGAATAAGGTATGGGGAAGAGTGAACTTTAGACTCCGTGATTCGAAACATGTGGTACGTTATAATTTAATTCTGTGTAAAAGTAATGATTGCTGTTCCTTATTATGACGAACTTCCACTATCTTTAGCCTGGCTCGGTTGAATTTTTTGTTTCCAATGTAACGGGATACCTCGGTATGATTTAAATTTTAGTGCTTGGTCGATCGTTCGCTCAATAGAGCAGCCACTTTAATTTTTCTCATTATTAAATCTTAGCATTATTTGTGACGATGAATTTTTCAGACTCTTCTATGTGAAAAATTCCAAAAACTGGCTTCTTGGTCTTTTCGAATAAACTCCACTTTCTTATGCGAGATGTTGTACAACAGCATTTTGAATGATACACAAAGGATGTCATACTGTCTACTTTATTTTCAACTCGTACAACACGTGTTTCAACTGACTAGCAGTCATCATCAGGTTAGCAACTGCACCTGAGGTAAGTTTTACTTGATGCAACTGTACCTGAGGTAAGTTGTACCTGATGATGACTGCTAGTCAGTTGAAACACGTGTTGAACGAGTTGAAAATAAAGTAGCCAGTACGATATCCTTTGTATACCATTTGTCTTGGTCTTTAGAGCCTTTCTTTATTGCGTTTTTTACTCCGATTCCGGCTTTAAAATTTTTATTTTACCTTGCATGTGTCATAAACAATTGGTGTCCTGCAACCGCAGAAACTATCAATGCCGCAAAAATTTCAGTGGGTTTGATGTTGTCTAATATTTTGGTGTGAACACAATAGTTTGACTGTACCTACGCATGGAGCCTACTAGGAATAAAGATGCAGTCTCCAGTTTATTTATTTATCTTCCTTCCCGCGCCATTTCTAAGAAACCTCCACGGACGAGTTCGCACGACGCACTTCCTGAAGCGATCAGTGAGCACTCAACATTGCCGGAGGAATTGTTTCCCCTTCCATGTGGTGGTGAGCAAGTAGCTGTGGCAAAAAAGGTACTCTGTGAGTCAATGAGGCGAAAAAGCAATCCTGTTTCCGAGGAAAAGAAAACAAACCCATTGTCGATAGTCCGGCCTGAGGGGTGATCAGCGAAATGCGTCTATACTGGTCAGCGTCAGGTATACTGGTCAGGTCTTAGTGCCTACCAGAGCCTTCCCAAGATTATAGCGGAGTTGAAATATACTAATTTGGCTTCGAAAGATATTAGCAGTAAACAAATTTTTCACGATCATAAGATGTTAAAAGACAACTGCTGTGCTCAAGAAAGATTGGATTACAAACCAGGAAACAGTATGTGAAAACATTCGTGTGGAGCATGGTACTCTACGGATCAGATGCATGGACCATTGGAAAAGCCGACCAAAAAAAAATAGAAGCCTCTAAAACCTGGAGGAAGATACTGATAATAAAATGGACTGAAAAAATAAGAAATAATGAAATGTACAGAAGAGTAGAAGAGGAAATGATTATATGGAACACTATGCAGAAAAGAAGAACAGGAAGGATTGGACACACCCTGAGACACAATGGGTTTGTGAAGAACATGATTGAAGGTGAAATGGAGGGAAAAGTCCCCAGAGGAAGACCCAGGAATAAGTTCATGGGCCAAATAAAGAGTAAAGTACATAGAAAGAGATACCAGGAGGTAAGGGAACTAGCATTAGATAGGAAAGGGTGGAGGACTGCAATCTTAGGATTGAACGAACGATTGAATAATCAAACATTTCCGTTCGATTTTCTAATTGCTCGTAGTGTACTCGTGATGAGCCCAAACTTCAGCAAAATAAAATTCTCTTATATACGTCTTCATGCAAAACGTTTCTGCTTGTCACATATTAATCGTAGTCACTTGATTTCTCCCATCCACTGAGCTGATTCCTATCCTCCTCACTCTCCCCCCGTTTATGGTAACCACTTAGAGCGAGGTATTAATGCTGTAGTTCCTTCCTTTACTGTAGCTTCGAGATGATTATATTGCTTAAAATAATTAATAGAAGTCCAATTGCTTAGGGTTCATCGTTTTAAGAGAAAGTTTTCTCTTATTTATTCATTTTCTCGTTTATTTCATAACGATTTGTGATAAGTTTTCTCTCGTAACACGTTTCTAACACGCAAAATTTCTCTCGCTAAGCTTACAAATCTGCTTCTTTGAACGCATAGCTACAGTGGGCCGAGGGCATTTCGTGTCTTGAGTGAATATTTTCCATTTAATTGGAAAGTTGATCCAAATTATATTGATCAAAATTTAATTCCTTGATAAGACAGATATCTCGAGGAGAAAACTGTTCACCCGAACTTGGGATATCAAACTGAAATATGAAGTTGGCTCATATCTACGTCATCTTCCATTTTCAATACTTTAGAGTTTAAAAAAACGAACACCCACCAACAGATTTACAGATTATTCTGCTGTTGTTTGCAGTGTAATTGATTTCGCATTCATTTTTGCCCTCTGAAATGTTGGAAACGTCCCTTGATGCCCTCTTCCCTGTCAAAATAATAGCATAACCATGCCCGAAAAAGCGCACTATTTTTTGTACTTTCTCTCCCTCAAAGATTCTCAGTTGTGTGTGAAAGTTGTTTTGCGCGAGTATCAGGAGATAACGGTTATGTACCTGCAGAATCTTCAACCCCAGGAAATGTCTCACATTAAACGTAAATATGAGGCGTAAATGCAAAAGTCAGCTATTATTAATTAAAACAGCACTTCAATTCGCCTGGCATTCAGATTTTCTCTTATTTTCATGCACTTTGTCTGAATGTTTTGAATTATTTCCTTTGGTATTACATCTTTCTGTATATATGTTTTTTTGCAAATGTTCCCTGGAGGCAATGAAAAATTTGTTCATTTCGTCCTCTGAAGTGGAAACGTTTTACTGTCTGCGTATTATAATTTTTTTCTCGTTAATTTGGTTACTATCATACATTTCCGCTTCACAGATATGTATGTACTTAGCGTTGTTGATTGACGCTTTATTACTGATCACGGAGGCTAAAATTGGAGCTTTGCTCTATAAAATTTACCCCACTAACTATAACCTAAAAAATACCTGCCAAGCGTACCTTAAAACCGTCCGTTCCCATGCCTCAGTGGGGTAATTTGCCTGGGAAATTTTGAGTAGCATTAGGATAAAAGAGATATTGTTCCTGGCTTGCCTTGACTGCTCTGACCACTGTCGAAGATGGACTGAGAAGTGCAAAACACGCTTGTGTACATGTTTATTTTGATTGTACCGAAGCTCGAGAAGGAAATTAAAGGCCAGAGGGCAAGGGACTCGAGGTCAACAACTGGCGATGAGGGTTGTCGAGTCTTGAGTGACCGCGGGTGTGGAGGGGGAGGGGCAGGCGGGCGGGTGTGGGAGAAGGGGAGAGGGAAAAGTAGTGGGGGAGGAGGATAAATTGAAATGGGGTCGGGAGACCCTTGACAGAATAGATAAAGGGCGCGCGGAAAATGATATGCTTGAATTAGGGAGCGGTTACTACCGGAATGCCGCCATCAGCATGACAGCTATAGTCATGATTTGACTACCGAAACGAATATTTTCGGCACGCAATTTATTTGCAAAGATAAGGTGCGTAGTTACAACTGAGTTTGGAGTATTGTGTGCATAAAAACTAGAATATTCACGGTAATTCTTACGTCCGGAGCTCATTTCATTCATCGATTACAGACTGCTTTTGCGTCCTACTCGAACTAATTCATTTCTCCTCATGCCGACGCCCAGATTATTGGTAATTAAGTATTAATTCTTCTCCCGTCTAAATTCTGTAATTAATGCACTCCCTACTGATGTCGATACCTTTTCTCTATCGCCTACAAACCTCACCAATTTAGCAACAAAACATCTTTTTTGAAATAACCAACAATAATCAGTTGATGTATCTCATATAATTTTAGCAGTTTTTGTTTTGTGTTTTTGTTCTTTATATGTGTAAGCTTCATGTGGTACTCGTTGCATGAGCACTTCAAATTGGCAGTGTTGCTGTTCGTGGACTATTTTTCTGAAACTTAAAAACTGAATAAGTGTTGATGTATTACACTCGTTCTAAACAAGTGTCCTGAGTAATTACATATCCCTCGAAAAGTAACTGCTAGGAATACGATCGTACCTCAGAAGAAAGCGTAAAATAATTGTGATATGGTGGCAAAAGTTTGCTGTTAGCGTGATGCATAACGAAAATCGCCCTAAATTTCCCTGGCTAACCGACGAAAATTTATGGGAAATTGTGGTAAATTCGTAACTTACTGCTGTAGAAGTTCTAATATCCATTCCATCAATATATAATGGACGTTGTGAACTGTTAAAAAAAAATCACGGAAGAATTATAGCCAAGTGATGCAAGATTGAAAAACGGTTCAACGTTTTTAAAGATTGAAAAGGGGGTATAGGATTCTTATGAGGCGATAATATGGGAATATCTTGAATCTTATGTATTATTAAAAATTTTCGCAATTTATTTCTTTAATAATATTTCTTACAGTTCTACGAACAAAAAATAATCATTCAAATGATACCCAAAATTAAGTAAAAGTTTAAAGCTTGGAAAAAAATTACGTGACCAATAAGACCGTGGTATGAGCTTTCGGGGAATATAATAGCAGTTGTAATGAATTGGCGGGATTAATTTACGGTCTAAGTCTTTGTAATATTTAAAACTAAGATTAAACGTCTTCAGTAATGATAAGCGGTGATAACAAAAATGTAAGGTTGGTTAAGCTCTTGAGACGCACCACTCCTTTCCCCTCTGTTGATCTTCACGTGACATTTAATTGAGTAAGTTTTTATCGGTAGAGATATCGTCGGCTTGTGTGGGTAATTGATACAAACCAGACGTTACGCCATTAAATAATCTGTACTTTAAAGCCTAGTTGTTTTGAATTCTTATTCTAAAAGATTTTTTACGAACTAAAAATCATCATTAGTAGTTTTTAAGAGAACCATGATTAGCCATTATAACCGTATCTATATTCCATAAAATCTTTTTATATTCTCCCCGTTTCCTTTTATATAAATTGAATTATTTAGAGGGAAAATATTCTGCTGCTGCTGTAAATTTTCAGCAACTGTTGTGGGATATCCCTCCTGCGAATAAATTTGATATTTATGCCGCAAATGATCTGGATATCACATTTGGGAAATAAATAGCTCTCATTGGAGGGATATGACGAGATCAGTCTGCAATGGAGATGAAGAGAGGTCGTGCGTAGTCTCGACGCCAGACTGACTCGGGGTCATGAACAAAAGCCAGGTGATTGTTATAAGTTACGGGGTAAGGAGTTTATTCGGGGATACGTAACTCAGTCCTAGGCGTGCGTGATCGATTCTGAGTGATTCGGAGAAAAAGACTTTGAAGCTTTTAAAACTTTCTTGTTTATTCGATTGAGGACTAGAATGGCGGTATTCAATTTGTGAGAAATGGAAATTTTCTCGAGTTAAAACGGAGAAGGGACAGCAGGATGCCTTCGTGTATGCTTCAATGACAATCATTTTGTTACTTAAAATTGCCACTCTTCTGTTCTTTCGATATGACTGCTGCTGTCTGATTAATATCGATGGCGTTGCTCAGGAAGGACTCTATACTCCCGAATCTTGACAATGATAAGAGACCCGATGCCACTGTCTCGGTAATTCTCAGCTGTTGCATTTAAAAGGTTGAGTGACATCGTTGCTGTGATGCAACAACCTCGATATTATCCAGGTTAAATGATATGGAGCCCTGAATAAGACCCCCAAATCATCGAAGAAAATTCAGATTTTTTGTGAGTCGAAACTTGAGAAAATATAAACTACTTCTCTCCTGCATATTATATAATCATCGACAGAATTATCTTCTTCTACTTGTTACCTTGCAAGCCACTACAAGGGTGTTTGGCCGGGGGTGACTTATCACAAACATGATTAACAGTAAAAAATTTTACTTTCACCAACATGCACCACATAATGTGCATAATGTGCATGTGCTACAAATGCTACAGAAACTACGAAAATAATCTATAATGTAACAATGTAAATGTGACTCAAGAGTCATGTTGGGAACATGCAAAGCATGGTGTTAGTACTACTCGGCAGATTTATGAACAAGCAAAAGGAGGCATTTGAATTAATCAACTGCACTACCTGTCAACTAATCTACTTCAAAGCCTCAACGCAGCCATTATTCTCTCTTTATCGATCGTGGAAAAAACGACATTTAAAACCTTTCTGTTCTACAATCTATTCCCCTTTTTTATTCCCATGATCTGATCTACATTAATATGTTGGAGCTCGTTAGCTATTGATACTTCTTCTGAAAATAAATCAGTATTGAATTTTCTTAAAAGATTTAGTCGAATTTTCAATTTAAAATCATAATTTTTTCCAGGCACAGTGTGTGTATACTAAGTCATGATTCCGATTTAAATGAAGAACTAGAATGACTCCACCTTTATCTTGCAGCAATAAATATTTCCATTGATTAGAATTCCGTAGTTTTGAAATGTCTTATGCTTACTTTCTATAGAATTGAAATTAGCCGAAAAAGAGCCTTTACGCAAATTTGAAGATCATTTCATCCGTCAACACTAGTACACCTGAATATTGGTGAAAATTCAGGTGGAAATTTCCTTGGAATATACTTGCAGTCTTGCTAGTTACTTTGATTTAAATTAAATTTGGCTCTCTATATAATTGTACACACATCTTTAATTTGCAATATTTTACTATCACTGTTGCTCAATATTGAATTATGCTACCTCCTTTCATATTGAATATATGAATTCCTCCGTATCTAGTTTCAGGTGTTGCTTGATGGAAGTAATTATTCATATTTAAATGAGAAAAATGACTTAGTCATTCAATATAAATTTATTTATAAATTAATGAGGAATGACACAGTATTTTATATTTAACTTTCACGTCCTCCCTCCCACTCGCTACGCATTTGTGTTGCTCGACAGTGGATTTTTAATGACATGACTGGCACTTTGATGTTTGAGATTGGCAATCGAAAACAATAGAATGAAATTTCATTTGGGATGGAAAATATTTTGTCTAAAATGATGAGTTTCTGGAAAAAACAGGAGTGGGGTTACCGTTCCTTCTTTTACATTTTCGATTACGTTATCTAAAACGCACACCGCTTCAGTGGGACAATGCTCACAGGTGCTGTCCAAATAACTCCCTTTTATCAATTAAGACTAGTGAGTGAAAGCTACTGACAAAATTTAACCGATGACAATCCCGCGTTCGCCCTCGTGAGCGCATTTGAACAATAGCGATAACGCTAGTGCACCTATTATGGAGAACTATAATCCTTCCCTAGGGTGCGCTTTTTCAGGAGGAGTATTAACTACAAACTAACTGCTTTTTCAGTATTATCTATAAACGTACAGAATACGTTTCAGAATGGAATTACGAAGAGATGGAATCGGATGTCCAAGAGCAGATTTCTAAATATATTTCTGTTTCCAGTTTATTAAACACGCTTCCAACCAACTCATAAGTCGTACTAAAAGTTTATCTTACGGCAAAATATCGTTAACTGTGTGCCTCGAGTTTCTAGTTGTTTCAGTGTTGTATCAGATTATAAAACCGTGGGATACTTGAATGAGGTAGCAGCGTAGAGAATTTTATTCGTCACTTATGTCCTGAGCGTTCATATTAAGGATAGTACCCTGGTCACAATGGAGACCATATTCGAATTATTTGTTTAATTTTAGTAGCTGTAGGAAGCATGAAGTAAATACTACATAATCAATAGTGCAATAATTTATGACTGATATTCTAGGTGCTAATTAAAAATATCCTCTTAAGTCGTTAATTTGACTCATTTTTTTCAGGCGGTTCGTTCAAAACTACTTCTCAACGGATGGTTTTTTATGATTCTGGAAAAATGACTGCGGTGACAATGTGGTTTATTTTCAAAAAGATATGAAAAAATCACGCAAACCACAAATTGTTGTTTTTTCAAGATCTAAGTGCTACAAATGCCTCATTTTTTAAATAAGGTGTCCCATGAGTGCATGCACATTGCATTTCCCTCGTCAAAGGGCTCGTATTTTTTACCGAAAATCTCGGAAAGTAGTTCGGTAAGGGGGTGATATTTTGGCATCTTTGGAAGAGTAAAATGTTTTTCGTTATAACGAGACCAAATTCACTGATTTCTATTTCGCTAAAACTGCCTTAAGATAGTACAAGAAATGAGTTGGTGAGAGTTCTGTTCTGACGCAAGTGCTCCATGGAGGTGGAACGGTGTTAGAGCGTCGGTGTGCCGTTCCTCAGCGCCCTCCTTAGAAAGAAAATGCCCACGAACAGAACGCAAAATGCGTGCCGAGAGCGGAGGACGATTCCTACGCGTCTGCTAAACGGAAAGTGGGCGTTTAATCATCGAAAGACTAGAAAGAGTTCGTTCGCTTGCACGTCTAAACGCTGCGTCACGTCCTCTGTGAGAGGTCAAAGTGCTCCTTAACAAAAAGGCATCGCGTTGAGATTTATTCAAGCTGAGGTTTCCCCCTTCTCGAGGCGGTGTTTCAAACCGTTATAGACGGTCTTATAATGTGTTACACTTGAAGGGAGTTTCTGTGAGACGAGGAAATGCAAGGAAAAAATTTCAAGGAAAGATCGTTATCGTTATGCTTTACTATTGTTCGGGTTAGTAAAAGTAAGTACCTTCACTGTCACCATTCGGATACTGCGTCAAAGGTACAAATTACTCCGCTTCCATTCCTATGAACCTTGTAGTTTAAAACTTTTTTGATGACTGACTGAATTATTAGATGCATTATTATCTTATAAATGGCGCAGTAATTAACTATTCGCCCCCAGAAACAACTAAATATTGGGCAGTTATGCCTATTTTATTCTCTACAGAATATTCTTCGGCTTCTTTACGTTTTTCCTTTAATATACCTGTCGCTCAGTAAAAGGCGTGAAACTTTGAATGTAAGTCGAAAAAAAGTCGCAGAAAAACAGGAAATATTTTTCAGAATATGAGTACCTGTTGAAACCTTAAATGTAAACGCACTTGATATTCTTTGCGAAATTCCTCTAAATTGTTAATTTTAAAAATTGAATATCATCGAATGAATACCCTGGATACTCTTGAACCAAATTTGCAATAAATTTTCACATTATATTTCATTTAAGGTCATCGCCTCTCTTTAGATTGAATCCGTCAAAATTCTTGAGAATGACATTTGATCGAATTTTGTGAAGGGGAGATATAAAAACTGAACGTTTCAGAATAGAACCCTTCGAAATACGTAACCATTGATTATAAAAAAAATCCCTTCTTCTAATGATCAACAGCTTTACTTTTCCTCCTTAGCTGTTTCCTCTCGAAAATATACATCTTCATGATATCTCTATTTACAGGGCATGTCATTGAATTTAAAAAAGTTAAATGTATGATACTAAATCTCAGAACGGAAATTCACCTTTTTGAACTTCTAGTGCGACTATTCTAAGTAATCGTTCACGATTCCGGATGAACCACCTCTTATAAACCTTTTCTCAACTACCTAGAGACAAAAATTTAAAGGAAATTTCTTGCTTGAATTTTTCTGTATCTGAGTTTTTAATGAACTGATAACTTCATTTTCGCTTCAACACTCACTTGTTTGAAGAAAGTTACATGTCAGAAAAGTTGATCATGTGGCGTTTAATCATATAATTTTTTGCAAGATAGTCTTCACTAAAGAGAATAATACTTTCTGAGAACATGTCATCAGATATTTTGTTATTTCAAATGTGTAATAATAAATCTCAGAACTGAAATTCACCTTTTTGAACTTCTAGCGAGACTATTCTAAGTAATCATAGTCCTCATACCCACATCTAAGGCAAGGGATCTGTTTGGATCCATAGTGAGTTCATCTGAGCAATATTATTAGTGCATTCATTCTGCAGGCTCCTCAAAATTCATAAAACACGCATCGTGAGCTAGCACTCATCGCCATTGTTGACACGAGCTCGATAGAGCTTCCCACAGCTGCGGATTTCAGCCTTTCAATCAGCGTCTCGGTAATTACTTGTGTTATTGGTGATGTAATGCTCATTGCCGCGGTAGTTGCCGACTATCCCTTAGAACATAAGACTTCGATTAGATGGAACCCAAGCCCAGAGAAATGACTTGTAAGTCAATAGGAGACACATCGAGTCTGAAACGTAAGCGGATTTGATCATTCCAATTATCAACCCCAGTATGTCGACATTGCTCTGAAGATATTACTTGTTCCTCGATTGAACATCGTGGTTACGGCATGACAAGAGCAGATTTCTAATTATATTGCTGTATTCATTGTGTTTGATGCGCTTCCAACTCATTTTTAACACTAAGAAAGTATTATTTTCTTTCGTGAAAACCATCTTGCAAAAAAGTATATAATTAACTCCCCACGATCCAAATTTTGGACTATTTTTTTGTCCAAGCGAATAAATTGAAGCCAAAGTAAAGTTATCAGGTCGTTAAAAACTCCAAAACGGAAACAATCATGTCAGAAATATCTTTCATATTTTTGTCTCTAGGTAGTTGAGATTATGTATTTCTGAGTTGGTTCGTCCAGAATCGTCAACGATTTCTGCCATTTAAGGAGGTTTCTCCGCGACTTATGGCCAGTTGTAAGAACGAGACATATGTAATCCATATAATTATGGGACCCATAAGCCATGGCAAGTATTTAATAAGCATTGCAGGGACATTCGATAAATTTATTGGTTTCATAAATGTCTTCATAACTCATGGAATCTAGTTGAAGTCAAAATGGTGGAAGCGCAATGAACCAATTGGAGAATTGATTACTTGATAATAGGGTTGTTTTGTAAAGTAAGACCAGTTTGTTTACTCATTCTGACAAATTATAATGTGCATTACCTATTAAACATTGGATAACCTTTAATAAATTTGATTCAATGGTATAAGATTAGATCAAACATCGGAAGCAATCAACAATTAAAAGATAAGTTATGAGACTGATAAATGTGTTCCTGCAACCTAAACATTTTTGTGAGGCACATACCTTCATGGAGCGCAAAACTATTGATTCCATAACTAAATACCTATTCTAGCAACCGGCCATTAGTGAACCAAAAACATCACTAAATTCCAACATCTTGTTCAATGGGCTAAAAAATCCTGATTCCTTTGATAAAAAGCATAAGCTATTTGAAACCAAAATTAAAATGCAGGTCGTGGAGATTATTCCTTAAATATATTTATAATAAACACTTTTACACATTTTAGACGGCGGATGAAGTACCATTTCTTAAGAATTTTCACAGTTTTACTTCAATGTTAGCAGTAATTAGGTAAAGACTCGAAAAACAAGACGGTAAGATGTATGTTTTATTTTTCTTATCATTTCCGGTTGTTTTCGCTTCGTTCAAACCTTTTTCCGAGAAAATAGCTTTCATATAAAATGTGATATACTATGTTTTCCCATTTGTATTCAATTTTACATTCAATACGATGAATTTTGAAGTTCAATTTGTGATGAGAAAGGCGAGGAAAATTAAAATTTTGTTGTTCGCATCAGAGGACGTTTTCGCATAAAGTGTCCTGAGTGTAAAATAATTACATATATGCTCTTTCATGATTGGACCACCTTCAGTTTCTGGTTCTGCTTTCATACCAAATGTAATTTTTATCCAGAATGTACCAAAATACGAAAAAAGACATTTAAAAAATTTGAGAAAATATGAATAATGAGAGCTCCACCCTGACGAGGTATCCCCGTACTTGAGAACACGAATTTTAAGTCCCAAACGCAAATCCTATTAGAGAAGATAATGAGATAAACCTGAAAAAATTATAGTTTCTGGATAGATTTCCATTACCTGAGCGACCACCTTTCCGGTACACATATTATAAATGTAAAGCGGTGCTGAATTTGCTTTCGGACACTGCTTATTTGAAAGTATAACCAATGTTTTTCTTCTCACTGGCATCATTTTGAAATTATAATGGAAACTCGGGGCGTTTTCTTTTTTGCAGACTTTCTACAGACTCAGACCAGGTAGCATAATATTAAAAATATCTCGTAAATGAATTACTTAATGGCCTAGCCAAATAAATTGAAAGCAGTACTCGGAGAGCCATTCATAAATTTATGGTCTGTTCCGATGTGAAGTTTATGGCTTCCAAACAGTTTCATTGTGTCCCCGGGGACTCGGCAAATGTTTAATTACTGTCGGTCAAGGTCAACAAGGGTATTTCCAAAGCGGAAAAAAATTATTAATGCAATGTCTCGGTCCCTCTCCTGATGGTGGAATTCTCGCTCGAGGACAAGGCGGAACGGCGCGGGCTCGTTTGAGATTGGGCGGAGTCTCATAACCGACCTGACCTAGAGTTCTTCCAAATCATCACCGCAGCTGAATTCTTCCCTCGATAAAAGTGCCATCGCTTAATCCGGCCCTGGTTATTTTGAAGATACATCAACTCGCGTAATCATATCAGTCGAATGATCAGAACGAATATTCCAAGTCAAGGGCTTGAATATAAATCTTTCCAGTAGTTTACAACTTTATTGATGTCCATTTTGTTAAACTCTTATGTGATATGTACCGTTAGCGATCACGGTTCTTGCGATTTGCTCTGTAAATGCGAGAACAGAGACCTTAAGGAACAGCTGTAGTTTTTAAGTGAGTTAATCTTATTATCCTTGCTTATTGAAGCTGAGAGAAAATTCCAATGGAGTGGGTATACACGCTATAATGATCCGAAATCACACCCCAAATATAAGTACCCTAATTTATGGTAGAACAAGTAGTTATTTTTGGCATTTCATTGGTTAAGGCTACAGTCCTCAACCTGAGGACAGGACTCAACCTGAGGAAGACATGCACAACATCCATGGTTAAGGCGTCATTTGAAACGGGCGCCATTGGGTTGTTCGGCCGGAGCGATGCTGAGCTGGCTAGGGAGGCCAAACCAATAAATTAATCCTGATTTTCTTCGACAGATGGTGAATATCGACCCTTAACTTTATATCATCTACGTACAGTGAAACCTTTATCAAGCTACTACCGACGGTTATGATGAAAAATGGTCGTTAAGAGGGGTGGTCGTTCGACAAGGTTCATATCTTGGAGTACATACTATGCAAATGAACTGGCGGCTGATTTGAAAAACAAATGGAAAAACTCTTAAAGGTACAGTTTTGTTAAAACATACAAAATACAGATGCGTATATTTCCTCGTAATTTAGTGTATTTTGTATTTGTTCCCGGGAAACTTCAATGCACATTAATTTGATATGTACCTACAGTGAAACCTGTATTAAGCGATCGCCGACTGTTCCGCTGAAAAATTGTCATTGAGAGGGGCGGCCGCTTAATAGAAATGGTCTTAAAGAGGGATTTTACTTTTTTTAAATTTATTCAGAATAGCTACAGACACCTACACGAATGAAAATTTGCAGCCATCTTAGTTTAAAAATATCCACTCATTATTATAACGATTAACAAACTGTACGGTTTCAGGGTGAATAATATTAAATTTTTCCATGTTAGAAAAGAAAAACTATGAAAATTACACCTGGAAAAAATGTAATACACGACCCGAGTTTCAACACGTTATGTCGTCTTCAGGTAGATGACATAATGTGTTGATGCAGGTCGTGTATTAAATTTTCTCGAAGAGGAATTTGCATACATAGTTTTATATATATGTATATATATATGTATGTATATATATATATATATATATATATATATATATATATATATATATATATATATATATATATATATATACTAATATAACAATTAAGTTTTAAAGGACTGCACTACTATTGATTGCATCCTTGTCCATGATATATTACGTCACCTATACTTTGTTGATTGTCCAATCGATAGAAAATCTAAAGTAAAGATTAATATCAGCTCAGAAGACTGGGGCGTGGATTGGCCGTTTTGCATATTATTCAACGACTGCATGAGCATCAAAATTTGACTACACCTCTTCTTTTGTACTGTCTTAAAACGCTGCTTTATCTGAAGACAAGCTTAAATAACTGGGAAATAATTAATTCACAACATATGCAGATTATTCGACGAATATATTTACTAATAAGCCTTCTTTCTGGCAATATTAAGCGACTGCTATGTTATATTTATTGAATCTACCATTTTAATTCTGATATATGTACAGTGAAATCCCTCTTAAATACCGATTTACACGTTACAATTTATTCTACCAACGAATGTATGAACTCTTGCTTGAGGAAAATTGTGCCGTGTAAAGCGGCAAATTGTATGATTGACTGAATGGCTTAACGGGAAATTGGACCTACTCTATTTCCATTCAGTTTCTTGTACATTCTATGATACATTCATTTGTACAATAAAATGTACCGTGTAAAGCGGCCTTAATGACCAGCGACCACCCCTCTCAACGACCATTTTTCAGCGTAAACGTCGACGGTCGCACGATACAGGTTCCACTGTAAGTGCACGTCAAATTAATATGCATTAAAATTTCCCAGGAGCAACTGTATTATAAGGAAATATACACCATCTGTACAGCTTTTGAGAATACCGTCCCTTTGAGAGTGTTCCCATTTTGTTAAATCAGCCACCCGTTATTTGGCATAATACTTTTAAAAACTGAACCCCTGTCGAACGACCTCCCCTTTTACGACCATTTTTCAGCGGAACCGCGTGCGGTCGCTTAATACAGGTTTCACTGTATTAATACACTAAGAACTCAAAATGATGAGTTGGAGAGGTGGCATAATTTTATCAACATTCAATTTTATGACAAAATTTGCATTTTCCAACAGTTTTTCCATGAAACTCCACATGTATTAGATAGAAGAATATAATATCCCCGGTATCAATTGGAGACAACACCTAACTTCGCTGTGGTGAACACGCATCAAAGGTGCCAAAGGCCATGACCACCAGCAAGATACACACAAACACGTTTATATAAGTCGACGGCCGCGGTTTGGCGCGCGAAACGAGAGGCTTTCCCAACCCTTCCCTTACACAAAAAAAAAAATAACACTCGCGCTTTTTTCACGCGAGGGAAAACGAAAGTGCTCAATCTTTCGCGAGTGCCAGAGTTGAGTCTTATCAAACTTCACCTCTCGGAAAGGTCCAGGACTGCGGGCATCCTTGTCGGCAGACGCTCATGTGTGTGTGTTCCGGGAGTGTGCGAAATATCTCCGTCACTAGGCCAGGGACGCAGCCTCCCTTCGTGTCACAGGTGCCGGAACGCATTACTACCTGCCCGCCTTACCCTTGGCTTCCTGCATCCCTATAGCCGCCAAAACACGACGGTGAATCGCACATATTTTGCCATGAACTCAATCCGTCATGAGCTCGAGAGAGAAATGGAGTCCTTGCTCTTGAATAAAAAAACTGTCTAAACACAAACAAAGACCGCCGATACAGATTTCCGTGAAAACAGGCGTGGAATTCTGACTAGAACAGGAAATATGAGGATCGTAGGTGAAAAAATAGATGTTTTTAAAGTTATCTCCCAATGGTTTCCAAAAAAATTCAACATTAATAAAAGAATTTGAGAGCCGTGTAACATTTAATATAAATAGAAACATTGCGAAGGGTGCGTATAAAACAAAAAGTAATCTAAGATGTATTTGATTATATCTCCAAAAGGTTTCCAAATAAAGTCAACCTAAATCACTCAAAGGAAAGTCGCTAAGAGCCGTGTAATATTTAATATAAGCAGAAAATTTGCACGGGGTGCGTATAAAACAAAAAGTAATCTAAGATGCTTTTGAATTTATCTTCCGAAGATTTCCACATTAATTCATCCTAAATCACTCAAAGGAAAGCCAAAAAGTTACGTGTAATATTTAATGTAAATAGAACAATTACGTAGGGTGCGTATGAAATAATAAGTCTTGTTAAATAGACCTCTACAGAGGGAGTCGATGAAACATTTAACGGGCACATGAATGAAAGTATAGAAAGGGTTCGGTAAAATTCGGGAATATTTTCTGACGAACGGTGAGCCCAAAGGAGAATTCATATAGATTTAGAAAAATTCACAGTGAGTGATATACAATGAAGCCATAGTCGAAATATATACATCGTAATTATTATTTCAGAAGAAAAGCACCTTTTTTGGAGTTCAATCCCATGAAACGGGCAGGTTAAGCCGTGTCATAGTGGGCCTTTGAAAGATAGTATATGCGAGAAGGCGAAATGTTGCTAATCGTATGAGTTGGTATTGCTATTTTAAAATATTTGACGCAGTATTTTGAATTATATCTGAGTTATCTGCCCTTAATTCTCTGGGAGTTTAAGTTATGATGGTACTCTCATAAATATGTTTTCATTGTTCACTCCTCGCGGCACGCATGGAACTAAAATCGACGACTGGCCTGGCATTCGAGAAAAATGGCTACAGAGATAACTCAGAATCGATTTATATGATTCAGGTAGAGCTCTCAAACGAATTATTATATACTTTAATTTAAAAACTTACTGAAACTTTATTTTTTTAGATCAAGCAATGCATATTCACCCGTTCATCACTAAGAACAGGTCACACCGTGGAAATCAACCACCGCCAATAAGTTCATTGAACTGGTTGTTTTTCAGCTTCATGATGGGGTTGACGCTAAGCTTCTGCCGAATTAATCAGCTCAAAACCAGAGTGAGTGACCGGATGAGAAACTGACTGCGTTTAATCTAAAAGAAAATTTTAAAATTGAAGAATTATAGCTTGATGCCAACATTGTGCCAATATGAAGCACAGAAATGGTTTAGTTTCCCTGGAATAGTGTGAAAAAATATATTATCATGTTTTTCAAAGAAAAAGGGATCCATTTAAGAGGAAACATTTTTTAGATCCGGAAATAACTAGGAGTGGAAAAAAATTGGTCTCACTTGGCTTTAAAATGCTCACAATGCAAGTTTAGTTATGATTGAATTGGATTCACTTTTGAATAATATAATAAGAAACTCGAATGATTTTGTGGAGACGTGTCCAATAACTCCTATTGGTTGTCATCAGATTTTTCATAAAACCTTCCTACTGACTGCAGTGCCATAAAAACTCAACTTAAAATTTGGCCGTAAAATATTCTTAAAATGGACAATAGTTCCTACTGAATTTTCTAAGGGGTATCTGATGATGATAAGGAAAAAAAATGTGTAAAAGTTAAAGAATCTGAACATTTAAAAAATTCTAATTCATTCTTTCATGAGGGAGTTCATTGCCAAGCAAATAAGGCGAAATCTTTCCTGCCGTTTGACGAGCAATCTCATGAAAAATAAAATGGTTAAATCTTTCAGAAACTCCTTAAAGAATCTAAATCCATCCTAATGATACCTAGCGGGTCATGAACCTATATTTGAGGAAAAAAGTGGTTAAATTTAGGTAATTATTAGTGGAGTAAATAGTGGCCAAGTAACTTCTTACGTCAGTCCCTCCGAGATAAAGCAACATCATTTGAAAACAAACACCAGAATCTGGAAGTAAATATGAGCGCTTTAAGCATTGATCGCCGCAAGAACCATCGCAGTACAACTGACTATTAGTAATTTCCATTTTTAATTAGGTGTTTGTCCGTTCGAAATCTTTTCTCAGTCATGTTATTTTTTTCTCCAGATCCGCCTAAATCCGTAATGATCCTCACAACTCCCCTCCGAAATAAAATCCATTCGAAAAACCTTGTTTTGTTTCAGTTCTTAAAAATTTACTCACCTTCGAAATTCTTCAAGTTTCCCCATCGCGGACACCTCGGATGTAAATCACTTTCGCCGCCGCCACCTCTTTCACCTTGGGCCTCGCTGCATCGATAGAGTCCTTGGACCTAAACGGTGACCCGACGCCTCGAAAGATTCGCGAGTAGTAGGTAATTAAAAAAGAAATAAAAATTCGCAACAACAACCGGTGTATATCGGATTGTGAGTGGATTCTTTCCCGCGCTCCGTCTCCGTACCGCGACGCGATTCGATCTAAAGCAGTCGCGAAATGGAAAGTCTCTTTTTAGTCGACCACTCCTCGAGAAAGGAAGCCTCACCCCACTGCCCTGTACCACTCTGGCGGGAGTTGGACTGCCTTGGCGTCCGCTGGCCATCATGCGGGAGCCGAGTGCTCCTCATCGCCGGAGTCGTTTGCGGTTTCGCCGCGAGATGACGCTTCGTTCTCCCGGGAAAGGAGGGAAAAAGGTGGGGAGGGTTGGCCATGTCTTGTCGGCTTGTAGAAATGGAAGCCATTGACACCGGTCCACGCCCAAGGTCACTCTCTCCGTAACCCGGAAAAGGAGAGGGGTCATTCGGGGCACGTAGGCGCTCCAAATATTTCCCTTCCCCGACCTGCGATTTTTTTTCTCCAGACCTCAATTCGACCGAGGCAATTTCGCTCTCCTCTCTCCCGAATGAGGTGAGAGGATTCGGACGGACGAAGGCTCTCGACTCGACTCGACGTTGTTTTGCCTTCGTTTATTTTCTGCGCAGCTTGAATATCGCTAACTGCGTTTCAACACTCAACTCGTCGCAAATGTTTTCGGTGAGTAGAACGCCTTGGAGTTATTAAGAGCCAGTGGATATCTTTTTATTGTTTCTATTATTTCAGCATCTATAATCTTTATAATTTTCTGCGCAAGGGAGAGTTGCGCTATCTGAGAAGTAGGATTACAAGCAATGAAAGAAGCAAGAAAGATACTGTGAACTGATTATCGTTAGCGAGGGAGGATTCCTAACAGAGGAGTACTTAGTAAGTGCGACGAGAGGTCAGAGAAATCAACTCCGACTCCATTGTTAGACTCCACTTGGAATACACTGCCTGTATTATATATTCTCAAGAGGTAGGCTTAAAAACTATTTTTACGCGTCCAAAGATGATAGGTAAGCAACGAAAAAGGCTGAATTAAGAATCTCGTTTGTATTTCAAACCTTTTGCAACTAAAGGGATGGGGATCGTTTCACACCGTCAATTAAACATTAGACTTAATATTATATGTGAATTCAAAACCAATTATTTCCTAACAACGTAATAAATATCTTACGAACTCCAATAAACAAAAGTAGATCAGATCACGAGAATAGAATCAGGGAAATAGACAGCAGAACACACCAGTTTCAAAGATCATTTTTCCCGCGATCGATTATAGTCCAGAATGGCTGCAAATGAGATTAAAATGCATGTTTGTCAACAGGCTGTGTAATGACTAATTGATTTGATACCAAATGCTTGTTTCTTAATCTGTCAAGTAGTACTAATGCTTGTTTCCTAATTTGTGACTCAAAACTAACATCATGTTTCTCACGATCTCTGCTCGATCCTTAAATCTCGTTTGCGTAGCTATTTGTATATTAATACAAATTGTTTCTGTGGCATTGGTAGCATATCTATTGTGTTGTTCATGTGGTGAAAGTTACTTGTAATTTTATTTCACATTGGTGATAACTCATACCCTGGCTCACACCCTTGTGGTAGCTTGCAGGGTAATAATTAGATGTAGAAGAGCCCCTACTAGTCATAAGTACCAGCATGGAAGCATGGAAATAATTTATTTGAATTTATATTTGCAGGTTGCTCTTCAATGGTAGTAAAAAATGGACCATTACCGCAGCGGAGCAAAGACTATATGAAGCTCTGGAGCTGTAAAATTATTGATGGTATTATATAAATAAGATCAAATGTATGGAGAAAACCGTGAACCAATAACGAAATCCAACCTAGGACTGAAGAGGAGAGAAGAATACTCGGCACATGTGGAGACGCAATCTAATGTGACTTATTCTGGGACACTACAGCTTCTAGATAAAGCACTGCCAGTTGAAATGAGAGGGAAAAATCATAAAAAAGAAAAAACAAATAACAACGAGGGACGTGAAAATTAGAAATTCTGATAGGGTAAAGCGATTTTTCATGTAGGTAAGGGTGGAGTAGAATGCTGAATCAAACCAAGCCTTGGATTGATACCTCCTGATGATGTTTTTCCAATTATACCTGGCATGCGTCTTTGTTTGTCTTTGAAACCTAAGCGTGAGGAGGAGAATTATCTATGAACTAGAAAGGTTTTTAGACATGAGTGCCAGGCATGGTTGGGGAGGTAAGGAACTTGCTGGGGACATCATTATAATACTATAGAGCAGGAATATGGAGTAGGTTGTCGGTGATAACGTTAAGCTGAAGGCTCATATTAACTGTAGATGCTGGATAAATGCTGTAGTAGAGGATAAGAATAGCTTTCTTAGATGGGATGATGGTAATTAAAGAGGTAATTAAAGAAGTGGGACAGGGGGAAAAATATTTACAGGTGGTGACACCAATCAGCCGTAGGTATTTATTGCGTGAATCGTCTGCCGCTCTTGAGAATCTGCGAAACGTCTCGTAATGCTTCTCATATTCAGAATTTCATGACCTTTAATCCTTTGTCCTCTTTCTGTAGGCATTCAATTTCTTACGCTAGTGATGTTAGGAAGTTTTCCTGGAAAAGCACAAATGATCTAATACTTTACCACTTAAGTTCCTCTATTTATTTCCCTTCACTTGATTTATCCCGGTTCCTTAATTTATGTCCTAGAACAATCCAGACGCTCTTTAAAAAAAAAACCGTCTCGCAAACTGCTCGAATGCTTTCATATCGAAGTACACTATTTGTATGAGTACGGCTTTATTTGCTGTTATAACGAAAAATCGGCAAATCGCGGCAAATGTTTTTGACATGATAACTCTAGAACTTAAATATGGCAGATTGTTTCCTTCTATCAATCTGTTCTTTTGGATGGAATATCACCCGTTCGAATAGGTTTCATTTTTGGAGAGTTTTAAAGAAACATTTCGTGTATGCAATTTTTATGCCTATCCGCCGGCAATTGGTACCCGTCACCCGCAACGATTATTAAGACCTCTGATGTAAAAAGCAGTGGAGGGAGCTATCTGTCAGTCACTCGCGACGTCTCAAGGATAATTCAGTTTAAATATTTGTTCAAATCGATCGCAAAGGGAGTATACTTTTGGTAATGGAATGAATCTGATCGTGCTCGGAGAGTAATAAACCAAATGTTTTCATGTCTCGTAAAATATTTTGCAAAGATCTGGTTGATTGAGAGTTCATGCAAAGAACTGGTTTATCTTAACTCATCTTTCCCGGCATCTTCCATCATTCCCTGTCCATTTTTCCTCCCTTCTCCCCTTTCCGTGGGTTCCGTGCCTCCGCCGCTAGCGGGGATCCATTTTTCTGTACATATTTAGGCATGAGCATTTAAGAAGTTCCGCCGTCAAATATCTTCAATGTTGTGTTATTGATAATCTGTTGACTTAAGAGAAAGGAAGTGTCCCTCAGTTCCATGTGAGGTACGAAATCCTTCTTTCCCACGCTATTGTCTTTAACAAATTGTACTTGAAATTGAAGTGATAAATGCGAGGAGGAGTGAAACATCGGGACAAATAACATTTTCCAATCTCTTTTAATATATATTTAGCAAAAGTATTTTTGGTTATAAATATTAGCCATTTTATTTTCTATTATTGGCAAATTTCTGCAAAAATATAAGGCAAAATGTTAATCCCGGTCAGTAATTCAATGGAAGTGGCGTAGAAATCAACGCCACTTGCAACAATCACTACGTTTACCAATCGATCTGATCGATCAGCTGATTGATCTGGTCGATCTGATCGGATCAGCTGAACATGGTAAACACAACGGGCTAGTGCGAATGAGCTAGCGGGCCGACTCGGTGCGCTTGTTCAGCCAAGCTGAGATTTCAGATCGATCTTAACCACCGGGTATGTGGCGCTACTCATTATTCTTTTGATAGTCATTGGGAAACAAACTATAGTCGTTGTTATTCTAGGCGAGTGGGGTCACCAGTTGTAACAAGAGTGCAGTCATGGCAAGTGATGTGTTGGATGAAGTTGATGATATCGGAACAAATTGCAATTTCATCTCCAATTTGGCAATTTTCTTCACTCGGAATGCGACAGGAAATTTCCAATGCTGCACTTGTTTACACACTGGGTCAATCGTGCTTCAACTGATAGATTCGATTGCTCAATATCGATATTTTCAGTCCGTGTTGGAAAACCAGGCGATCTGAGTCGGCTCGCTTGAAATTTTCAGATTGTCCCGAGTTCAGATCGATGTGAGATCGATTGGTAAATATACTGAATTATACAAAACTAGCCTGACCACTTAGTGGATATGTATTAAATTCGATCGGGCAGATGTAATTTTGCTTCAACGAGTTAACGCATTGTGTCGGAAGTAAGCCTAATGATTTCATCATCTAAAACATTTTTGGACCTAACTATTGATTTCACGATCGAAATTGAGGTTTCCCCTCGGAGCAAACGACGCAGAACGAAACGATTTGGCGGATCCGGAGGAATTCGCGCGGCCTGGACGGGAAACGGTGATTTTCACAGGCGACGACAAGGATGGGCGATTTGCATTCACAAAGCGATATCGCCCGCCGACGTCAACGGTAACTTTGGGACGAGCCGGCGACGCCGAAATGAGGTCAACGTTCTATCTGGCCGAGGCCTCCCTCTGCAACCCTAAATAATATGTAATAATGGATCGCCGCCATCCGTCCCCCGTCACCCACCCTCTTCGGTGGGCTGTGCGGCTGCGGCGACAGTCGCCGATGAATGCACTCCGCTACCTCCCAGAGAGAGGGGAGTGATATGTATTTACTATCTCGCCTACGTCGCTATCAATCGACGAAGCGATCGGGAAGGGACTCCCGTGTTGTGTTCTCTCCGCGGCTGGATCTCCGATAAACGGGGTGAGGTTGCAGATTTCCACTGATCTCGTTGGAGTCGAGGAAGCGTCGATCTCGGGTAGAAGTTGCGGAGTCACTCTTGAAGCCACCGTGTGACGTCGCCGATACTTACATCGTCCCGACGTATACTTTCCTCAAGTGGAAGGCTTTCAGTACCTTGAAAGCAACATCACCAGCAATCGACGAAGCAAAGGAGACATTGTGAGCAGAACAGCCTAAGCAAAGAAGGCATTCTTACATAAGAGGAATCTGCTGACACCTGGTAACATAAACCTGGAAGTGATGAAGAATTTCATTGAAACATATTGGAAAAATGTACTCACATAGTAATGAAGCCTGGACACTAACAACAGCTCAGCAAAGGAGATAGGAAACAATTTAGATGTGATGTATTGAAGAATCATGAAGATGAAATGGACAGAGAGGATCGCAAATGACCAAGTCCAACGAAGAGCAAGAGAGAGTAGAAGCGATATAAAAATTCTGTGAAGTGGAGACAAACTTATAGGGCACATTTTTCCACGCAGCAGTTTTGTGGAAAATAAATTCGGTAGTAAAATATAACGGGAAAGAATTATAGAGGGGAACCACGAAAGGAATGCATCACGCAAATTATGGAGGAGGTCAAAATAGATAATTTTGTTGCAATGAAGTGGTTGGAAGGTAGGGGAGTAGAATGATGAGCAGCAACATGCCAATCTTCGGGTTGATGACAATTGATGATGACGGTGAACCGATCGAAAGAATGGAAAAACTGGGAAATGCACGACTCTGAGCAATTCTATAAAGGATTTAAGAAAGTCAGGAACACGATGAAATAATGTCTAACCTGGAGTGTGGCGTGGTATGGTCTCGAAGCCTGGATTTTGATAAGAGAGGATGAGAATGAAAGGCTTTTAGTTGTTGTTGAGGAGGAGAATGGAGAAGGTGTAATGGACTGGAAGCAATACCAACAAGGTACGAAGCATGGTAGATCAGGATATGATACTGTGGAAGGAGATTACGAGAGGGCAGAGTTGGTGGTTGGGACTGGTTATGAGCGGTGAGGGGAGGATGTTGGGGCATATCATTGTTGGGTGAGGGGAATGGAAGAAAGAGAATATGTGAAGTGATAAGAGAGGAAGAACTTAAGATTTGCTGAAGAATAAAACCGTGTAAGTACACTTGAGCTTTGAACTATTGAATAAATAATGACAATGCCAATTATGCGTAAGTCCACAGTTTTTTTATTGGTACAACTAGTTTCAACGCTACTGCATCATCTTCAGGTACCTTCAGCAGTACAGGTACCTACAGGTACCGTCAGGTACATCCCAGTAGCATTGAAACTAGTAGTACCAATAAAAAAACCCTGTGGATTTAAACATAGTTGGTATTGTTATTATTCATTCAACTTTCCCCAGATTACGCCTGAAAGGATTGAATTCATCTGTGAACTATTAGTACAAGCAATCCTTTTTAAGTCAAAGCCAACTTTAGTGTCAAGTCTCTGGCGTAGCTATGTGCGAAAATTTAACCTCAAAAATTGTTAAATAATACTCCTCGTTATATCCCATACCTTATTTTACTCATCACCGATCACGGTGTCAGATCTACGTACCTTAAGGAAGTGTTTTTTTTTTACTTTTAGGGGAAGACCTATATAACCAAAATCAGAATTTAGGAGGGAGGGGTTATTGTAGGAGTGGGTTCAATTGAAAGTTGAAGGAAATCGGATTCGTCGGTGTTCGGTAAAATAAAGCGAGGAAAATAACGAGGTGTATCATTAAACAATGCTAAAATGATACCTTAATCAGAAGGTCACCTCAATTAGTGATTCCAGTGATCTCTTTGACGGAATCTCAACTGGGCTTGATCCTGCTGAGTTCCCGACGTTTCGTAGGAATATCCGTTGAACATCTTAATGTATGAATTTTTGTAAATGAAATCCACCCTAAAAATAATGTCCCTCGAAACATCGGATGTTGTGAAGTATAAAGTTTACACGAGAGTTTCCGAGATGGATTCTCCAGGAGTGAGCGCCGAAAAATTACCTGTGCAGTGCCTTCCGACACATTCATCTTTATGTCAGTCATCATGTGGAATAGTCGCTCAGACGCTCGGTTTTCTGGTTTTTCACTGCCGCGTCTCTTCAAACATGTTGCTTTTTTATTTCATCGTTGGTATTTTATTTGGGGAGGCGACCGACAATGTAGGTCTTCTGTGCCATCAAGAATGTCTGGAATGATTGGCGAGGTAAGGGTTATCTGCGGGATACATGAAGGTTTGGAGAGAAACCCGGCGTTGGCATTAGCCTAGTCTTAACAAAAAAATCATAGGAGTCCACACTTTAACTACCCATCCGATAGACAGTGTTAAACCACAATCGCTTTCCATAAAGCACCCAAGAATATAGCGTTTTCCCGCTGGAAAAATCTCCGCTACCTATCCAAATTCAGGCCGTCAGAATGGGAAGCCAGTACGTTTGGCACCGCCCCGACTGAGGCCCATTATTAACTTACAGTTCCTCACAAAGAAATCCATTATTGTGGGCTTTTTCTAAGCCGGCCTATGTCTTCCTCGGTAATTCTTCCATAAAAAAATAATTTTCAGGAATCTATTAAGTCTCATTCTACCCTTGTCCAACATCCTATAAGTTGTCTCCTAAAACCCTAGGGCGTCGTGGAAGACTTTACAAAACGGAATGGTAAAGCCTTATTTCTCCTTGTCTTTTCTTATGCACAAATTCAGAGAAAGTTTCATTGATAGCTCAAATTAAGGCTATGTGACACGCTCATTTTCGGGTGTAGCGCCCAAGAAGGAATCCCTATCTCTTTTTCAATTATGAATACCCGTGATATTTTTCTACTCCTGGATGTGTTAGTAAACCCTAGCTGCATCTAATCAAAGCGTGCGGCAGCAAATAGGGAATCATACGCCACCTGTGAATAGTAGCAAAATGAGGACTATAATTGTTAGGAAAATGGTTCCCGCAGTTGCAATGAAAGTGACTTAGGGTGAGTTTATGCAATAATTGACAAAATTATGTTAGACAAATCGACGCAATTGATTTGAGACAAAGTGTACTACAACATTTAATCCTTTAGTTTATACCCTCTAAAGATAAGGGTCCCACTTTCGCCTTAATTTATTGGTCTTCAAATGGATTCGTAATTAAACCTCGTGTAATTTCTTGTGAAACATAACATTCTGTAATTGTAGTCCTCTTTAATGTACCTACGAGATAATAAATTGGCCTTATTTCCATTTCCTTGTCTTTTTCCTGGATTAACGGCTAAATGATGGTATTGTACATAACTTCCGGGTGCGCAAGAGGTTACAAAAATAAAATTTTCCAATGCACTTGGTAATTTCCTCTGGCATCGAATGCTTAAAACTCGCGTATAATGTACGAGATTTTTTGCCTTGGAGACCACGGTTGCAGATCCCATCATCAAGTGAATGTATATATTGGAAGGTCACATTGTCATTTCTGTTTCTCCCATAGAACCTTTATCATTTTTCCTCCGCATTTTCCTTCGCTGACGCCCACCTGACATCTTTCGAGAACTAGACTAGTGACCTCTTTCAGACAGGCGTACCAACAGTATGGTTAATTCAGGTGTGATGCGGCGAATCCGTTCCATAATGATGAAAGCAAAACACTTTCAGTTTTCCACCGATAAAATATTTAATATTATAATTTCTTTTGATACTTTTTCAGTGGAAAACTGCAATTTTTTTGCTTCAATCAATATGGTTAGTATAAAAACTGCGTAGCGACACGATTGCAAAAACACAGATGAAATTATGAAAAAGAATGCCTTTTCTTTAGGTGCAAGATACCATTCCAAAAAAGGAAACTCTTGTATCTGAAGGACTTGAGGGACTTAAAAAGACATGATACGCCGTAAAGTCAGTTGCTGGAGGGTCAGAGGCTCCAATCTAAGATCATTTTTACTACTCCAGCGCCCACATCACCACTTTTGAAAACTTATTCCTAACAACCTCAATAAAATTTCGTAAATCCTTCGCTACGACTTTGAATCAAAGTTTTGTCCAAGCCCTGGGCTTTACCAGTTCCCCACTACAGTTGTAGAAAATTCTTAATACTTTATACGCAAATAGGTGTCTCAATGGTAGAATACTAAAACTTTAAAATAGTGCCAAATGTACAATATTTTCTATCATTTGGTTGAACTTTGTTTAATATTTAAATTTTGTTCAAGGTATATCGCCAAATTTTCTTTTCTGTAGTAATTTCATTATTTCCAGCAATTAAATGTCTCAGGATGATGTAACATATTGACCAAACAGTGTATTAACTGTGAAGAGTCGGCAAACCCAAAGCAGGACAGTTGTCCTAAATGGGTGCCTGTATTCCTTATATACTTGTACATGGTCGTGTGTATTTGAAGCCAGTATCTAGAACTAATATTATTATTTTAACTCCGACAGAAAAAAAATTATCTTAATACCTTATGCAATAATAAATAATGCGAAGTTTTGCACCTGCTATTAGTCCTTGAAATGTTGTTTCTTGACTGTAAGTTATGCCAAAATGTACATTAGATTTATATATAATTGAAAATTGGAATAATGTTGTCAAATTAATTTACTTATAGTAATAATGGGATTTTGTTGGATTTCTACTGGCAACTTGTGGGAGACTTGTGTGAAAATAATGCTAAATAAATGTTATTAATATGTATATGATTGGTAAAGAAATTGAGGGTAGTTAGACATTTTTGTCTTTGTCTGCTGCTGTTTTGACCTCAAGACCATTTCGTACCTAGGCTATTTTATGTTTTCACGTAAGGCATTTCGGCTCAAGCAGTCGGCTCGATTCCCTCTCAAGGCGAATGTTTTTCCCTCTGAGGAATTTCGCACTTATATGTTACACTTTAGGCCAGTCTCTAGTTACTTGTACACTATTTCTCCCGAGGTCTCGAACGCCATTTGAGAGAGGTGAGTAGGTTGATAAGGGAAGGATTATTTGGGGAAGGGTTTGTCGGAATTTCGTGCGACGAATCACATCGTAAATCCTGAAATGTTAGCGGATCACTTGATTATTTTGAAGATGTAAAAGTATTCCATCTAATTTGCCGCAGGTAACATCATTCCTGGCGCTGGTTTTTGTGACGCACCTATAAAACTTTCTGTGGAACGTTGTTTAGGAAACACTAATTTTGGGTTACGGAGGAAGAGTTTGAAAGGAGCCCTGCATTGGCATTGGCCTATTCTAATAGAAAGGTGCGCCGCAGTTTGCAGTTCGATGTCCGATTCAGAGGCCGCAGTACTGCACATGAAGTTAATAGAAATCGACCAAAAAATCTCCGCTACTGCGGGAGTTTCATCCTCGGCTCTGAGGAATAAAGTAGATAAACCGACCCGATACTAAAAGCCATTCGTGTAACCCTGTTTTTCTCCATTTACCCCAGTGGTGGATTAAGAGAGACAGAGTTTATTCATATAACTATAATTGAAAACGATGTAAATGGCGAAATTTCAATTTCGGGGATTTCTAGGCATGTTTTTCATATGGGACAACCGTCAGACATTTCTATAATACTTTCGGACATGAAAAATTTGGCTGGACCATTTTTTTTCTTGGCGTCAGAAATGTTTCACGCATTTTAAACTTTGCTTAATTGAGTAATATGACGATATATTCAAAATTATGAAATTTATTTCTCGTAAATAAATTGTATTTAGTTCACAAGCTTTTCCATGGCCGCATCACTGAAAAATAATTCCGTAAGTTGCGCCAGTTTCGGCTTCACGGTCCTCCTTCTCTCGACAATTTGGCGCTGTATCTCCTGTCGCCAGTAATCTCCGCTTTTCTTTCCGCCTCGAGGCAGTTATTCCCATAATTTGACCACCACGTAACAGCGTTGATTCAGCGTTTCATAGCATCAAATCGATAATGTTTTCAGACGTGATTTTCTCCCTTTCATAAATTCACGAGTGCTCGTCTATCCTTTTGACACTTGTGAAGGGCATGGTCACGATCCACTCGGCAGTTTATATAGGCTGGCACCCCGGATATTCCATGCGCGTTGTTTGTTGACACTATTTCGTCCTCCATGTATTTCTTGACGTGTCGTTCCTTAAAATGGTGGTTTCGAGTGGTTCCGATTTTGATGCTATAGACTGAAATTGCTTATTAGAACGGCTCATTCCCACAGAGCGCCAAGCACTGTAAACAATTTGTCCGAAAATGAAGGATATAATCAACATCAAATTGAAAATCAAATTAAATATGTCAGATTTAAAAAAACTGGATGGTGGCAGCACTTCGCAGACATTGTGAGCTGTAACTCGTAATTGGCGTGTAATTGAGCATGATTATTTGGCACTTTGTGATGACGCTTAGTTACATATGCCTATGAGACATACATTTTGGGGAAAATATGGCTGTTTTTACTCGTCTCATATTATAACATTGGTCCGTGACAAACTTTCTCCCTTTAAGGAAAAGATTGCTTAAACAAATTTTTCCGGCTGTTTCTCCTGCGGCTTCTTAGGAAATATTTAGCTTTTAGCTATCGTTTATTGGCTGTCTATCATAGACATTTCGTTTTTTTTTTCATAATTGTCATGGTCATTTGAACCTCGCAAAAGTAGTTGTATTTTTAAGAAGAGAAGATATTTTGAGATTAAATTTGATTAAATTTGAGATACACAGCAGCATAAAGATAATCAATAAAAAATTCTCTGTCTTATCGTTGAATACAGACTTTTGTTCAAAATTACGGAAGTTTTGGATAAAATATGACGATTTCTGATGAAAAGTTTCTTTTTAAACCGCCCATCCCCATGACGACCGAAGACATTCTTGAGTTTGCCACTATTAAGAATCCATGCGGAAGAACTGCCCATGAGAAATCAATGTCAAAATGTATTGCTGAAATCACTGAGAATATGGCAATGTTTTATATCAGTGCCATCGAATGAGGAAAGTTATCAAAACATTATAAATACTTCAATGAAAAGCATAATTTTCTGAATCAATTTCCATTTTTAATTCAATCATTTGAATACAATTACTTCCCGTTCGGTGTTCGATTATTAACCTTTTGATGTAAGTTTATGAGAAATTTCCTTTTTCTTTAAGTGCCCTATTCCTCACTAAATTGCTGGTAAAGGCTCACAAGGTTTCATAGGCATGGCATTGATCTAATTAAAAGTGATTTCTCTGTCACTTCCTACAGTTGAATTTATGGTTACTTTTAGTTATACCAGTAATTACCATGTATCAGTTTGTCTATAGCGTCCTCAGTGATTCCAGTGTTACGTTGTCAATGGATTGACTTGCAAAGTAGCGATGTAGACACATTGGGTTGTTGGTGTTATAAATTATCTTAAGTTCCATAGGAGTTCGAAGTGGAATAAAAAAATAGTCGAAATTGTAGATTTCACTCGTACAAGCTTAATTTATTGATATCCGCTTCACAATCAGCAAAAATAGGTGGTGCCTTGGGTGATGGACGATCTGGCCAACAAATGTGGGCGCGGCAATGTTGGTGGTGCGGCTGGAAGAGGGGGTCGATTGGAGAGGGCGTGTTGGTGTAAGGGTTGCCAAGGCCGGTGCCAGACTGCTTACGCAGGGAGAGGACCGGTGGAGGGTTGGTCAGGAATGGGTCAAGGACAAACGGACTTGCAGGGTTAGGGAGTGGGGATCCTACCCTTCGTTGCCCATAGTCTGAATGAATATTTTGAGATCTGGTCATTTGCGAATGTATTCAGCGCGTGGAACCATCGCGTCGATCCTCGATTGTAGAACGCATTGGCGTCTCACTCTCTCGAGTAGAAAATGCGAGCGTTCGATTCAATATTTCGATTATCTCTGTCTTCCGGCGTAAGCCTCGTTGCTTTGACATGGTATCGAAGTTTGTTTCACGCGAATCTTGATCCAGCACAAGTAAGCTTCCCGGAACTTGATAATGAGGACGTTATCTTGCTTGATTAGAGACACCCTTGAAGTTGAACTTGTACTGGTGAGGAAGTTGTGCTTTGAGTAAAATCGTCTCACATGTCTCCTATAATTTTAAATTGACCTATCTACGGCAGTGGGTGACAAAAAAACTGCTGGGACACTTTTTTTCATTTTTTATTTGATTTCATTATTATTATTAAGTTTATGAGAAAAGTTTGAGAAGCCCAAACGGTTGGGTTATCTGGTTGACTTTTCACTTTTCTTATTTCAAATCATTCTTCGACTTTTGAAAATTTCAGAAATCGGAATACCCCACATATTTCTTCTTGAAATCGCAAGAAAGGGAATATATGAGGTATCCCTTAATAACTTTGCTCTTATACGTATTTTCACTCTTTTCTTTGGCGTTCCTCACAGAATCGCAGCTTCTCATTCATTTCTGAGTCAATTCCCATGAACATCTCATTAATATTTTACCTATGGTAACGCTTTGCCGAGGTCCACTTACGGCATCAATGTTTAAAGAATCAATTTCGAATATGTTTCCATAAATTAGATGAAGGCATTTTTATCTCATGAATGATGGATCCATACTACATTCCTGGATTTCTTAGAGGGCGTAGTTTTTAAATAATTATCCAGATTACACTCTAGAGGATCATCGGAATCATGATTCATGGCAAAATCGCATCTCTATAGGGCAACTTAATATGTAACTTTATATGTTGCGGTGATGAGCCAAAAAGAGCTGTTAAAGAACTACCGCAGTACGATATAATTGTCATGTTTTGTAGTGTTGCATGGTATCGGCAGCCTTACCTTTTTATCTGAGGATTTTATTTCGCTGTACGGAATCTACCTTTGATCAAAGCGGACGGTGTACTTGAGTAATTATCTTTGTATTCAGTATTTACTTATATCCTATGTATTAATCACGTGAGTACCGCTCGTTTAAAGGGGAGAGACTTTAAAGAGGAGATTAGTGCATTAAGAATGTCTAATCGGTACCATGTTAGTGGGAGACATGATAAAGCTCTGTACATATTAACATGGTCAGCCAAGAGGTAAACACGGCTTGCGATGAAAAATGAAATTGCGGCACCCAGTGAAATCAAAACGGGAGTAAGGCAAAGAGATAGAGAGATGGACTCTCCTCAATATTCTTCAGTGGCGTCCTAGAAACAGTATTCATAAATGGGGAAAACAAAAATTGAATTTTTAAATTTACCAGCCAATTGAATCAATAAGAACCAATATTATAAAAGACTGCCTGGTCTTAACATGCGATCTTGAAGTCCTGACTTGGGACTAAACCGAAGCTCGCAAACAAATTTAAATCCTTAAAGAAATTGCGGAAAGAGTAGCTCTTCAAGTTTCATTCGAACAGTGAGAATAAGTGACGTGCAATAGAATATCTCCCAAATTTTTAGAAACAAAATATAAAAACATCATAATAGTTCCCCAATTTAAATATTTATGGAAGCAATACAATAATCTGGCCAGGAGAAGGTTTCCAGTGCAAATTGTTGTCAAAATATATAAAGTACCCCAAGATTCACGCTAAAAATTTACAACAAAAAATGTATTTCTAAATATATCAAATTTAGACGCTATAAAATAGTAAAAAAACAGAATGCCTTGATAGAGCTAAAATATTAATTATAAATAGAAAGAAAGATATCGACGAAATCCAAATAAAGGAAAAAAATACTAAAACGCAATGACTGACAAGCATACAGATTATGAGGAAATAAAGAAATTAAAAATTTACTTACATATTACAAATTTACAGACATACATTCCGATATGAGAAAATACTGGCTTACATATGACGGTCGTATTAAATAAATGGAACCAACGAGATTAACAAGGTAAATTGTGGAATTTTATGAAAATCGAAGTCAGACTAAATGTCTTCTTCTTCTTCTAGGGTGAATCTGTCTTCAAACAGGTTACAATTGATCTGCTCCCTCCATGCTTGTCCATCCTGTGCTACCTCCCTCAGCTCTTCATACTAAATGAGAGACAATAAAATACATAGCTACAATTAAAGAAGACCTGGAAGAAGTAGGGATAGCACTACAGGAAGTTCAGAATAGAAAAATTTCCCGAAAAAAAATCAACGATTGGATGGTTGTCGAACCGGAAAACTCAAGAGAACCGAAATAACTTTGAAAGATGAAAGAAAGAATGCCCATTCAGATAGAATGAAAGAGATAGGGAAACAAAGAAAGTAAAATATAACAAAACGTCTCTAAGTTAGCACTTCTTGCGGTCCAACAGAGCTCGGAATTGAATAAAAATAATCAAAAATGAAACGCCTGCAAAAAATATGACTACAAATTAAAAACTTCATAAACCCTACGAATAGTACCTTCAGTATAAATAACTAAAATGCATCTCGTACCTCCGAGGGGTGCGACCTCCCCTGGTTGGGAAGCCCTGTACTAGGGGATGACATTGCTATAGTACAATGAGAGGGCGAGTGTACATTTTCATCGATTCTTTTGAATGGCGGTGTAATGCAAGAGGACAAAATGAATCCTTTACGCTAAAAAGATGAGTTTTACAAGGCTTTAGAGTCTTTCAGGTCGTTTTTTGTGTATATTTTTTAACATAATTTTGGTTCTTGGTGTATTAATGGAAAATATGATTGGAGAAATGTAACATATATATTTTGGATGCAAAACTTTCTGCTAATGATGGCCTGTTTACATCTTTCATTCTCAGCGTCCTCGTGTGTTTTAATACTGTCATTATGATCTTTTTAGTAACTTATGAAAAGTATTTTATGACAAAAGTGCTAATTGTATGAAGTTTTGATTGTGGCTGTGAATTTTAGAAACTTGGCGGCAGATTATCAGAAATCGTAAAAGGCGCTGGCGCAAGTGACTGTGTGGACGTGGAAGTTACCCATTTCTCCTATAGGTGTCTCTAACACCGAAATGTTTTGGTATTATCTTTTCTTAAGTACCGCTAGGTGTCACCTATTATTCATTGTGTTTCAATCATGTGTGCGTGCATGTCGGCGTAGTGTTTGAAGCCTATTCTTATATTGTTATTAATAATTGTTTTGTTGACATCTAATATATAATGGAGTTCATCGTAGCCGGTGTAGATAATGTAAAATTTGACATCGAAATTGCCTTGGAAGAACAGTATGGAGCCCTACCTCTTCCCTTTACCGGGATGGACAGTATGTATACAAACAAGCATTTTGCTCTATATTGTTGAAGTTACCTATACTTAATGCCTTCGAAGCCCCTACAGAATATCTAGGTGGAAAATTATAGTCATCAAAATTTTTCTTTCACATTTTGCTCGTCATTATTTTCTCAACTTGCATTTGACGTGACCCCTTAGTATTGTTTTAGGTGTGTTTGGAAATTTATCAGTGATATGTTTGATACTATTTTAAATCCTCAGTGGATGCTTCAGTTAACGACTTATGATGAGTTTGCAATATCAGTAACGACTATAGTCATAATTGTATAATTTGAGCATTTAAGGTTATTTTGATATTGTTCCTGTGCTATGTATACGATAGAAGTTACATGCTTCTGGGATTTCTCGGGGTCGGAAAAAATATATTTCGTGAATCCATTCAGACGAAGATGTACCATAATATATTCACCCAAGATATTGTATTAATGCCTCTTTATGTATTTCTTTTAGAGTCTACTGCAGCGGTGTGTGAATTTTTCCCTAAGGGGAGCTGCCACAAAGGGTCTGCCTGTCCATTCAGACATGTTCGTGGAGATAGGACTATCGTTTGCAAGCATTGGTTGCGTGGTCTCTGCAAGAAAGGGGACCAGTGTGAATTTCTCCACGAATATGACATGAGCAAAATGCCTGAGTGCTACTTCTATTCACGTTTTAGTGAGTGCTTTTCATCATGCAGTTGAAATATGTCGTTTGATTTAAGTACTTCCTAACATTATTTGTGTACATACCCATCCCGAGGAGAATTTAGTTTGAAGCGTGCATTGTGTCACTGATCATTAGTGTCACCTATATTGCTGTACTTGGTTGCTTTCATAGTTAACTGGACATATTTGAAGGCATTTATTTTGAGCTTAGTTATTTCATCTGCATAGTTATAATTTAGACGCTTCTGGTGACTTATTATGGTGATGTCTTGCCATTCAGTTGGGATAAATAAGAATGCAATGCCCACATATGGCAATACCACCATTACCTAATGATAATTTCAAAGTATCTCTACAAATGTGGAATGGTAATCCAGAATGAGCATTGATTTCAATTTAGACCTTTGTAAATCATGTGAATGCTTTGAGATATTTGATGAATGTTGGACAAATTTTCAATAATATTTTGGGTGTTTGCCTTATTTTGTCCCAAGGAGAACTAGTGTTTCTTTGTTTAATAACACCTTATCACAAAAGATACTCCTGTGTGTGATCATTTCTGTGGTGTTAAATATTTCTTGATTCCTTAGAATTCTCGCGAAGAATTTATGCGTATCATGATGGAAATCCTACCAAACTGTTTGGTAACTGTTAATTTCTATTTGTTTACTTTATAATTATTGGCCCTGAGAAAAAATAGTGTTTCTGCAACTGACTGTAATCACTAGTCCCCCTATTATCTTTTGTTTGGCATGTGAAATACTAGTTCATTTTGCATAGATTTACAGGAGTTAATGGCAAGCACACTTTGAACCAAGATATATGTGATTTATATTTCCTGGGTGATTTGTGATAAATGAAATTTAATTTCATGGTTAAAGCGTGGTAAAATTTGTCATTTAAGTTTTATTAAGATTGCTTGCAAATTATAAATTTATTATGTTTATGTGTAAAACATTAATGTTCTATCTAAGTGTATATTTTGCAATCGTCAATTTACATATAAATTACTTTACTTTAAGAAGGCGTGGACTTTAATGAATGCTAAAAGTACCCACATAAGAAGTGGCTATCTTACTCAAAATACATAAACATTAGAAATTCTTTTAAACTTGATTTTTTAAACAAGCCAAAGTGTCATTCCATAAGTTTTGTGTACCAACTTCCACAATCTTAGATTCAAAAGTAGAGCTACCATTGGTCTGCGAGAAGGATGTGGAAGTAATGTTTTACGTTTAAAAAAATTATTTTCATTATTGCTTACACTTTTCATTATCAGTGGATATGTAAAAGAGAAATCTAGTCTCATGAGAAACTGCTTGCTGGAGGGATTTATTCCTCAGTTGACTATTAATATCCTTCCTAGTTCCATATTGAGTTTTTTTATGGAGTAAAGGCATTGGTGGAACAATTAACTGGAAACTTTGCAGTTAAAAGTAACACTAAAAATTAATGTTTTTAGCTTTTGATTTTACATTTTAATTGAAACTAAATATGTTTGATTGTTTCCCATCATAATTCCTGTATACACAGCCAGTGCTTATGTCTTTTTAAAACTACTCTGTTCTCTTGCCAGTGGTGAGTAACCACCGAAGAAGCTGTCAACATAATCATGGCCCCTTCTTGACCAGCCCATCTGATCATCTCTAATCACCCATATCAGAGCTGAATGTTTCAATTGGTCTTTCCATCCATCCATTGCCATACACTTAGAGTGGCTGCCCTCTTTGAAATACTTGATAACAGGGGGAAGCCTGAAAAATTGAGGAATTTTGAATTTTACAAAAATTGGAAATTCCTCCTTGACTCTTCCCAAATTGTATTGTCTTAGAGTGATTGCTGGTATAATATTATGTAGTCTGACTATACTGACTGGTCAAAAGTCACAGCCAGTGGTTGGTATGACTTTTGTGGTGAAGGCAGATGTAACTGTCAGCTTGTTGCACAAAGCGTGAGATTCTTGATTCATTTTCGTTCCTGAAACAACCCTTTGTCTTCTCTTATAGATGCCTGCCACAACAAGGAGTGTCCATTCCTGCACATTGATCCAGAGAGCAAGATACGAGATTGCCCTTGGTATGATCGCGGATTTTGCAGGCACGGCCCCAATTGCAGGCATCGTCATGTGCGGCGCGTTCTCTGCCTGCATTACATGGCTGGATTTTGTCCTGATGGACCAGAGTGCAAATTTATGCAGTAAGAAACATCATCTTTTATTTAAATACTTTGGTTATGGGTGTGGAATCTTTATCTTTTGCTTATATCCTTGGTGTTAGTGGATTGGATTGGATATTAGAGGAGGCAACTGATAGCTGAGGTCATTTGCACCATTGGGTACAGGTAAGGGAGGACGGGTGGAGAGAAACCCATCGTCTTAACGAAAGGCGCCTAGGAGACCACAGTTTAAAGTCCGACATCCGACAGACGGAGTACTGTACTTGAAGTGCCCTCCACAAGACACTCAAGTAGGGATCAGGTTTCCTCTGAGAAACATCCTCCTCTCCAGGGATTTGAACCCTGGCCACCTGTATGGTTAGCCAGTACTCTAGCATTCACACCAACCCAAATCCCCCAAAGATTTCGAACGAGGGCAAATCGAGGAGTACCATTCCCAGCTCATGGCTGCAATCAGTTTGATATAGTGAGAGTCATAGTATCGGGTCTGAGTGGAGAGATTTTATTTTACGAATTAACCAGTCATGGAGGAGAAAAAGAATTGTGAGGTTATTGAAGGGGTGTTTGTTTTTGGTGGAGAAATTCGGCTGTGGGTATTGGTTCCTAGTCCCATAAGAGTGTGAGTTGCTGATCTTGGGTGAAAATTTAAGGAAAGACTTCGCTGAGGCTTAGAGCGATTTTAGGAGATGTGGGATTTTGAGGATTTGGCAGACGTCACTGTGAATCATGAACTAGGATGTGCTCTAGCCCCCTCACCTACCCCATCCCCTGGAGTTATTGGCTCAAAGAAGATTTATTCTTATATAGTGGTCAAGTGAGGCAAAAGAGGTTTGCAAGGATAGGTCAGCATGGAGGAAGTTATTGAAGCAGAGTTAGGGGTACAAATGTGTGTTTATTAGTGAAACTGTGACTATGCCTACCCCGGAAGGGAACAGTGTGATTGGTATGTATGTATATAAGTGGTTAAGGTATGCCCATGTGTCTGTACACTGCATACACGTACCTCCCAATAGTGGTGATGTTTGCTCTTGAGGTGAACCTCTCAGAAGGGATCCTAGCTCAAATAGAATGGTGAATGTGGGTCAGGGGTGACAAAAGATATGTCTCGTATGCTGATGAAATGTGTCAAAACTGACTGATGGAGCGCTGTAAATAGAGATGGGCCATTCTTAAAATTTCCACTCTAATTTTCATAATGTAAATTCATTTCCATGACAATTACTTACCAGAATGTTTTGTAGTATTCTCATACATTCCAGAATTTTTCATACTGATATATTCCAAACATTCTTTTTAGTGAAGTGAGTGTCTATGCAATTCATCTGGGCTTAACTACAAATGATGGCTCGTTCAACTTATTTGTGCAATATTTTTACAAATTTACTTATGGAATAACAGGAATTTTCGATAATATTTACCTGCGTTTCTAATTTTTTTATGCTGATATATTCCAAATATAGTCTTTTATGCCAAGTCAGTTTATTTGTAATGCTTAACTATAAGACTTAGCTATTAATATTGACACGTTCTACTCATTTGTCCAATACTTAAGCCATTTTTACGCCTGGAATATTTTTGGGGCTATCGTTTGAATGAAAATTTCTCTAATGACTAAAGAAAGCAAAATTGCATGTGGCCTGCTGTATTTTTAGTATTATATTTTCTTTAATTCTGATACATTCATGTAGCAATAGTAGGTAACTTTCCTGGTTATGACCATGATGATAATTCCTACTTTCTCTATGCTGGTCCCCTTGCTGCCCAAAGGAATGAACTTACATCTTTTTAAATAATTACCTGGGTTTGTTTCATGCCACTCAGAATTGTGTTGCTTTGTAAGGGAGAAACAGAGAATTCTTTGGCATGCACACTAAAAACATTTATTTCATTTAAAACACAACACACTAAAACATTATTGGGCTCAGTTCACTTAGATATATTCCTTAGTTAACTTATAATTAGGATAATATATTTAAATGAGTCCAATCAACAGAATTTTGTGTACACGTTTCCCTCTCCCCGGTTTTATCTAGATTATACTATGTCTCTCGTGTTCACGGTTGGCCGTTCGGCCCATCAATTTACATTCGCCTGGATTATCTCTCTTCCTTTTTGAGGATTTGGCAGATTCTTAGATCCAGAAGTAATTTTCTTCATGCTGTTCACCCATGGGCTCCTCCTTGTATGCCTATGATCCCTCTGGCAATCACTTTTCGTCAATCCTGCTTTTCCCTCCTCGCAGCATTCGTCCACTCATCACAGCACTCAAACTAGAACTCCTCTCACCCATTTTACATTGTTCATCCTTGTGTCCCTAGTTTCTTTCATTTGTTGGAGTGTTTGCTCGAACCTGGCGTCCCTAGTGACAACTCCTGAAGTTGACATTGTTTGTAAACTCCCTTTTGTTGTGAATACCTTGGGATTGCAATGCACTGTTACAAGTAATGGTTTAAATGTCATTAATCCCGTACTATTGTTGTTGGCTTTCCTATTAAATCCAGCATTAGTTGTCAGTTGCTGTAAATTCAGATTACGGGAAAATTACAGTAATTTTCAAACATTACCTTTATTTACCACGGTTACTTATTTTAAAATAATGGTAGTTAGCGATCACTCACCGTAACCATTCGGCTGGAAAGCTGCATATGGCACAGGTACTGTACAGCTAGTAACTTGTATGCTATATTCTACTTTACTGCTAAGAGGAAAAGAGTTGTCTCAGATGGCCAAAGCCTCAATATGTGCAGAAGCTGTATGAAGATGTCACGTCAACTAATCAACAAGGCGATTTGAATTGGATGGGATGACTGGATGATTTGAAAATGATTATGAAAGCTTGCATTATTTCTCTTGGCAAAGCACTAACTCTGTAGTTTTAAATTGCATTCCCATTTATGTGTTCTACATAAATGTTTCTTGTGCTCTGACCAAATGGAATATTACTATTGGATTAGACTCTACTTATTTGGTTTCATTGAGAAAAAGGAATTGCAATATTAATATATATTTCAATGTACAGATTAAAATTTGTATTATTATTCTCAGATTTGTTATCCTTAAATGATCAGTATTTGTTCATGGGACCAGCAACAACTGCTGAGCTGCTACAGTTGATTTATTTTTGACATGGCTAGAATTAAGTAATTTAATCCATTGTTTGCTTGTAGTGTGGCTTATAATACTTTTTTCTTTTTTACTGGTTGCTTGTATAAAAGTTTGCTATCATTGTTTAGACATTCCGGGAGATGGTTTTCCATGAGACCTATCTGTTAAATTAGTTTTATCACTTTACATGCACGTTAAGTGTTACTAATTATGATTTTACATGAGCTTACTGTATGCATACTTGTATATACCCATGGTATTCCTAAACCCAGAAATGTGGAATGCATGGATACCCTTAGTTTCTGCCAGGATGCACTTTTAACACGTTTATTTCTCTCAAAGCAGAGAAGCAATCTTTGACCAAATACTGAAATATTTATGGCGACATGGCATAAGTTGAGATTTCAATGTGCTTATCTTTACATATATTGCATTGTGAGATTCATATCATTCAGACTCCCGCAAATTCTCTCAAAAAAGATGACTTGTTCTATGGGTTGTAATTTCTTTGACTTGTGGAAAGATAAATGAGCTGATAAATTTTATCAAAAATTGCCTCCAAGTTCAAGTATGCCCAAAAGTTCAAGTATGACTAATTGGAATCTACTTAACTGGCACCACATCAATGACAGCCCAATTTCTGGAAGTCTTTTGGCAAAATCTGATCTTAAAATTGATGGGTGATTTCCATTGTTTTCCATGGTTGAAACAGCATGTCTCATAAGCTGTTATGGGTGAAATGTAAATTGAGAATATTAATTAAGGAAAACCCGGTTGTATTGCACCTCAGAATACCGCATTTTGGGTGTACTGTGGGTTTGAGCATGTCTCCCAAAATTATCATTTTTTCTTTTACTGGCTTTCTATGAAAATTGTCATATTCCATTCCATATTTTCATGATCCAATTTATAATGGCAAAGATTCCAAATCTGTTGTTTGGCAGAAATGTTACTAATTGTTGCATGCAGGTTTACTTAATCAACTTTGTTTACTGCAGCCCTTGAATATCCGGGGCTACAATATGAGCATGATGAAACTTTGCCAAATGGATCTTCCTGCCAATGCAATAAAAATTTATCCAATACCATGCAGTACTCAAATCTTTGCAAAGCTCTGCTGACTGCATAAAGTGATTCAGTTAGCCACTGTTGCCCGTGGTTGCTTTCCACAATTCTCATCATATCATACTCTGTCATTAAACTCTTCAATGTTTACTTTAGATCATATTTCAGCACCAAATTCAAGATGCTTTTAACCAGTTTCAAGTTAACTGGTATAGGGAGCATGATTATCAATGACCATTTACTTTGTTTAACCATATTTTGAGCAGTGAAGTGTGCCTCTTGATACTGTTTATTTAATTAGTGGATCATGCTGCCACTGGAGCTCTGAATTTCTCATTTGCACTCAGTCAAGATAGACACAGCTACAATTGAGTTAGATGCTGGCCATCCTTAGGAACGGAAACTCTTGTGGTGAAGGCATAGGTCTTTTCTTATTTGTTTTGGCAATAGTAACTTCATTGTTGTGAATGAAAAACACATAAAAATGTCTCTATTACTCTTTCATCCATTACAAATGAGAGTTCAAAATGCCACTAATTGTGAAACAAATCTCCATGTCAGCAAATCATGTGATAAACAAAGGCAAAATGATGACTGAAGTCTTCATCATATGATCATGGCTGTAATTTTTTACTTTTCATTACTTGCTTTGCAATGTGAAGAGTACGTTGAATATTTGAATTCATTTTTCATGTTTTTGTGGTAACTAGTCACCTTTTTACCTTCAAAATTTAGAGGATTTGAAATCTGGATCGCCTGCGCCCAGTTATGCTCCCTACGAAAATTTTATTCTCATTGTCTTCTGACGTATATGTTTTTACTGAGAGCTACATTTATGTGCACAGAAACTGTAACTCAAATGCGATTACTTCTTCCTCTTTGTAATTCTGTGGGTTGCCTATGATATGTGTGTACTTCTGTCCTCAGAGACCTGAGTTAGCCAGATTTTAGTGTATATTTAATGGTAACATGACTAATGACACACGTTCTTTTGTGCTTCCTGCTTATGCATTGGAATATTGTACAGTAATGAAGCTGCATGTGCTGAGAAAAATTTGCATCAATATTTTTACTCTTAAATTTTAAACTATCAGTAGTTACAATCATGTGTAGTTTGACCTCTAAATTTTGATAAGGAAATATCTCGAAAAGTGAGGCTGTATGTAAGCATATGAATTGGTGTCTCACTTAATTCACGGTAATGTCTTACTGAACTAAGAATCGGGAGATTCTCTTTGTGGTACTTATGTGAGAGTATTTTCTATGCATCCATTTTTGCATTCTAATCATTCACAAACAATCTCAGAAGTATTGTAAACAGCATTAAATTCTTTTCCCCAGTCTTCAAGGTGGAGGAGCATGCAAAAATTTCTTCCCTCAAATAGTGTCTCTTGTACTGTATAACCCTTTGAATACCAAGAGGGGGGGGACATAAAGGTTTATTTGTATTATTCTTTTGTAGTTTGTAATTTAAAGGCTAACACAATAAATTCTCAGCATTTTTGTCCAAGGCGTGAAACATTTTTAATTTTAAAGCCCTATATATTTAGTTAAAATAGTGGTGCCATGCCTAAGAAAAAAAGTGGTTGTTCTGGTGTCTGGTTAACTTTATGACAAAGAAATAGTAGATGGCCCTGAGATATTCCAGGTGATAGTACATTGCAATAAAACAAAGGGAGGAATGGATTAAATGATAAAATGACATTGTATTACACATGCCTGCTGAAAACATATCACTGGACTTAATGTCTCTTTTAATAGTTTAGTTATGAAGCTCTGATGATTGCACACACCTTTTGGACAGAAAAATGTTCTCTATGGCCGAGTCGTGACCAGAGAAGGGGCAAAGTATATCTGCATGATCTTGCTTTACAACTAGCCCTGACACACATTCTTTGCCATGCCAGAAATACTAAAGGCATGTATGACTGCATTCATGATTAAGGTTGGAGTCATGGGTAATGCCTGGACCACAGAAGCGAACCAGCTTTAGAGAATTGACATTGGGGTATAGGTGCTATTAATATGTGTAATGATGGAGAGTGCAGAAAAACAAGATTAATGTCTTCAAGTGCCAAATATGATGTGTTTAAGGTGTAATTGCCAAACGATTAACCTGTGATTAAGCCAATTTTTAATTACAAATTTGTCCCTTTTGTGCCTTCATGTTTGATTGGCTACTTATATGAAATGTGAAATAAAAGAGGCATATTTTAAAAATCTTTAAATGTCAGCATTTTCTGGTAATGCTATCACCGAATCACAAGTTTGTGTAATGATGATTGAAGAATTATGATAAGAATGATATTATGGGCTAATTAATTTTTTATTATTGAGAAATTATTGGGTTACTCAGTTTCTCTTTCTTTGGCAACAATCTGGAAAACTTTTGGTTGTCTTAAGGTTGATTGTCTAAGTTCAAGAAACTATGTTAATATGGTGATTGAATGAAATCTTTCATTCCATTTAGTCCACGATTCGAGCTGCCTGCAACTGATGTCCAACAGAAGGAAGGCAAGAAAGTTATCATCACGTGCCATTATTGTGGTGAATCTGGGCACAAAGCTATTTATTGCAACAAGATGCCTCCAGATCTGAAGGAACTTCGAGCCAAAGAGGAGGAATTCAGAGTGAGTGTGAGTGAATGACTTTTTTTTTCTACGCTCTAACTAGTTAATAGAAGAGTATTAAAAATATTTTCAGCAACCTACAGTAATATAACATCCCGATGATCACTGATGGAACATGTTTCAGGGGTGTATGAACACCCTCTTCCACATGCTAAATGAATGTGTTGATTCCAGTTTTCATGTATGGGATTCAGAGCCTTTCCTAGTTTGATTTTTTCTAATTTCATTTATTTCTACTGATTGATGTCTAAGGTCTGACCAAGCTAGCCATGTTGACCAACCATCAAAGATGTCACCAGATATTTTGCTTTTATTGAAAAGTTGTCTCAATAGTAATCTGTGGTACAGTTCATGTTAGTGTTAAAGTCTGTAGTATAGATAAAGTTACTTCATATTTAATCATATTAGAATAAGATATTTGCATAATCTGTCTTATTGTAGACACAAATATCTACCACCCACTTTCATTTGATTAGTACGGAACACCATGTTGCTCATGATCTAAGGGTACAGTTAAAAGAATGAGAAAATATTTGTACAGGTTAATTACACACCCTGCAATATTTTAAGATCCCTTTGATAAATATTATTTTCCTCTTGGAAATCCTAGCAGTACAGACTCCTTCATTTTGAAAATATAGATTCATTTGTCTTCCTGAGTGCTATTCACCATAATTTTTGCTGTTCTATTGTGCATCATTGCCTCTCTGTGAACATGTTCCTTAATTTTTTTCTCTTTTCATTTCAGTCGAAAGCTGTTCTTTATGTAAATAAAGGTGATGAGGATCCAAAACTTCAAAAGCCTCTTGAAGAAGTGACCTGCTTCAAGGTAAATTTGATTTATTATCCTTCTCCAGCCATCTATTTGTATATCCTGTTTCCATAGCTTATCTTGGACTGGAACGCACCCTTTTTCATAACCATATTTGAATAGTGTGTAGTGCTTTCTTATGGCTAACTATGGGTGACTCCCCAAGGGAAATATTATTTCAATGATCAGGCAGCAGTGATCTTTCAAGGCTGAAATAAGCTGTGCATTTTCTTGTTTCTCTTTGATATGTCCTTGAAACACTAATTATGACTTCCGTCTTCAAGTTGTAGTTGACTTGATACCACTTTATAATGTTTCGCTTCGATGATTATTTACTTCTTCAAAATAACTTTTTGGTTTAAAGTTATTACATCCCATTTGTATTTAACAATTGTGAATGGGATAAGTACTTGGAGCTCAGTGTAATAGGAAATTATTTGAACAGATAAAATCCATTTTATGAGTGTGCAATCAGATCAATAATGTCCTTACTGATGAAGTTGATATAACTCATGTCCTTTTTTCTTTATATGTTATCAATATTTAAAACCTTTTAATGCTTTAGAACCCAGTGATCCAATTGCCAGCTCAATGGATCATTTTTGCATTATGAATTAAAAGTTAACTTTTTTCTGACAATCTATTCCTCATCAGAGCTCAGTTTTTCATTCTTTGTAACAAGAACTTATTTTAATTTGGACAGAATCATTGTGGTTACTTTTGTTGTTGATTCGGTCTGCTAATCCACTTATAAGCTTCATAACTGTATCTTTCAAGTTTTGTTTCATTCATCAAATAAAGATTGTTCACTATGGTTGTTAGAAAAATGTATTGAACTTTTTGTAAAATAGTGATAATGGCCTTATGTGTGAAATTTGTGTGTGCATATGTTAGCTGACACTGTCTAATACATCCTTTTTTGTTATTTAGTGTGGATGCAAAGGCCATTATGCCAACAAGTGCCCTAAAGGTCACCTTGCATTCTTGAGCCAAAGTCAAAATCCTCCCCCACCAGGAGGTTATAGGCGATAATCCGTATGTGGATTGGTAATTTTCAGTCATTGGAAATGGAGGAGACTGTGAATGTTGCAGTTAGTTCCTGGTATCAGGAGCTCATGCACATTTGATTATTACAGACTGAGGAGTACATTGGTCATTACCTTCATTCACACAATTACTTCATGGTGATGAGCACATATAAATGCCAAGCATTATGAAATGCTTCGAAAGTGAATTGAGAGTGGGTGATATGTGTGGTGTGGACCGTGACAATATTCGAGGTGGATGATTGTTAACTATAATGCTACACTGAAATAAATTTACTCTAAACAAAACCCTGTCCAATTGCTCACTTACCTTGAAATTTTGTCCACCCCTTCAGTTTTTTTCTTCAGGTTTTTATTTCCTTTCATTATTTTTATTGTCATTGAAACTATCTCATATGTTCCATAGTTGGCTGTCGGCTGTATTAGTATGAAAGTTTTTATCTTTTGTTATTCGTGTGATTTCTCTAGTCGCTTTGATTAAATGAGAAGTGAGCGCATTCATTGTTAAGGTTTTCCTGGCATATTTACTGTATGTCATTGGATTAGCCAATTAGAACCAGAGCTCAGGGCATTATAACTTGGATTCTCTATGAGTGATCTTTCATGAACAACATAGTATTTAGAGAGGTCACAGTCTTATTCTCAACTTCCATCTTTGCTAATGTCTTCTTACTCTAAGACAGGTATTCATCCAATAATTAGCCCTTCATACTGAAGAACTGTCTAAATTGTTTTGTCTCAAATTTCCATATTTCTCTGTAACCTTTTTATGTTTTGTATGTAGTAGTTTTCCTTTCATGTCATAAGCTGAGAATACATATGTACCTGGGATATGCCTTTAAATAATAATTCTCCATGTTAAGATCTCTAAGGATTGTCAGAAACACTCACCACATTAATTATTCTGTAAGTGGTGAATATCACTGTTCAAACCTGTTTCATTTCTACTTAAGTTGTAGCATCTTGCACTGCAGTGATTATCAAATAACCTTTCTCACTATGTGGTGACCATTGATTTTATTTTAAAACTCATATCAGTTTCTATCGCTCTTTAATTCCATGAAAATTTAAAAATGCTGATTGGAAACTAAACTTTTGGGATTACTCAAGGCAACCATTGTGAGCTAAATCATTTTAGGAATTAACTTTTATGAGATTCACCATGATCCAGACTTTCACGGATAAATGGCTGCACATCCATTTTATGTACAGTGTAACTATTTATAGTGTTCAGTTGTATGATACCATTGAGTGAATAGTATTCTATGATGGCATATTAAATATGGATTTCCTCAAATTGACTTTTGTTGTTCAATTTGTACTGATTCCCACAATGTTCAGATTATGATTTATCATGATTTCTCACATTTGTAATTTATGTTTTTCAGGTGATTATTTGATCATATATTGCTAATTTTCCATCTAAAAGAAGATGGTATTTTTAGAAATATTTTACCTCCATTATTCCTGGTCCATGAATCCCATATGTATGCACTTAGCATCATGAAGCTGTTAAGTTTTTAGGTAGAAAATCAAGTAATTTGGTATTCTGCCAATTATTAGTGAAGCTTTTGCACTGTCCTTCCCAGTTGGATTTGTTCATTACATTCCTGGGTGTAGAGATCGAGGTGGTTCCGTATTGTCTTCTGAAAAGTGTATACTTAATGTCATTCCATCACTTACTAAGGCCACCTGCTGAGGACCAGATATTGACAGATGAAGTTTCATATGGCATCCACCAATCTGGCGTGGATGGCTACACTTGCTATGCTTGGTATAGTCATAAATAACCCTGCCTGATCAGTCTTGAGGTTGCAGGGTAATGCAAGCCCTTCCAACATATCAGGCTTGTAGTCCATGGGAGAGAGAAAAATTAAGAGGAAAAACATTTTTGTACAGTGCCCACTGCTATACATTCCACTTTGATGCCATATTGATTTTGCTAATTGTGAGCATCCTTGTTGTCAGTTGCTTCCTGTTTCAGAGACCTGCTTAAGTTAACTCAATTGTTGCCGATACAGTTGTCCTGCATTTTTAATCTTCAAATGCCTTAACTTTTCCTTTTATTTCTTTGATGAGGTATTTTTCTCAGGTACAATTGTTAATTTTTGTAATAATTAAACTACCCAATATGTCCAACATATAATGCAAACTTTAGTATCTTGAACCTGATTTGTGGCCAAAAGTTCTACCATCATAGCTTACAACTCTTCCTTTTACCTCTTAGATATATTTTTAGAACAAATATATTTCACAATTGCAATAAATCTAGAAAATGGCATTGTCATCTCTGTTTCTCTCTTATGGTAAGTTTCTTCGTAATTTCTATTGCTATCAATGCATGAACCAATCAACACCACCTAGATGGATCTGTATTCTGGTCAGCTGGTCACCTGTATCTAGGGGGTGTTGAACCAACATTCTTTGAGTTTTTTTTCCTTCCTCCTGTTCCTTTTCTAGCCCCCAGTGTTCTTACCTTCAGTCTCAATCAAAATGGCTATTATGAAGAAAAAAAGCCAGCAAGGAATTTGTATAAAAATTTCATTTGCATTTTGAAAGGTAGGTATTTTCTTTGGTGATCCAGATGTGACTTTCTTTGGACTATTCAAAGAGCAAAACTATTTGTACCGATTCATCTGAAGGAGAAATATACATGTGAGCCATTTCATATGATCCTTGATGCAGAATGATTTAGTGCTCCTTTAGTTATTCTTCTTGCGTCAATGTTAAGTGAAATAATTTTTTATTGATGATGAAACATCATACATAAGCTAAGAATCACTGGGGATCATGTGATTAGAGTAGAATTTTTGGCACAATAAAGCCATCGATATAGCTTAAAAATGAGCATATGATAAAATGTCAATTTATTTAGTTGATAGCTGTGGAAGTAAACTTGATTTTTGTCGCCAATATAGTTAACCTGAATTTTTATCATCAAATGCCTTAACTTTTCGTAAATAATAAAAATATATATTGGGATTGCATGCCTATTTGTTGTTCAAATCAGTGGATTCAAACAAATTAGCTCCTAATTCGATTGAATTAAAGAAGGAGAAATTACTACTTGGATAGCAAAAAGCATTGCAAGGCTACAGCATTGGTATGTGATCGGGCATAAAAAATTTAAAGGGATAGGTATTATTAAAGAAAGGTGAATATTAATACACCTTGGATTAAATGTTAATGGTAAAGATAACACAATAATGTTCAGTTAATTACAACTTTCAGAGCCTAAAAGGGGCATAAATTTTATCGCCCCTGTGTAAAAGATGGTGAAAGAAATACCTTTACCGGTGAACATGCTTCGCGCATAAATTTTCATTAATATTACCTATTTTATTAAGCCTTAATAGCACATTTTCTTCAGAATAGCTATTTTGATTAATATTGTCTCACCATAGATTAAATAATGAGATTTAAGAATAATCCGAGCGTGGAATTGTCTGGGGATCCATTCGCACTCTCACTGTTACAGCAAGAACGAGATATCTACGGATTTCCATGTCAAAAGTACCGCTCAGTCCGTCTGCTGCAGCAGCGCCACAGATAAGCCAATGGGCGAGGCATCACAGTGGCGGATATGTGCCCTAATTTCCCCGCGAAATCTTAATCCTTCGGGCACTTTTTAACCCTACGTGAAACCTTAGTAATTCTAGCACTGAAAAGATCGGCGAAAAACAAGCCAAATTGGCTGCTCAAGGTCAAAATTGGGAAGGGTGTGGGGAATCTGCCGAGCCCGAAGGTCGCTCAAGGTTACCTCAGAGGTGGTCGAGGACGCTTGAGAGAGGCAAATGGGCCAGCCAATTTGGGATCAGTTCAATATTACCGTATCAGTAGTAATGACTAAAGAAATTGCTTGAACTTCTCATTTCCTACGATAAAACTTGACAACCCAAGTAATTACATGTAAAATATATTCCTCATTTTGAGGATAATGAAAAAAAACTTAATATTCTGCGGAATAGCATAAATTAGAGGATTTATAGGACATTAAAAACGAGTCGTCATCAAGTTGATAATACCCATATTTCTTAATACTGGTCGCAGAATTGCAGTTCAAAAACGACCGGAGTCCTCATAATGAGCATACCTCGGTTGAAAGACTAAATTCAATCGAGTTTATCTAATAAAAATTTTGCCGTATCCACGACGCGTGAACTTGAGTCCCCAGCGCGGCCTCGCCGGCGGCAGCGTGAGTGTGTAGCCAAGGCGTCGGGAGCCGAGCGGCACTTCGGCCCACGCTTACCGTACGAAATAAAGGCTTTGACTTCAAGTTAGCATAAGTTTTAAGTACTCCAAATTTGTAAATTATGTCGTATGTGAGCCCCTAATCCAAGTATTTACACAGAAAACAAAATACACTGGTCCCCACAACTACTCTCAAAACGTAAGGAAATGTAGGGGTCAATCGGCTTGTTGAGACCACCATAAGATTGTGCCCCTTGGGCAGTACTCTGGTAGTATGAATTAAGGTCGAAATAGACAAGTTCCCAAGACTAAAACATTTTTAATACTGATTGCATGGAGCTCATCATAATAAAATCGAAAAACTCCGACACGAGACGACAAAATACGATTTTGAACGCTAGAATAGGCACTGATTAACCCAGCGTACCCTTTATAGTTCTTGGTCTTGTCTCACCTTGGCTAAGAATAATGTTCCAGCTCAGAGTTTAGTTCAGTTTCAAACTTAGTACTGTACTACTATTCTTCCCGATTGTATACACTATTGCTGAGGTTTGGTTTCACGAGTTTATGGTTGTCACTGAACCCTTCTTTAAAGTTCTTGGTCTTCTCTCACCTTGAGTACTGTACTACAATTCTTCCCGACTGCATATACTACCGAGGTTTGCTATTCACGAGTTTATGGTTGTCACTGAACTAAATTTCTGCGGCTAATCTGAAGGGAGCTTAAACTAATACCCAATGGAGTAGAATTTATGATTGTTGAGGTTTTTCGCGTATGTTTATCTGACATAATTAATTAAGAGATTGTTAAGAGTCCCATTTCGAACAAAATAACTCAACAGACAGAACTTTCACTCAAAATATTTACCGTGTCTTATGGATGATAAAAAAGAGTTTAAATTTTCGGGGAATGACCTAAACTAGACGACTTATTGTGCATTGTCAAAAAGTCGCGTATGAGTTGATAATTTACGAATTTCTCAATACTGGTCGGATTTGATTAGTTCAAAAAAGACCGGAATCTTCGCGATGAGTATTCTTAAGTTGAAAGGCAAGAATGAATCAAATCTATGTAATAAGTTTCTATGTATGTTTTCGCATTTCCACAGAGCGTGAACTCGAGTTCCAAGCACGATCTCGCCGGCAGGGCGAGCGTGAAGCCAAGCCGTTGAGAGCCGAGCGGCATTGCGGTCTACGCTTGAAGTGCGAAGTAAATACTTTTAGTTCAAGTAAGCATAGCTATATTTTAGAGAAGAGTTTTCTTGCGAAAAAAATTTTTTTTGCTAAAAAGATGACGATGAACAACGTAGAAATTACCATGAGAAAAAATTGACCTGCAGTGGGATTGAAACTATGATCCCAGTGGGGATCTTTCGCCTTGACAATCCAATGCGCAAAGCGCTCCGCTATCCATGCTATTCAGGAATTAGGAGGTCTAATTCCCATGCCAATTAGGTATGGTAATTTCTAGGCATACTTATCTTGCTTAAAAAAAAGGGATTGAGGGACGAATGTTGGTTTAGTGTGGAGGGTGTAGAAATAGGACAGGTCTGACCGGATGGGATGATGACTTCCATAGAGTAGGATAGAAAAATCGTGACAGGAGTGAGGAATCTCTGAGTATTTTTGAATTATTATAACTCGGATGTTCGTTGCTTCATCTAACTTACCGTCATCGGCACTCCACCTCTCTGGATACAAATCCTTGATTTCCGGGCGGGAGCTGCTATGAGTTGGCTGCTCCAAGAAATAAATGCCGACGTAATATACAAAAATTCATTTCCATTTATTTAAGTTTTGAAGACATCTTCACATGAAGTGTTATACACACAAATCATCTGGAAGGACTAGACAAAATCAAGGAAGATCGTGAACAAAAATAGTGAACCAGTCACATAAAAATGATATCTGATTGTCAAAATATTGAGATGATAGTAGTCATATTTTAAAATATTCTCAACCTCATCAAATTGGTCCTCAAGATATACACGTGTAGAAATTACAGGCAGTTTTAATTCAAGAATATACACTACTGCAATGATTCTGCCTTCAGAAATTCGTCATCCTTCTCCATTCTTCAAGGAAGAGAGAGCCCTCACCGAGGAAAAAATAAATATAGAAAATATCCATGCTGAGAGAGTGATCTCGAAAATCTTCAACGCATAAATTTATCTTGAAAGTCACCCGCTAAAATTCTAAGAAATTAAAAAATATGGCACATGAGAAATATTGTCGACGTCTAACACAAACGCGAGGAGTAAAAAAAAATAAGTCGACAATCTACCACACAGCAGACTGAACCAATGTGCTTGTAATATTCCCAAGCAACAGTTGTTTTAATGAATTGTGCAAAGTTCGACCATAAATAGCCACCATCGGAATGACAATGTCACAAAAAATAGATGCACCATTCCAGCTGGAGCAGTAAGCCTTCTCACAAAAAATTCCATTGACTTTGAACTATTGACTATCCATCCTCGTTTATCCTCTCCACGCTAGAGCTTTTGCCCACCCCTTCTCCTTTTTCCAAAATACCTTCCGGGTATGGCGTGAAAACTTATGAATAACATCTTTCATTTGCCACGATGGCGTCATAACTCACAAACCGTCATCTTTGAGCTACAAATTCAGATGAAACTTACTTCGGGTATACTATTTAATGCGTCGCAGAACTCGGTAACACTTTCATACCAAAAGCATGAGCACCGTAGGAGAGGAAGCATGTTGGTGCGGCGAGAAAAATGGGCCGAGGGTCTTCCTGAGGTGCTCATTGGACATTTTAATTTCTTCGCTCGCTCTTCCGCTCTAGCTTTACCCCATCAGCACTAAAGATCTCCACTCGCGAATGCCACCAAGTTCTGCCGTACCTATAATTACAAGAAATTCACTGGTGAACTTGGATGATTAGTCGACGAAGAGTCGGTCTAAAATCCTACGACACGGAATTTGATATTCAGCTAATTTAGTGAGCACAACTTAATTCAATTTCTTGAAAAATGACAATTTTTGATCCATGGCGGTACCTGGTGAGTTTGATGAGCGATACGCTTGATTTAAATCATTGATTGAAGAAGAGAATAAATAGATGTAAGAAAAAAGATACATCCATGACATTATTTATTCATAAATCTTCACAGTCGGCCTTATAGCGTTGTGAGTTACACAGTTGATTCCCAAAAATGAACCATCACGATGCCGGGATAATTTATATGAACACAAATGAATCGAAAATATTCAACAAAAACAATCTCATATAACGTCGCCACAACAGATGGTCAACCACAACAAAAGAAAACTTTCGTTGTGGTTAGCCATCCATTTTAAGGCGATGATTCGAAGCCTACACGCAAAGATAAGTCAGGCTACTGGAAACTTTCAGATCAGTCGAATGTCAGATTGATATGGAACATCATATATACCCGCACTATACAAGAACGAACGAAAAAAAAGAAATAAAGGAGTCGAATGGACGGAGAAATAAACGAGTCGATCGGATCGGCGTTCAAGAAATCCAACGCAAAATTCACAAATTCTACAGAAATTAAGCTTGACATTTGGCATTTTCCAGCCACTCTGGTGAGCTGCTCACTTCGCAATAAAACAGCACACTGACTTTTCAATCATTTCAGACCCTGCGCACATCAAAAACAGATCGGGAGCTGAGTTGATGGACACTAAACGATAGAAGAACTTCGGTAATCGCACCCGTCACAGTTATTTTGCGCTGATTTTCAGCAAGTACGTCAAAAATGGACATTGCTAAGTTTTTACCACTCTTTGGCAAGAAATATTTTATTTTATTAATGCATTTGTTTGAACTAATCCGAAAAATCTACACATTCATTCGGCAGTGACTATTTTTTACCTGCCTACTTCACAAATAAAACTGTATCCGGCTCAACTTTTCGGCAGTTCATGATGTAACATCAAGTTAAGACTTCATAACTTCCGCAGGTTTTTGAATGCTTCTTTATACCAGGTTTCGTCTGTCGACTATTTGACAAAACCTGGCCAGAAAGAAATAAGAAACTATGGAAATTATATTTTTTTCTTTTGTTTCTACCTGCTAAATGCAACCGATCGAACGGTTGCCAAAATTTAGCCAGGGCTCAGTGTTTCAATCTCCGCTAACAACACATTTAATGGAAAGCTCCAATGGTCCACCGAAAAACCTCAAATTTTCTCCCGTTATCCCATTTCCTCATTCCTTCCATTCTTCTTGACTACATGACAAATTTGACGCCAGTAGGATCTCTCAAATAAGCTTCGTATGTTTCCCAGAACAGTGTGGCTAAAATTTCACCCTCTTGCTATTCTAAACCATTGAAATGTTTTAAAATACGTCCAAATTTTCTGCGGTAATCGATTCAATGAGAGAGAGGGCTTCTGCCATGAATTTCACTGGGATGAACAGCTTCCAGAGACTACACATGAACACACAATAAAACGTGAGAGATATGGTTATGAAAATAAAGGTATTAGTTGTCCCGACACCCCCTCTATGAACACTAGCGGCGGCTAGCAGGCAAGTACATTACTATTGGAAGTATAATTTACTTACTTAACAAAGAGGCTTCAATTTCGTGTGCCGAGATGTTATCTATTCTCTTCTCTAACATATGATTTAAATGAGCGTGAGTATGAGTAGCGTTCTTTACTCCCTCCGAATGAAGACAGTGGCCAAGTGTGCTCCCAGTACATCATTTCGTATTGCTCACACAATTTCATGAAATTTTTAAGTTTTACTAATTTTTTGGACATCGACAACTTCAAACTACCCGATTAATGACTGAAAAAAGACCCGTCCGGACTCAGATATTCGCCTGGAGGTCCGCTTCGCTTCGTGTAGGTATATTAACATCGTCTTCTAACACTGAGAATCTGTCCTTTTCCCCGCAGCAGAGAGTTCGATCGGTCCTCCACCGGAAGAGGACACCAACAGCTCGCTCAGGGGAATGAAATCCTGGAGTCTTTCGTCCGCCTGTTCCACGCACCACACGTCACAGTTGGGACTCAGGCTCGCGGCCCTCGAAGTGTCCAAACACTCGCACTTGGGTCTCTCCGATCTGCCAGCGTCCCTCTCTGGGCCCCCCCTCAGAAGCCCCACCGTCTTGAGGCCCACCGCCGAACAAGTCCCGCTGCTGCTCCTCCTGGGTCTCACGCCGCCGCACCTCAAACATATACCTTTGCCCATCACTCTGTTGGGTTCTCCGCTTCCTCCTCCTCCGCCACCTCCTACGCTGCTCCCTCCGCCCCCGCTTCCCCCCGCCCCGCTTCCGCCGCCTCCCGACCCTCCGCCCCCGTGGTGGGGTAGGTCCATGCTCGCGTCCAGCGAGCGGCATTTCCCGGGGAGTTCGGGCCCCATCAGGAGGTTCGGGTGTCTCCTCTGGAGTCTGTTCGCGGCCGCTCCGAATGCGTTGCTGGACGGGGGTTTGAGTCTGACTCGCCCGCCCCCTCCGCCGCCGATCCCCGAGGAATTCGAACCCCGCCAATCCCTGAGCTCTCCCATGCTCCCGCAGGCGACGGTCGGGACGATCTTATGCGGGAAACGCGGGGAGCCCCGCGCCCTCTCGCGGAACGAGGGGGCGGGGGGCGGGCGGGTGTTGCCATGGCTCCGTCGGTGGTGCTGGCGGTGTTCGTGCGATGGGGACCCTCTGGTGCCCCCAGGGTCGTCGTCGTCCCCGGAGAGACAGGCGGAAAGGGAGAACTTCCGAGGGCCCGAGGAGAGGCGGGAGTCGGGCTCCTGGGAAGGGTCCCAGCCCTCCTCCTCGTCCTCCCCGCCGGCATCGGAACCCTGAAAATGAAGAAAAAACAAGAAGACTATAATATAAGATGTTTCGGTACACGACAAAAAGCGTTGATGCCTGTAGTTAGTCAGAAAGAAGGAGAAGGTCGGTGTACATAGGAGAAGAAGTTGGCCGATCAGCAAGATAGCAATTTATCTCACCAAACTTAGAATGAACTTTAATTTGGAATTTGCATTGAAACAATTATGTTGTTAAATTTTTTTAGTAGAAATAAAAGCATGTAGACGATAGTTTCGGACCTTACTTGGTGGAATTCCTTAAGGAATTGATATCAGGGATAGAAGAATTAACACTGCAATTCCACATGGTAAGATTCATAGTTACATAATGGATTATTATAGTAGTTTCTGTAGCATTTGTAGTATACCGATAGTGTGGTGCTTGTTGGTGAATGTAAATTTCTCCACGGTAGTTCATGTTGGTGATGAGTCACCCCATGCTAAATACCCTTGTGGTGGCTTGCAAGGTAATAAGGGGCCATTAAGTATTACGTAAGACGTTTATTGGGGTGGGGGGTTGGGATAATCTTACATTTTTTTAGGTGGGAGGGGTCTGGAACCAATTGACGTAAGATATTTGTACGTCTTGAAGCATTGTATCATTTCCATAAAAAAATTAGCAGTGACATGGAGCATCCGCTCGTTAATGGCGTATTTTTTTAAATCAATACTCCTATTCTGTTGCCTGACTGGCTAGCTACATGACCTCCATGCTCAGCCAAAGCGAGCATTTAACGAAGAGTAGATTCAAATATCTAACGTCATACGTAAGACTGAGAAGGAGGGGGGTTTGGTAAATCTTACACTCTCTTACATAGAGGAGGGGGTGGTGTCAAAAAATGGCATAAATCGTCTTACGTAATACTTGAACGGTCCGTAAGTAGATGTAAATAGCATTTATAGTCTACTGCTCACCTTGGGGATCTCCATCTCCTCTGAGTCTCCGTCGGATCCGCCTCCGCCGTACTCCGCTCCGTCGCCCCACTCATCTCCCCTCTCCACGTCTCCGTTGTGCGTTATCGAGATGACCGGTTCGGCGAACACCACGCTCCCCGACCGCGAAGAAGGCGGCTTCCCGATCACGACGATCTCCGGAGCGGCCGAAGAGCCGGCCATCGACCCGGCCGGCACCAGGTTCGCCACGTACTTGACGTGGTGCCGGAGAGCGGCCGCGACCGCCCCGGACGCCGACGTCCCCGCCAGTCCACGCTTGGGCTTGGAGGCGGAGGAGCGGTGGTGGTGCTCGCCCGTCAGCTGGGCGAAGTGGAGCAGCCTCCGGAGGACGGAGCTGGGCGCGTGCGTGGACGAGGACGACGAGGAGGACGTGGGCAGCGGAATGGCGGACACAGACGTCGCCTCTGACACTTTGCGCCTCTCGTCTAAGTCCGGCTGCGAGCCGAAGGACACGTGCCTGCGGGGTCCCGGATCGGCCGAGGGCCAGCTCGCCCTGGGAGCGGGCGGTGCTGCCACCTGCAGGTGGACGGTCTGGGTACTGCAGTTCATCTCCCGCTCGTGGTAGTCCGATTTCTCCGTCTCGCCCTCCGCGTTCGATTCCTCCGTCTGAATTTCGCTCTCCTCTTCGACGATGGCGACCTGTTGGAGGGAATATACATTTTGCCAGGAAGCGAAGTGGATCGGATCGGGGTTCGAATCCAGAGGCAGTGGCGAAGATTTTTTTGATTCCCTGATAGATACTTGAGTGTGATGTGGAAACCTCCACAAAAGTATTGAAAGTGGCGGTGAAACATGGTTGAGTTTTGGAGAATGTCCTTTTCTGTGGAAAAGTTCATCCCTTATGAACTGACTCTGCATAGGGGAGTAAGGTAGTCTTTGCATCAGACTACTATGGTTCTGAAGGTTGCTAACACATTCGTTGCCAAATTCAAAACGATCAATGTACTATTCACATAAGCTTTCCAGCTCTCTGCTTTCTCCTCGGTTGACAATTACCTACAATGCACTGTCCTAAGATGTAAAGAACTTTGTCCCCCAGGGGAAGTTAAAAGTGTGGATCCATTAACAGCTTCAGTTAAGAAATGGCTAATACTAATGCCGAATTTTGCTCCACCTTCCCTCCATTCCCAGTGATACCCCAACATAACCAATCAACCTGAGGAGTAACTACAGAGTGAGTTGCCTGGGATTGTCTGATGAGGCTAATATACCAATAACAACACTGCTTTATTTAGCAAGATGAGGGTCCTTGAACTATATTTTTCAACGAGTCATATAATATCTGTAATTATTAACTCCTAGAATAGTTCATAATTTTACTTATTTTCACATAAGTGATTTCATTTTATGCCCAAAAAGTTTCCACAGAAAAAATTACCACCCAGGGTGCACCGTCTACCCTCCCCTAGCTATAGCACTGCAAGAAAACCATTTTTCTGAGATATTGCAAACAACTTCAGTTAGGTTGTCTCCTCCAATTACTAAATTGTACAAATTATGAAGGATAGCAACATGTCTCGTTATTAAAAGGCCATTCAGGCAATCAAAGATGGCCTAGTTAGGGAGGATTTATACAGGGAGTGAAAAAAGGGTGGAGAGAAACCTGGCTTCAGTGTTATTGTACTCTGCAAAGTGGAAAACATTGGAATGTAGACTTTTATATTGTTGTTACAGATAGTAGTCAGAGGGCTTTTGTTCCTGATGTCGTACTTACAACAGCTGGGATACAGAGAAGTTCACCAGCGTGTAGTAGAGTTCAGAAGAAGTCAGCAGAAAAGCCATACCCATACATGTTGTCATCAGGGAATTATCAAATTGAAGGAGTCGAACAAAGAGTGAGGCTAACCAAACTGAACACAACTATCAGGGGCATAGCAAAACTTTTCAAAGGGAGTTAGTAACCAAACCCTATTTTTTTTTGTGAAAAAAAGTTCACAAAGCCATTTGTCATTATGTGGTATATTTTAGAATAAAATTTTTGAAATGACCACCATTGCTGTAAGACATGGGGTGGCCAGATCTGGATGGATGCAACAAAAAATCCTCTTCACTCAAATAAAATATATTGGGGTCTTATCATCATGTAAATGGATTTTCATAATAGATAGATTTATAAATTATTTATCAAACCATATAATCTCAAAAGACTACTGTTGGAAGTAGTGACCAATTTTACATCAAAAGTGAGGGTAGAAATTGGCATGTATGCTATTAACATGTAACAATACTTATAATTGTGAACAAATTTGTAGTCAAATGAGTTCACCATTTGTTAACAAAAAGAATATACCAACCTTTTTGGGAGAATCACCGGCAGAATTTGTGGATGTAGATGGCACAGGTGATTCACTTAACTGCCTTTCCAATCGGCTAATATCGAGATCTAAAGCTGCTAATTCCCTTCTATACACACGATTTTGAACTTCTACTCTATAATACAACTCACGTTTCTCATCAATGACAAACCTGAAAAAAATCCAGAAAGTGATTCCTTTAACTCCCCAAGTCACAAATTCCAAATTCAAGCCAAGCAAAAAGGTAAAATACAGATATTCCATGACTGCATTGTTAACTGAAGTGATGTATGCTTAGATAATACATCAACTCCTTTTAAGAATTATAATATAACACTCATGCAATGAAAATGATGTACCATACATTTAAATATAAAGGTAAATACAATGTGGGTCTTGCTAAAATAGATCTTACCTCCTTGTATTGCATTCAATTTTAAGCCCCATGCTTTCAACTATTGGGTCACCATCTGGGTGGATCCAAATGGTGTGAATCTGTTTGAATGGACAAGAATTATGTTAGTTGATGCAATATCACTTGTGTTATTAGAGTCATTCTAAGTGAAAAACTAAAAGGTTAGCAAGAATATACATCACGTGAATATTTTAGTTTTTCTCCAATTTACTATACAATATTCACATGAAAGAATTTGTGAATTTCATACTCTGATATTGCAGCAAAGCACGCATACTTATGGTAATATGCTCATACTGTTAAATCACTTCACAAATATAAAGACAAAATTGAGGTAAAAAAGAAACACATCATCACTGGATTTCTAACAATTTTGGCAGAGCATCCAAAATGATAAATAATTCCTATACAGCTACTCAGCCCCCAAGAGCCTAAAATCTACAATCCATTGGAGAATGGAAGAAGCTAATGGAGGGCAGAGTGCTGGACTGAAAGGAAGACAAAGGAAAGAAATCTGAGTATCTGCATGAAAGATTTGAATAGTTATTTGCGGAGAAGTATGGGGTACATTCAGTGATTACGAATGGGATTGTATCATCTGATACAATGCATATGTTATGTAGGGTGAATTTAGTGATTATAAATGATATTTTGTCCGGTGATCTTATTTATTATCACTAAATGTACCCTATATAACCCAGCCATAAGCTTTTCAAATCACTCGTGCCGCCCTAAATTCAGATTCTTTGTCCACATCCTCTCCTTTGCCCAGAACTCTCCACTAGCTTCTTCAATAGCCTAACACCTCGCAATCCACTCAGCATATGAATGTTTGCAGAACATTCACTGGCCATCCTTACTCTTGTGTTACAATAAAACATTTGGCGGACGTCATGTTTCAAACCTCCACTAATATCCACTCTATGTTCATACGTACTCTTCCCTTCCAAGTTTCAGAACAGAACAATGCTACACTCCATTTATGTCTTCATTCATCATCTCTGCACTTTTTTGTCAGACTACCAATGCTGATCCCTTAAAAAAGGCTTCTCTGGCTTCTACTATTCTTACCCTGGTGTAGTTGCTGCTGACACCAGTCATCTCTAATATGCTCCATATAAAGTTACCCACATGAATCCCTTAACCTGCTCTAATTTATGACCTCCAACTTAATGATTAGCCAAGGCTTCCTACCACTATATTTTCCTGAGGTGGATTATTTCTACAGCTGCTATTATTATCACACGTTTTTCACAAAAATCTTTAAAAAAGTTCAATCCATTGTACCCTAGACTAACTGATACTTGGAAATCAGAATTCTAACAGACTTTATTGCTCCTCCACTTACTTACAATCCTAGCTTAAGTTTCTCATAAACCACTGTCTCAATTTTGTTCAGAATAAAAATTAAATAAATAATTCTGATTGTTACAGGCAGGCATCCATGTATAAATTCACAGCCTATAATCACCCACCCCATTTTACTATCCATCATTTTTACTTCTGCAATCTGAACCACATAATTTATGCTTATAGAATATCTCCTAAGATTTTAAATAATAATTTTTGCACTACGTCTAAATGATTGAATAATGCTAGTGTAAGTAATGTAGTGAATAGAATCCACAAATAAAATTTGTGAGTCAGATGGGAAGTTAAACAAGGATTGAACAGAGGGTTCTCGATGATCCCCAAATCTATTCACAAAGTTAGCAAAAATACTTATACATCAAATCAGGAGAGGTCTATACTGTGAGCATGTTGAGCAGAAAAATATTAAAAAATATTTCCAGCGTGGCATTTGATTACAGGTAAGAGCACATGAAGGTATATATTAGAGAAAAAGCTAGTAATTGAACTTTAAAGAGAGATGTGCAAATGTAAGAGTCTTAAACCATAAAATTAATAATGACATATAACTCCTTATAAAAAAACTTCCGTGAAAACCCTCTTAATGACCACCCCCATCAAGCAACCACCCCTCTCAGTGACAATTTTTCAGCTGAACCATTGGTAGTTGCTTAGTTCAGGTTTTACTGCTTGTGCACATCAAATTAATATGAATCGAACTTTCCCAGGAACAACTAAATTATGAGGAAATATTTCCATTTATATAGGTTTTAATAATGGTCACTTAAGGAGTTTTTCCATTTTTTCAAAGCAGCCACATGTTAATTTGCATAATACTTCTAGAAACTGAAGCCCTGTTGAATGACCACCCCTCTCAACGACCATTTCTCAGTGGAACTGTGGGTGGTCACTAAATACAGGTTTCATTATACTCTTTGTCCACTACAAAAGTAAAAAAAGAACATTATAGGTCGAAAATGGAATATTAAATGAAGTAAATATTTACCTTTGGCACAAATAACAGGCATAGGGTTGTGGTAGTAGAGGCAAATATTAATGCTGTGATGGTAACAAAGGCCAGAGTAGCTCGGTCTGATATCAGGTTTGCCAGTACCACAACAATGACACTTGTAATCACCACACTGTACACACTAGCACCAATATACTGAGAATCATTCAGAGCAGGAATCTGAACTCTCCTTGTTTCCCATGCCATGTACAAACCCGCAACTAATAAGAGCCCTTTGTAGACATATAGTGCTCCTAACCAGGTATGAGTATGCTGTGAGCGACACACTTCCACCTGGGAAAGAAACAAAAACGGGTCAGAATAACATGTCTTCAGTAAATATTTATTTTCTGAACTTGTTCCCAAACTACACTTAAAGAGGTCAGAGTACTACAACAGCCACAAACATAAAACTGTGCATGATTCTAAAGTGAAGTTACTGTGGTGTAAAAACTGGTTGATTTAAAGCATAATAACCAGCAGACTACTAGGTTCATCACCTTCCAAAAATTGATTGGGTTTAGCATTCCTTAAGACACTTTCAATTTATTATTCTGCTAGCAAGAAATATAACTATGCAATGTTCCAATTACTTTTTTTGGGCATTATATTATATTTAGCATATATTTTTTAAAATTTATTGTCTCCTTCAAGAAAACAATATTTTCTCTATGGGTATGATTCACATGATAAAGTAAGTAATGGATGTTCTCTCAAAGCAAATAATGTTAACATTTGAAGCAATATAATCAAGAAGACGTTCATTTGAAGTGCATGCAATTGCAGAAATATAAGGTTGATTCATTAAGGTAACCTTTAAACACATTCCTACCTGTGGCTGGTATACCACACTACGATCAGTAGTGGATATCTCGAGTGAAAGATTTTTCAGGTGTCGTTGCATTGGATCGACTGATACCCATAATGTAACCATCAAACCATCCATTAGCAGAAGGACACAGATCAAAGACATTAGCTGTGTGTCTTGAAGCATCTGGAAATATGTTAACAGAAGTTCAGCTTAAATAATCAAATGCACATAAAATGGGAGGAATTAAATTGTTTTCAATGGGGAAATTCCAACACGATTAGTTTATGGACAAGGATGGCACATTGTCTCTTTTTCAAATATGGTTGCAGACTATATATTGAGATAGATTCATTCATTATGTCATAGATGCATAATATTCCATTAGCACTTAGAATGGAAACTCAAGAACAATTTTTCAACCCAGGAAATTATGATTGATGTCCTGTAATTCATCTTCCCAGAAAGCATTTTTAAGGGGCTCTATTAATTCGTATTTAAAAGTATTAATCACTTGGGAATCATATGAATAACATAATAAAGTAGGCCTATAAAACGTTCCATAGTTTGAGGCACATCAATGTGGAAGTTGAATTTCACAAATAAAAAAGTAACTTTGTTTCGTTCCACAGATTCATTTTCCTGGCACAACATGTTTCGACACAGCGATGCCATCATAAGGTACAAACTCAAAAAATTTTATATATATATATATATATATATATCAATCATAAGTGGCTTGGGGGATGGTGAGAGGGGGGAGGTGAGGAGGGAAAACCAGGGGAGAGGTAAGGGATGGTGGTTGGGCAAGGAATCTGGAAAACCCGTGAGAGGACATGTAAGTTATAGGTGGGGAGAACACCTGTGGGTAGAAAACCATAGCAGTGATTTCATACCGGAGATATTACACCTAGAGAAAAAAGGAGGAATAAGGACAAAAAGGTGGAGCTGGAAATAAGAATGAACTTGAAGAAGGGTCTTTTACTCAGTGATATCCTTTTTGAAAAACTTTCTCCCCTCCTGGAAGTCTCTCTATCCCTCATGGAAAAACTGAAACCACTGACCCTCCCACCCCAGTCTCCACATGCTGATAACCCACCACTAACTTAATCCCTAAACCTCCAGGTTCCACACCATGTCAACCCAGCCCCCCTACCCTTATACTTTTACTGCACCTTTATACTATTACTTATATCATGAAACAGGGATAAAGCTAGTCTGAAAGGCTATAACAGCATCTCTCTCCACCAAAATGCTCTAACTGAGGAGGAAGACTGATTAAAATTATGCATTTCCCCCTCATAAATAGTAAAGTGAAAGAAGTGATTTAATGACACGACATTGTAAAAAGCTGATAAAATAGCTTGCATAAAAATTTGTAGCCTATTAAAGCTGTGTCCCAACTCCCTGATTAGATATCTGAATTGGTAAATTTAGGGAGGACACCATCTTTAAGTGGGTCCCAACACATTTGACATCTGGAGGGAGTGAATTTAGGTGTCTTTTTCATATGCCAGATTTAGTATACAAGGGATTTATCCTAAATGCCCCTCAACATTAATATTTACATAATGAAAAGTGCTGCAAGCATCATAAAAAACACTGTACATAACCATTTCCTCATCCATGATGAAAAAACAAAGATAGTAGCGCGATCCAAGACAATAAGTAAACTATGTTTAAGTGAAGTTGAAAATGTTGAAATGTAATAAACTATAGAGAGTTACCTTACACCTAAATGAGAATACAACAGACACTATGAAACAAAATCTAGCTAGTGACAATATAAAAATGCTACATTCCGAAGGTACTAAATATTTGCATAAATAATTTTCAAACTATTCAATATAAAAAGAAAATACAAAAAGCTATGTATCTTACAGTTAAAACAAAAACAAGTTGCTATCTACTATCAAGAAAAAAATATTTAAAACATTCAGAAAATGATATGACTATCTGCTAAAAATGGTTTAAGTAATGCACCTTAGAATACTAGCACAAAATTGTAACGTGTGACAACCTACCGTAAGCGCTTAGGAAATAAGAATTCAAAAAGTCAGTAGTTTTTAATAGTTTACTGCTAGGAATTCAGAAGTATACACTAAATAAACTATTCCAAATTTAATGGTTAACAATGAAGAATTTCCCTGAACTGGTAAACTGAGAGTAATTGCTATGAAAAGTGCTTTATAGCAACTATTTCATGCTTTAAGCAACCACCAAGCTTCCTTAAACAATAGCAACTAAAATTTTTAATGGTAAATGTTAGATGCCTGAAATTACCTCATGTTTTAAATGGTATTTTTTTCTGAGAAATAAACAAAACATTTATATTCTGCCATAAAAACATGATTTGAAAATATTTAGGAAGAAGGTAAATACACCTCCCTCTTCCTACATCCAAATTGGTTTTCCGAGAATTCATTTTTAATTTTCCTATCCCTACTTCATCTTATTATCCATGTAAGTATTTTTTATGCACATTGCTCTAGACTTAAGGTTTGGTGCTCCTCACATTTCTCAGTCCCTGTCTTCTTCGATTCTGCAATCAATACTCTCCTTGGAAAGTCCACTGGAAGTCTTCCGCTTCGGTAACTATCGTGGATTATTTCATACAGGCTGCACTTAGCTTTGCTTCCAACCACTTTGATGATGCCTGCTCCAGATCCTCTGTTTATCTTAAGAATTTTCTCCCTCCAGAGAGTTTCTTCACTAGCTTGTATGCTGGTTTGGATTGAAAGCACTGTGAAATACGCTCCTTACATTTTTCTGCCCTCTCAAGCTCAATTTAGTTATGTCTGTAGTGTTGTCTGCCATGTGCTTTCCACTCCCATCCATTTCCACCCAACCACCCACCTTCCCCATGAGTCTTTCCCTCCAAAACGTTACACTCTGCTCAGGGGACTGCCACCATGCCTCACTGCAGCTGCATTAAACGCTAAAATTTAGGCTATTGTGGCAAAAACAGGAGTAGTAACTAAAAGTAACTATACTTTCTGCAGTTGCACTGATCTTTTCATTCCTGCAAGCATTCAATCCAAAAGAGATAGGTAATAGCAATGAGGGCCGATGACATCAGGCAGAGGGGAAGGCATTTTATTCCGGAAACCATGGTTGAGCATGTCGCATGCACAGAATTCACTGTGCACCAGTAACTCATATGGAAAATAGGACAGGGCCATTTACAAGGGAAATGACAAAAGTATATGACGACTAAAAATTGCCAAAGGGAGGACTTTAATTCAAAGACTTTTTTCCTAGAATACCTACTAAAAATAATAGTGATATTTACAATTTAGAAAAGTAGATGATAAGCCAGTACAATGTCTATAAATGAAATCTATTATTCAATACTGTTAAAATTTACTGGACAGAAAAAAAAGCAAGAAGCCTTAAAAACCTGGTGCTGCAGGAGGATGCTGAAGCTTTACTGGACGGACAAAATAAGGAATGATGAAGTTTACAGAAGAGTGGAAGAAGAAAGGACCATATGGAACCATGCAACTCTATACAATTAAGAAGAACCTGATGAATTGTATACATCCTGAGACAAAATAGCTAGGTTAATGAAGAGCTTAATTGCAGGAAAAATTGAGGCAAAAGTCTCCCGAGGTAGACTCGGGAATAAGTTCATGGAACAAAAAAGAGGAGGTACAACTACATAGAAAGAGCTACTAGGAAGTAGGGGAATTAGCATTAGATAGGGAAGGGGAGAGTGTTGCAATCAACCAATCTTAGAATTGAACGATTGATGATGATAAGGTTCATCATAACTTATTGAAGGAATTAGCGAAATTGATTTCACTAGCAGGACAATTAGAAATACAGAATCAAAACGCTGGAGTGTACCTGCTTTAAGAAGGAATTTTTATTAGTCCGGAAAAAAACGGGAAGAAAATTGGAGGCGCCGTGTATCGATCCCGGTACCTCTCGCATGCTATGCGAGCGCTCTACCATCTGAGCTACGCCCCCTATGTTGATAGAGCCAGTCGCAAAAATTACTTTCTTTATCCCCGGAAGACGAGGCAAACGATTCAAGATTCGAGATGGATATCATCTCGGCGTCCTTTTACCATCTTAATATCACCTTTATATTCGCCCTTCTTTCCTAGTGTCTAATTTGCGTAACAGGATTTCATATGAAAGAGAGTATAAGTCACGATATTAAAGTAACAAAGCAGATGGGAAACTAATCGAGGGGCAGCATTATGAAAAAAATACAGTAATAAATGATATCACCAACTATGTTTCAATCCACAGATTTACTCATATTGGTACTACTAGTTTCGACGCTTCTGCGTCATCTTCACCTGAAGATCTTCACCTTCACGTTCACCTTCTGCGTCATCTTCTCGTGAAGATGACGCAGATTAAGGTGACGTCGAAACTAGTAGTACCAATAAAAGTCAATCTGTGGATTGACACATAGTTGTGATATCATTTATTAAAAATGGACTTCCACAAGGTTACGCCTGAGACGATTGAAATAAAAAAATACAGCTTGGAAAATGATATCCAGGAGTAAAATTGTCGAATATTGCCTTTACCCGATTGCCATAATAATCGGGGACGAAAGAACGCCCTGAACATTAGGGGAAGGGAATTACATTCAACATCGGAGGAAACAATGGGAGAAGTGGTATGAAAATTGTGACGACACTGTTCCGCGGAACACGCGTGCTACCCAGATAGCACAGTTAACTTGCTGCAAACTTTCAGCAAGTTTGCAAAGCAAGTCCAGCAAGCTTGCTGCAAACTTGCAATGCAAGTCTGCAAGTTTGCTGCAAGTCTAAATCAAACTTGCTAATATACCTTTTGCCCACTTGCAGCAAGTTTGCATGGTAAGCCTGCAGCAGGTTTGCACAGTAAACCTACAGCAGGTGTGCACGGTAAGCCTGCATCAAGTTTGCCCGGTAAGCCTGCAGCAGGTATGCAGCATAAGCTTACATTATATGGTTTGCATAAATGAAGCTCAGCACCTAATTTACATGAAAGTATTTGACTAAAATATATCCCAATAACAAAACAAGGAATTACTTATAGAGGTATGGTATTAAGGTTTTTTGTCTGTCTACAGTCAATGATCTGCACTTTAGTGCCTGCATCAACCCAGATAGCATTCTAAACTTAGGTATAATTCAAGAGGATAAAAAACAATAGTTGAAATTTTACAACTGAAAAATGTTAGTGAAAATACTCCAGCTAATGCAAGCTCTAAGCGAAGACTCATACTGACAGCCAACGGCCATTCCTAATCAACCGACAGCCACGACTTAAGATATGATACTAAAATTATAAATGCAGATACTTTAAACACATGTACATACCTAAATACTAGGGAAAGTAATTTGTAAACACACATTAATATAAATGAAATAGAAGTGATAACGTAGCCACTTGTAAGATATTATACTTTGTGTTATTTTACATATACTTAAAAATTAAAAAGTAAACTGCAGCAAAATAGACTTTCTTTGATAAAAGTATTTATTTTAAGGATAATGACAGTTGGTGCATGGATAATCAATAACAGCATACATACTTCATTTGTAGATCTCAAATGCAAAACCTTCCTTAAGGATCCAAAGTTTCATTGACATAATTGACAAGCATATTTGAAAAAAACCTAATCGAATGATTATCAATATTTTTCACAAATGACACCTTGAAATAGTTTTCTTTTTCCCAGGTTCCATCATGACGAAAACCTATAAAGAAGATAAACACTTTTAGAACTTCAAGCACGTAAACCCTTCACTATTTTATATTTTTTAAATTGACTATTTCGGTAATGTATGTGAAACACTTCAAACATTTGGATCGCATGAACATATGTACATTTTTTTGCATGACCAAGGTAGATGATATCAAAGCATTACGTTCTTACCCTTGACGTAGCAACAATGAATTTTATCCTCAGATTTGGCCATCTCATACTGCGGCAGGAAACAGGCCTCACCGAAATGTTCAACAAAAAACAATATAATTGATACGAGGCACAATCCAATTTCACATCAACTTATAGTATACATAACAGAAAGGCAGGTAAACGTACGCTTCCGTCACCCACTTCTAAAAATTTTTGGTAGAAATTCCTGTATTTCACGTTAATGACAGCGGTAAGTGAGAATGGCTCATAATTTTTTGTGTGGGTGACGAATGCGGACGTTTACCCATCGACTAAGTCGAATAATTTCCGACGGTCAATACAGACACGACAAAGTAACGAGTATGAGACTTAACAGTTTTCGCACGCATTGCAAACAAACAGAATTAAGGCATAGGGGATGATTGAACTTACCGTCAAAAAGAAGATTTCAGCATCTTGGAATTGTTCCACCCCTCATTGGATTCATTCCACAGATGTTTCTCCACATATGAGTAATAGATGAACATGTTCACCCAAGTTACATTCCAAGTTCACCATGGAAAATGTGGTGTCCTCGCCCGCGTCATGATACTTTTATGAAGCACAAATTCCACAACTGAGGTATGAAGTGTGTGAGTATAAGATCGGCGACGGACGCCAATAGTTTTTTCTCGTTGTTATATGATCTTGATCCATCAAAGACAGCAAATTCATATCACAAACACTTATAAAAACACATTAAAATTGTCAAGCTTGCAAACCCTCACGGGAACAATGGAGCATCGCGATGCGCAGGAAACTGGGGAAAATCATCAATAGACAATATCGTACTTAATATTTAAGACTTGACGCCTTACGAATCCTATGTTTGAAGTCTTCAAAATGTTAGCGCGCATTATTTTTAGAATAAAGAATAATCAGAAATAACGCAAATGGGCAAACACACAGGGATAAAGCAAAAGAGCAGGAAAATACACGTGAATTTCAGATGGTTGCATTACAAATTTCTGTTGAACGTTCGTTAGGCATTAAAATTCAAATTATAAACACATCTGAATATTCTGAAACTTTTCTGAATGTTTAGACATACTCTTCCCGTGCGTTGCAAGAGCATGAGTGGAGCATGAGCTGGAAATGGAGTTTCCGTAACACATGCAGATAGTTTTCAAGCTAGAATTAGTTTTCCACAGCAAGCTTGATGCAAACTTGCCACGACAACTTTGTCGTGACAAGCCTATGACAAGTTTGCCGTAAGTTTGCATGCTATCTGGGATAATATGCAGTAGAATAGTATGTTGACTTGCAGCACACTTTTTATGCAAACTTGCAGCACACTTTATATGCAAACTTGCAGCAAGCTTGCATGAAGACTTGCAGCAAGCTTGCATGAAGACTTGCAGCAAGCTTGCATGAAGACTTGCAGCCCACTTTCTAAGCAAATTTGCAGCAGACTTGCATGGTGACTTGCAGCAAACTTGCAGCACACTTTCTAAGCAGGGAAAGTCTAGCAAGTGAAAATCAAACATAGTGCAAACTTGCTGCAAACGTACGTGCTATCTGGGTAATATCCACTATGCGTGAGTAAGCTCTATAAATCTTCCACGTCACACTTGGCTATTCTGTGACACGTTTTAAAATTCACAATTTTTCATAAACAATCAAAACTGCCTCAAAGCTAGTTTTGAAGATGCATTGCTCGTATTAATTCCTTTAATTATGACAGGTAATATATAATAAGCTTGATTCCAGGTTGAATTCCACTTGTCATGTCAAGCTTGTCATGACAAATCAAAATCAAGCCAATATGAAAGCTTGCCGCAAGCTTCAATGTTATCTGGGTGTTTTAATGACCAAGAAAAATCATCTTCTAGTAATGACGATGATATAACATTTTTTACAAGCCAGCTTTCCTCATTTGAAGGGATACAGATGAAGTAGAGGTCGCGGATATCGCTATAATCATATTCCTTTTCATTTAGCCCTTAGTTATAGCTTATGAACTGAGTTTCATGCTATTCATTTATGCTATCCTTGCCTCGGATCCAGCGTACCTTTTCCATCCAAGTCCAGAATTTTTTTCTCGCTCTACTGCAATTAGAGCAGAATAACATAAAAGAGAAATGAGTTCCGAAAAAGTAAAGAATGCCAGATCTGTTGAAAGTTGAAAAAAAATCACACCGTGCCTTCCCTTCCTCATCGCTGTTGCTACTCGAGAGATTACGCCGCGTGATGTAAAAGCCAGGGCGCATTCATTCCGCAAGGCGTTAGGTCTTTTAATGGAATTATTCCTCCTTTGGCAGGATTTATGAGGAGGCGAGATGCGCTCCAGCGACCGGGTGAATGAGCAAGAAGCTGCGCAGAAAGGAAAAGCGCTGGCGCCTTGGAGACTATTTCGCGTGAGGGAAAAAGAAAACGAGGGAGCGGCGCATTTAAAACGGGAGAAATTAAGCATTTTTCAGAGGCGCGAAAGTTTTTTTTGTTCCGAACTGATTTTCTCCAAGGGTACGACACAAAAATTTGGTGATGAAGATGAGCAACCCATCCCAGCAAAAATTTAAAATGTTTGGGAGAATGATGGGATTTTAAAATTTTCTCTCGAGACCGCATCGCTAAATTGTGGCTCCAGAACTAGCGAGAAGCAATTTCGCAATCGATGTACATTGAGCGATGAGACGACCTATGTTGCCACATTTACGTTATAAACAAAGGCCCATCCATTGAACTAATGTCTGTCAGGTACGACGAATGACAACAGCGGCTCTTACGTTTCTCAATAAGACGTTAAGTTCCGCAAAAGGCACTCCAGCTTTCCATATTGAGGACAATGGTTTAACCAGGCTGGTCTAAATCACAGCGTTGATGGAGATTTTTCGGTGAAACCCCGATCCCAACTTAGGTATTGTGCTGAGAGCAAGCCTAGAGCAGTATTCTGTAGGTCATGTGGGACGAAGGAAGATCTAATGCTTTCCCGGAAAGTGAAGTAAATGAAGATTGTTCTGGTTTCCTGTCGACCTCGGCAGAGATGTTTACTTAGACCCAGTAGGAAACCCAAACAGTGTTCATTAATGTCTTATGGGACTTTTAACAATGGAACCCTCGGAAAAGTTCGTTAAGAGATGGGAAGCGCCGACTTCGGATTTTTCTCCACCATTTCTACGATCCCCAAATAATCCTTTCTTTGCCAATCAACCCACCTCTTATTACTGGAGTTAATGACCTTAGTAGTCGGTCGCTTCCTTAAATAACCAACCAATCTAAATTTGTCTCCACCTCTGAAATCATATAACTAGCCGTAAAAAAATAAGTGTATGACTAAGATCTCTCTACAATCAAGCCACAAGCTTGACGGCATAAGAGAACTCTCCTTTTCCTAAATTGTCCAAAGGCCTGTTTTTTTCGCTAATGCATAGGCATTGTCATCGTTTTCCCAGTCTTTAAAATCTCCGCCTAGCAATTGGTTAATTGCCTCGAGTGATCATTACAGTTCTTTTGTTATCCATCCCAATTACAGTGTCGTTCCATATTGTTTTTGCTCACCTATTTAACAATATTGGCCACCAGACTCGCTCTTCTTATCCCGTCCTTTCTTTCATGGTCTGATATGGTCATTCCCAATATACTGCAGAGTACCACAGATCATCATCGCTGTCTCCATTGTCTGCTTCGTTTTAGAGGTTTATGGAACAATTTAGACCATATTAGTATTTTAGATCTGGGGCGCTCTAAATTCTCGTTTTTGTTCCCGCTCTAATAAGTTTCTTTTTCCAGATAATGTAGTTCATGCAGCAAACTACCTGGTTTTCTTTATTTACTAGATGCAGAAATCCATTTGCGATATCTTATGACTGGAAGCAGAGTTTCCTAAACATTTGAAGGTCAAACTCGTACTCAAGTATTGTCGTCCACTTTAAACTTGCAAAACTACTGCAAAGGGGAAAAATAGCGTCCATCAGACATCATATAGTGTAGTATTTAAATTAGAGAGGGCCATTCATATGTGCGATTGCATTAAAGATAGGGTGGGGCACAGTAGAGGAGAATATATAATCGCTCCCGTTATTTTACTTGGAGGAGGAACACGAATGGGAGTTTTGATGATTTTCAAGGAGAATTTTCCTCTTCACGAACTCCGAGAAATTTAATCACCCTGCCTTTCTGTCGCAGTCCAAAAAAAGTCATTGGGTTACTCGAAACGTTGTGATGTCCAAGGACGTCTCTTTGACGGCACTGACCTGGTTATCTTAAAATTTGGGAACTCTCTGTTTTTGGCGCGAGATTGTTCCAGAATGGGCCAGTGCACTTATAAGCGGAAGGTTTAATAACTTGAAAGTGGAGGCTGAAGGAGTAAAAAATAATATAAAATTCTCTCATTTGGGAAGAAGAGTACATGAAAATAGCGTTCAGCGCTCGAGGCGTTTACCGCAAGATACCTCATAGCAATTTGACCTTGTTAAATTTCCTCATTAAACCACAAATTGGGAGACCCGGGCTAAAATTAAATTCTTTCTTGAACTGGAAAATTTTGACTTCTTCCCTTCCCGAAAATAATTATTTTCGTCCAATTAAAAATAGGTGCCAACTGTGAGCATAGACGCTTCGCATAGTATCATCAAAATTCATCAGACATCCCAAACTTTACTTTAAAAAAATTTTCTTTCACACTAGATGAACGAGTTCCATGACTCATATGGCAATGAAATGAAAAAAAGAGTTACATTTCTTGCGGCAGTGCGCAAAGTATTTTCCATTGCACAAATTCAAAACACATATTTTGAATCATACATGAGGACTCTATTTAAGGCCTGATTAAACGAGAATAATATCTACACAGTAAAAATATTGCACATCATCCAATCTCATTTAAATTACGGTATTCTTCTGGTATCCATTTCGGCCATGAAAATCAAACACAGTCACACGCGTATGAACTGAAATAGACATCATTTGAGACGAGCAGTCAAACAGACATGTTTTATAGCATTTTCTCCACGCACACACTTCCACAACTAGAAAATGAGTAGGTAGAGACATTGTGTCTTCCAAAACATATTTCACTCATCATTGGCTTCTTCCCCCATATCCTTTTTTTCTTCTCCCATTCTTTTCCTTTTTGTGGTCGATTTCCTAACTTCGTCTGCCACGCGCTCTTCACGCGTCGCTGTGGCTCATAAGATTAAAAAAAACATTTATATCAGACCTGCAACTATACGAAAAAACTTCGAGAATAAATGTAGGCATCCACTATTTCATCCACTGAAAAACTATAGTGACTTTCTAGAGCTAAAAAGTGGGCAACATCGTAACAATTTAGCTGCCTGAGAAAAAATATGCGACACTGTATCAAACAATGAAAAGTGCACACCTGCAAAAACTCCACTGACAGTAATCAAAACAAATTTATTTTAAGATACTGTCTGTTATCATCACCACTGTTGCAATTATTCGCAGTAAATCATGCATCTTAGTTCTATGACATTGAGTTTGAGAGAGTTTACTTTTATATACCTCATGCAAACATTAGCAAAACATAGTAACTCACATTAATCTCACCTTATTCTTGACCACACCACTTCGGCTTCTGGTGAAAATTCTGTGTACCCTATACGTTTTTGTGAACATTGAGCCAAAGGCAAGGGAGAAGCCAGCAGAAAGAAGGTAAGCCCGAGCCTGAAATGGAAAATGGTGCGTTAAAAATTTTAATTTGGTTAATGAACATAATGTGTTTTAATATTAACTAGAAATTAAAAGCCAATACTAATATGTAATTTATGAACATCAACCCAGTTCTTCTATACCATAGCGTATATATACTACTTATTCGAAGAAAACGGGAAATTCTGCCAAGTGCAAAAAAGGAAAAAATCCGTCTTTGAATATCTTCCTACTTTTGTATAAAATTTGATTTAATATTGAGCTCTACTTATAATAAATGTAATAATTTTATTACAAGTCACTCAAAGACTGGATTAATAAGTGGTAGACATCAACTTTTAGGGTGGGCATTTCAAAGTTGAGAGGTGGGAAGACTGTGACAAAAATTCTCCACACCTGTGACATTAGATCAAAATTGTTATTAACACTTATTTTCATACGCTCTCCCAAATGTAGAAATTTCTATTCCAGCAGCATTAGCTTATACCGTCCTAAACATTCATCACCATCCCTCGCCAGGTAATTAGGTATTATTATTAAATAATTCAAGATCACAGTTTAAAAAATATATCACAATTTTCAATCATTAAATAGGCAATAGCGACATCTGTAGCCAAACACTATATTTGTCTCCATCTTTTAGAGAGAGCATCACATTCTTCTAACGAAGCAGATTTCGGTAACTCATAAAATTATTTCAATAACACTCTCAGTCCCATCTTTGTAAAAATAAGGGGTCTCCAAGTCTCTCTCATAGGCCCAAAACAAGAAGATCTTGGTTTTTTAGTGATGCAATTCAATGGAATCTATGATGGTTTGATGAATTTTTATCAAGAACCACTCTTTTTTTAATATTCACTTAATATGATAAATATTTATATTTCAGGACTGAAGGCAACTATATGTGAAAAGCTTTGGAACATAATGAAAAATAAAATAAGAGAGATACATTCCCGAAGAGATAGTTACAACAACTCATTCTTACCACACACAATAAGAGACCGTAATAAAAACAGCTACAGTACATGCACTCCCATAATTTACGTCACCATTTCACCTCCAAAACCTAATCCCTTCCACCTTTACGCGGCTATTGTGCTAACACCCCCTGCCACACGCCCATGCGGCAGCTTTCAGGGTAGTACGTAGATGTAGATGTAATCAGCATCCCCGTTATAGTAGGAGAAAGCACGATAAGAGTCATTCCGTGCTTTTTTTTACTTTATTCACACTTCTTTGTTCAGATACAACGAACCATTTGAGTTTTGGAGTTCACAAACAACTTCAAAGTCATTCATTACCGTGCATATCCCCGAAAAATGAAAATTCCCCTCCGGTAGAGTCGCATGATCCAGGCCAAGAAGGATGACAGCCATGTACACGAGTATGCATCCAATTACTGCCATATTATTGAGCTTCGGAGATGAAAGTTTGATGTATCTAGAAACAAAAAAATAGAACAAACACCATAAAAGATTTTATAATCATAGCTATGAATTATGAAAACCATAAAAGTTTTCATCGATGTTTACATATTCGTATGGCTAATTTTTACTCCACTAACGGCTGGTTTTAAAAATATGTAGTTCTGCAATCAATACATATGAGATCCATGAAGTCAATAAAATCTTAAAAATATTCGAGTTGCAGGAACACATCTAATAGTTTCATGACTTATTTCACAATGCTTCGAATGTTTGATCTTATCTTCTACCGCAGGATAAAATTTATAACAATTTATCATATATAATATTTGTAATTCACATAATAATTATTTATTTAGAGTAAAAAAACTGGTTATCTGTCCCAAAACAACTCTTTTATAAAGAAATGCGGTGAGTCCCTATGCGGTTTATAGCGTTCCGCAGTCTTGGTTACTTATATTACCATTAAGTTATGTAAGTAAGAAACCAAAAAATTTACCGAACGCTTCCGCAACGTTTATTGAATGGTTGCCATGGCTTAAGGGTTTAGTTTATATTGCAGTTTTGATTTTATTGAATACATATGTATCGTTCCTGGAAATGGCCAAAAGACAGCAGATTGGAATTTCTTAACCCTCAAAATGTGAAAGACTTAAAATACACCCTTTACTTCTACTTTTATCCTCTATAAATATGCAACACATACGGATATTTCGCTGAAAAAATACGACACTTTTTAGAGGATGAAATGACATTTAAAGCATACTTACTTTAGTTTACGGAAGTATAAATTGAATCCAAGGAAAGCACATGCAAGGCAAATCCCAAGTATCGCAAGGCAGGATATGCTCATGAACGCCACCGGGTCGATGGTCACTACTCGAACTTTGAAGATCCTTTTGGCGATGGGAACTTGTCCCCCTTGCCAAATTGGTGGCACACACTGCGGGCATTCAAAGTCAAGATGTTTCGCTTCGGGGTAGTAGAGAGCAACCTTCTTGATCTGACCACCTAAAAAAATCAATGGCTTTCATCAATGTATTTTACAAGAAATATTATCCGAGAAATATAGGGATTCCAGTTTAAATATTTACGCTCCAGTAACTTTTGCACGATGTTCGCAGTTTTACCCCGCCAAAGCATGAGTATACCGCGGAAATGATTATTTTCATCTCTAAAGGTGCAGATCAATTGGTAACTTTTGCCCATATTTTGTTAATTACAATAAAATTGGCTTACTAATGATTGGATCCAGGATAGCAAAGATAAAAATTCATCATCACAGACATCTGATATGCTATCGTTTATTTATATTATGCAGGCAGGGTACAAATAAAAGGTTGATTAATTTATCAATCTAAAAATATTGTCTGGATTAGGTAACCGAGGACTATCATGAGAAAGTAGAACTGCCCACTCCAAGAAGTTCCCGATAAGTACATCTTTAAGGTAAAAACAATAATAGAACACTAATGTACATTATTATACCACTGTTACTCATTAATTTACGCATACGTGGTATACATTGCCCATGGTGATCAGAAGGAATAATCCCAAGAATATAAAGCTGTCCAAAGTATCACCAAAAGATGGAGTTCCGTTATTTGACACTCACCTTGAATTTGATAGAATGCCGAAATCCCAACTCTGTCGGCTCCACTGAAAGAAACTGGACCCTGAAATTGAAAAATTCATTTTTCAATAACATTTAAAACTTACCAGTTAGTTTCACTCACAGAGGCATAAAATTTTCTAAGAGAAGCCCTCAAACACTTAAATAATGACATAGAGCCGATCCAACTCCTGGAATTCCCTCGCAGATGAGGTAAAATAAGCCCCCATGATAAAAACCTTTCAGTCAAAAATCTGTAGCTTAATACTAAATGCCTCATAATTCATGTGCCACTTTATCAAATGTACCTTTCCTTCTTTATTTTTTCTATCTCCTAGATTTTGTTTATCTATTGTTTGTTTCTATTGTTTATTCTTTATTGCATTATTTTGTTGATATATTTTCAATTGTTTCCTAGCTCTGTTACACGAAAATTGGGAAAGTTTAAAAAAGTACTTTATGAAGGTAATGTTGAAGTATATCTTGTGAAAATATTATTATGTAAAGTATTATTTTCAATTTAATACGTACACTACAAATTCGTCACATTTGAAAATGAATGTTATAATCAAATTAATTGCATTTTTTTATAAAAATGCTTAAATAGCACTTTAAAAACCTAATATTGTGGCATTATTTTTTCATGCTGATGTTTCATAATGTTGCCCATAGAGGGTTATATTCTCCCTGAACTGCATTATAAAACGTAGTCCAAAAATATTTATGATTCAATTTACACAGCTTCGGTAACCACGGGGTGTTACACTGCCCGGCATTGTGAGGGGCAGAAAAGGTGTCCCATAGAACCCAGATAATAGAATGGAAGCCAAAAAAATTCCATTGAAATTAATCTCGAGAACTAAGAAGAGAGCGCTGGAAATAATTTAATTTTAGCAATCGAAGGTTAGTTCTAGAAAATCGTAGAAATCTGAATAAAAAGCGTTTTGAATCTCCGGACTAAAATAAAAGCTAGTGGTTAAGTTGAGTTAATTTTCCTAGCATTGAATTTTTCCCCGAAAAACTCTTAAAATGCCCTCTTAGAAACCGTCATAAAACTGAACCATTATTCCGTGTTCGGCAAAACATGGTACGTGTTGCTAAACAGCGTAAATTTTAATCCACGAAGCAGGAAGCCGCATTTGGTCGAGATTCACTGCAAAAGACCGCGAAAGTTCGGAGATTTCCATAGATTTTAGAAAACTTCAGCAAATTGTGGTAATGCGTAAACACTCACTCTAAGGTCCTTCAAATTAGAGCGTATTATTCCTTCGATATAGGTCCCCGCGACGTAAACAAGTCCGCCATTAATGTTTTTTTTTTGTGTTTTCTTTACAAGCATAACTCAGTTTTTTCTACGTTTCGTTTATTTGGCAGTGCGTTTGTATTCGGGAAGACGACTCGCGCCATATTTTTGTCGATTTCCTTGGATTCGCAGAGGCAGTAAATGCTCAGTGAGCACATTAATGGCGGTCATGCGATGGAAATGGTTGCGGAGGCCTGTATCGAAGGAAGAATACAATCGATATCGAACGACCTTGCACTCACTCAATCTTGCAATGCCATCCACCACTAGAATAAACAAGAGAAATTGCTATAGATTAATGCGTTGATTCATATCTTATATTTCAGCGTGTTTTGCTTATAAATGATGGTCAGTGACTTAGTCACATTTTCTTTGAAAGTATTAAAAATACTAAAATCAAGCAAGTTTGACACAGATGCTCCAGTTGTAATCAGGTATTTAAAACTTTATTATAGCATAAAACCATATCATCTTACCAATTCCATAATGTAACCCAGAAGACACTGATCTTACGAGTCTCTCCATCCCTCATCAAGGTATAGGGGCCTTTGTACTAGCTTATTTGGAGCGAACAATTTATTTAAATCTCGTCACAAAAAGAGCTCTAGCTGGCAGTTATAATAGATAATTTAAACGATGAAAACTTTACTCACCAGCATAAAATAATAAAAAGACAATGAAATAAGGATTTCGTACGCATGCGACTGATTTTCAAAAAGCTGGTATAACGGGACTGTTTAACTTTATGATTAAATAATAGATATCCACGAAATGAGATGTATTTGACTATTGATCAATAACTTGTACAATGTCACGATTATGTAGAAAACTGCCTCAAATTTCTTTAAAGAGTCCATAATTCTCCATATTTGCATAAAGTGATGCTTAAATTGAAGGATTTCCTAAAAGAAGGGTAAAAATATGCTAAAAATATAATTTAATGCATGATATTATTATTTATTCAAGGTAAATAAAGGTGCATGAGCTCTATGGGGTACAAAAATAGTATTAAATATTTTCTTCCATAGAGAAATGGCTTTCGCCTCTTGGCTTACTCACGGATACTCCTAGGAATTGAACTTTGGCAAGCTCATTTAGGAAGTCCCTCGCGAGATCTTTTTGATGGTAGTCGAAGTCTGCGGCACGTGACAGAAGGTTCCCATGTCTGAGGGCCAGAGCAATAGCCCACACAGCGTCGTAAGCCTGTGGAGCGTACTTGGTCACAGGTAAGGACTGTGCTGCTAGTTCCTCTGTGAACATCAAGTTGGTCTGGAAGAGAATTTTCAATGAGAAAAATTTCTACACATTTCAAATTCATCATGCACAAAAACCATTTGACTTGGCCGGGATTCAAACCCAGACCTCTCAATTCCTTCAAATGCGTAATCAAGTAACGCAATCACAAAGATCGCGCGCCACATCATTTTTAAAATGTCATGATAGGGAAATTTTCTACGCATATGATGCGCAGAAAAAGATAACAATGAACCATCAATTTACAATGATGTCTGTCAATTTACTGAATGTCAACCATACTTAGGATTGAACGACCATAGAACAATGGTAAGTGCTGAATGTAAATTATAATTACAACGAAATCTCCATCAACTTTTATTTTTCATAGAGATTAGTTTCACGAGGTCTTCTTTATATAAAAATGTTTTTATGATCTCATGGCAGGTGATCTCCGATCAAAACGCTACTATACTACTACCTGCTACTACTACTACTATACTACCTGCACATACACCTGCAGTACAAAAAACTACCAACTGCCAATTATCTACCAATACCACCTTTCAATTTAACCCTGGGGCGATCCGTGATCGCCTCAGACTTAAATTATTTGGCCATCAATATTCAAGCCTTAAGAAAGTTGAGGTTAGAATGAAGCAATTGTTATTACATTGAATAGATAGCTAGTACAGAAGGATCGCTCTGGGTCATAAATTACGTAGTTATAATAGTACTTGATGAAAATATAAATATAAGTACTTTTACCAATAATATGATGGCAGTCTGCCATCAAAATCTCTGTAGGTTTACATGCAGATATGGTAACTAACCACTTTTCCTCTCATCCTTTACGAATCTCTTTTTACTCTGCTAACTATCAAATTCAAACAGCTTCTCTTCTTTTTTGCTTCCCCGTTGGCCCAACATTATCCCCTATATCTGAGTCCTTAGAGTTCCCCTCATTACTGACTCCATGCTTCACATCTACTTCCACTAATGTCCTACAACTGCCTCCATACGTAACCCACATTTACAAGCAATCCGTCATTTGCGTTGCATTCCATCCTTCAAACTCTCGCAATTATCCTACACTCACACAGATTTAACTTCTCTCAAACCGTAGGGTCCGGCAGAGCCAGTTCCCAAAAACCGATGTGTAGTAGCCGTATTTCTTTGTTTACTTCTGACGATTACCCTGCGTAGAGTGCGCCCACCTTTCTTTTATTACCTTCTCACCTGACCCAGCGTCCCCTCCCACAAAATACACATCTAGCCCCCCGCGTGACGCAGGTTTCTGCGTACCCGTTGGCCATCAAATTTTACGTGTACTCGTTTGAATCGGTAATACGCTGTTAAAAAGAAATAACAAGGAAGAGACATGATGCCAGATTCAATGGGAGACTCAAAACGCGCTCATTACCAATGCCACCAATTTCTCGTAGACTCACCAATCCTGAATATGACGGTGTATCATCTCCCACGATGCTGTTGTGACTGGAGACCATCAGGAGGCCCTCAACTGCCATAGACAGCGCCGAAGACGTGCAGCCAAATGTCTCCAGCGTACTGCGGTTCCCCAACCACCAGGCGTCCGCCGGGCTGCCTTGCAGGATCCACGCGTAGTCCGCTCCGTACATTCCCAACCGATACGCCTGTAGAGGAAAAAAGGACCTCATGAATATAGTCTCGGGTTCGTATATATAGTAAATTCAATATATATATATATATATATATATATTGTCTATACTATTCTATAAAATAATTTGCATTGGCGAGTTGAATGCATTAGAGAAATGTTCTGGCCAAACCTTTGACGTGTATATTGAAACAAGGGCAAAATGTAGGCGAGTCAAGCACTGATACCTTGAGGTCATCTATTTAATATCAGTGTACACTTTGCCTTGCCTTATTTTCATCATACATCATGTCTAGCTGGTAGAAAGTTGAGTAAGGGAAACTTATTAAGATGGCATGGGTATTAAAAATATTTTATTTTTATTCTAAAGTCCTATCTTAGGCTGTGATTAGTGAAATTCTTTCACCATGAAACAAGGAACAAACGATTGACGGAGTTAGCTGTTTTACTGAAAAAACAACAGCATTCATAACAGTTACATCTGTAGTGCTAAAGAAGATTCAACACTGCCTGGAAATAGGATGTTATTAAAAATATACCTGTGGAATTGCAGTGCCTTTTCATTATTACATAATGTTTTATTCTTCAAACGGAGAGAAGAGAATTAAAGGAGCCTAGGCGACATGGAAGAAATTTACGAGGATTGTAATGAATACAATGTGAAATTTCTACGTATGCACATGTATTTTTGACGAGTTTTAACTACGTGCCATAAAAATGAGGCAATAGTAATATTTTTCGGTCATCAAATTTCACCAGATGAAACAAACCTCTGAAGATCGTACATTTAGCTTGACAGCTGAGAGCAGAAACGGTTCCAAACGTTTTGTTAATAAGCTCAAAAGCGACGTTTTTTGTTTTATTTTAATCACTTTAGAGTTTTCAATTTATTAAAGAAAAATTCAGTTCCCATCCATAAAAGCCAATCAAAGATTACAATTTCTTACATTCAACTCAGAATGCCACGATTGGAATATTTCATTTACTCCAATAAAGGAAATCCTTTTTTTTGGAGAGAAATTTTTTTTCACAAAATTTGCTAAGATGTATACACAATGAAACCTACATATTGTGTCATAGTAGCTTAGAAATGTGGCAATGTTATTAATTCTCCACTTAAAAAATTTATTCATTTAGAAGATTAGAAGTAAAAAGTATGATTAATAAAAGGAATATGGAATTTTACATGGCTCGCAAGAAAAACATACGATTTAAAGCATTGTTCTGAACCTGTGGAAGGGCGATTAAGATGTAAATTATTATCTTTTCTCTTTATGATCATTATCTCACTTGAACTCTTAATAAATAATTAATTGTGCCATTTTATGAGAGCAATCATATTGATTTATCCTAAAAAATGTCACGATTAATTATTCATCGAAATTCGACGTTAAACGCCATCCTGCGGACGTCATAAAAGTAACAAAATAGCGTTAATTAACGTACGTATATTCGTGACTGTTGAAATGTAAATCGGAAGTACTTGATTTGAAGATTACCAAGTTACCGAGAAACTATTTATTTCCCCTGTTTTCGAAGACAACGAGCCCAGAAATCTGCGATATGACCACGGAATTCGAAAACGATTTTGAAACCCTAGACGGACAGATCGGAAACAATTCACTCATTATCATCGATAATGACTCAAAATTTTCACACTTACGGACACAAACGAGTTGAAAAAAAGCAAACTAAAAATCATAATACGAACAAAAAACTATTATCTTAAAATGAAGAACGCACAATACGTGAAAATACAAAATTAAGTATTCCCTCTCATTACTAATGGTAATTTCGGAGGAATAAGTTCACAGTGGATAATCACTTCTAAAATAATCAATGGAAATATTAAAATAAATATATTTTCCAATGAAGATGACAACTAAATCTGGTTTGGAAGGACAAAGCTCATCTTTAAAAACTTTCGCGGGATTTTGAATATTCCTTCACTTAATTATTATATTCTTAATGTTTTATACTTAATTATTCCTTCACTTAAGATATTGCCAACAATTAATTTTGAAAGGTCATTCAAGTCACCTGGAAAAACTGTTGAAAATATTATGAATCCAGTCCCTTTAAGGGTAGAGACCAGGATTGGATTTGGACTGAGGAACAAAAAGGGTTACAATGGCTGTGCTCTCTTGACAGGAAGCATAAAAAGATCTTTATCTAAAAATGGTGCAGGACGCTTGTGGTTTAAACTTACGAGTATCAATCTACCATTTTAATCTCACTGTTAAATCTATAAAACGGAATACATTCCAAACCGAGGTTGTATTCAATAAAACAGCGTTGCTACAGCTAAATTTAGGTATATTAGACGCCTTTCTACAGCGCATGAAAATTAGCATTGAACTGTTAAACTCCGATAAGGAAAACAACCACGACGTTCCACTGAAATTAGCGTATAAATGGATTTTATGCCCAAATAAGTTCGCTCTTGATTCCCAGAGAGAAGATTGAAGAGGTTGTCGACGCATTTGGAGCATCAAGTTTTAGCACATAGATTAAATTGTATCACTAAATGAGCTCCGCCGTAAAATAATATTTTCAAATGAGCTTCCAGAGAATACTGAGCAGTCATCAGATATTATTTTGGGATCGAAAACTATTTACTCTGCCAACATCAAATAGAGAGACATCGTTTAAATGTACATACATTTTACCCTGTGAGCAGGATTAAGGGTATGTGGCAAGGGTATTTGGACCAAACGAGAATAGGGAGGGAATGAGGGAGGAAATGGAAAGAGGAAAAGGGCGAATTTAAGATAGTTGACGATGGATTATGGAATCCCGCGCTACTTTTACTACGCTCGTCAATGGTGCGGAGGAAGGATTCATATCTTATTCCTTACAGAAGCTTCTACCTTTTATTGTTTATCTTGTTTCTCTCATAAAAATGTCAAGCATGAGGAGAAAAATATTATGGGAATGGGATTCTTCTCGTAATCTTACCTTTGCGCAAATCTTCTGCTCTCTAGCGGCGTCCAACGAATAAATTTCTATATATTTGTTAAGTCTTTGTTCACTCTGTCATTGGTGTTAACAAGATAAGCGGATTTTCTCTTATTTTGTTGAGTTTAAGAACCATATATTACAGAGCTTGGTCCCTAATGCTTGCTCCATATGAGGCCCATCTGAATTACAAAGATTTTGAACAACGGAGTAAAATGAAAAATCTGAGAATGTGCCAATTGAGATTATGTGACCTCGGTAAACGAACAGTGAGGGAAATTTCTCCGGGAATTCTTCGAAGAAAATCCTCCAAAATTACGTTTAACCAACATTAAGTTGACGTAAATGATTTTAAAGTATATTTACAGACACACACAGTGTTCTCTCCATCATCCCTTCTCCATGTACCTAATCTCCATTAAGTAGTCCTCTCCATATATCTAATCCGTGGTATTCCCTATTAAAAATGGATTCTGTGACCATATGCCAATCTACGTAAATAAATTAGAATGACAGATATATAACTGTTCAATAAATATTGCCAATTGCTGTTCTAACAAATAAAAAAAATACGCGAACTTATATTTATACGATTGAATAACAAGAGATATTTCGTCGATAGAAAGGCTAAGTACTTCAGTTAACTCTACTTTCAGTTTTAGAATACCAAAATTATGTAATTCAGGTTTTACCCCAATGTAATGACTACTTAATTATCTCTCACCTCAGAATCGTCTTAAAAAAACTCAAGGGATTTTAAAAATTCTAATCTCCAAAAGTGTTACCAACCAGTGAGACATACCCAAAGTTTCCACAGCTTTTTTGTCTTCCGCAGGGAATGACAAAACCCGAGAGAGAACTAAAGAGGAAAAAAGGAGCAAAGTCAGACACATCTCAACTCATTCTTTTGGGATTCCTGACTTTTCCCGAGGGGACACAAAAAAATGAGACGAATAAAAAAAAGATGCTGAATTGCTCGCTCGCGGCGACGGATTCCCTTAAACTTTTGCCTCCTTCTGTTTCTTTTCGCTCAAACTGCCGGTTGTAAAAAGTTAATCCCTTCCTCGAAAAAAACACCTCTCTGTACTCACCGTGGGGAAAATTTCTTGTGCATCCCATTTCACGGTCCTTCGATGCCACTTTACGAGCTGGCGCTCAAAATGCACAGAGGCGGTAGCACGAGAGAAACTGTGAGCGGCGCATAAATCGCTTGGAGAAAAACAAGAAACGTTCAGCAGCAAAAAAAGTGCACTGAGAATAGAAAAAAGTAGGAAAGGAATATTTGGATGGTGCGCATTGCACCTTCAACATCAATTTAAAACAACGTCATTATGAAATGAGCAGAAGTACAAACCTAAATTTCATTTTTTGAGAAAAATGCTTGTCAGCTTTAGGCGCCATTTTACTTGAAACAGACACCAATAGTAATAATGAGTCGCGTTAAATCAAATTATCTTGCGTGCTGCGAAGTAGTTCTGTAGTTTCGCTCTTTTGACAATGATCTATCTTTACGTTTACCAATCGATCTCAGATCGATCTGTACTCGGACCGATTGGAAACTCCCAAGCGAGCCGACTTAAATGCCTAATTTACCGACACGGACTGAAAATATCAGCGAACAATCTAATCTATCAGTTGAAGCACGATTGACCCGGTGTAATAAGTGCAGAGCTAGAAATTTTTAGTCGCATTCCGAGTAAACAAAATTGTCCAATTGGAGATAGAATTGCGATGTGCTACGATATTATCAACGTCGCCTTACTTGCCATGACTGCACTCATGTTACAATTGGTTACAACACACGCCTTGAATAATAACGATTGTATTTTGTTTCCCTATGACAGCTAAAAGAATGACGTGGAGCGCCACAGACCCGCTGATTCAGATCGATCTGAAATATCAGACTGGCTGTGAGAATGCGGGCTGAGTCAGCCCGCTTCTCAGATCGATCCCAATAGACAGTTGCGTTTACCATACCGAGATGATCCGGTAGGATCGATCTGAGATCGAATGGTACACATAGTGTATGTCTCTCCGGAAAGGATATTCATAGAATCATAGAGCAAATAACTTTAAGGCTAAAATCTGATATCAGTAATTCTTGCTTGAGGAGGAATAACAGTTTTAAAATACCACCCAAGGTTCACGATTATTTATGACCCAAGTGTTTTTTTGCCTGGCACAAATCAATTTAAAGTCTTAATTCTCATTTCTTTATCAAATTCCTTCAACCAAAGTTGCTAATAGAGAGAAATTTAGCGTATAAGTGATATCACTTTAAATGATTCACGAAAATTCTAGCAGTATTTCTTAAAATTACTTATTTATAGCAAGATGAAAAAATGTTTATGATTTTAAGTCAATTACCCACTTAAAGGAGTCCACTTATTAATAGTGATTGATGCAAGACTATTAGTATAAATTTAGTTTTAGCGAAATATCATTTCACCTATAAATTAATGCGGTTGGTCCCGTTTTCAAGAAAAATACCTCACCCTTCCAAAGATATCAAAATATCAACTCATTACCGCCCTACTTTCCGAGATTTTTGACGAAAAATACCAGACCCTTTACATGGGAATGCACTGTACGTGTATGCACTACAGAGAGACATGATTTAAAAAATAAGGAATTCATAACACCTAGATCTAGTCAAAAAACTAAAAGTGTATAGTTCATACCATTTCTCAACTATTATTGAAATAAATCATATTGTGACCACCGTAATTATTTAAAAAGCACAAAAAACCGTCTGTTGCGGAGTTTCAAACGTACCGCGTGAAAAAAATGAGCTAAGTTAAAGACTTAAGAGGGTGTTTTATTTATTACTAAGAATTTCAGCCATATTAAAGTATATCATTGTACCATTAATAGTTCAATATTTCATTTATACTTCCTAAGGCTGCAGACATTAAAACGTATAATTTGTATATGGCCTCCATTATGACTAGCATTCTATCTCGCTCAAACTACGTTAACAAGGAAATAACGTCATTTTCTATAACGAGTCATAAATCGCTCGCATAAGCTCTTTTTCATCCCTATTTTCCTTTTTCTTTGGAATTTGAAACTACACACAGAATGCCCTGGATTAAAAATCTGTCAATTTCAAATTGAAAAAATAAACTATTTATACCAGCCATATCTTTCTAAGAGCAGCTACTTTACGGCGCAGTGTCAATTGGTCAAGCAAGAAGCACAGGTACAAGCTATTTATTTCCTGAAATCTATTTTCCACCATATTGTAGGAGGAAGACTATGTTAATTATTATCTCAAAGAAATAGTAATTTATACAGCTTTCCTCCCGCTGAGACAAGTTAAAATTCTGCCCTTATAAAAAAAACAATAAATACACAAAACCTCCCAAGAAAAATAGTTTTTTGAATGCAGTAAAATTCAACCAGCAATGGTAGACACGAACAATTGATTCTTCACCTTGGATCGTAATTAATACGGCCACCCTTTCGGTTAACTAAGTTGAAATTCCGCTCCACGACGGTGGCATAGAGCACAATCAAGCTCCATGAATTCAACAATCAAAAAACTCAAAGGCAGCAGGGTTAGAAGTTGTTGAAAACGAGGCTAGTATGCACAGTGTCGCAGATAAAAAAATAGTACTAAAGAAAACCCACGCACAATGCAACCGGCAAGACAAAACTTTAACATGGTGGAGAGGGGAGTGAATCGAAATATCCCACGTTTCTGTGTGGAAAGTGGTGTTAGAAAAGAATGGGAAAAAAGCTAAAACAACGATTACTTTCATAAAAAGGGTCCATAATGACATGGGTACGGGAAACCTCTGGGCACCAAACGGTGCAAGTGAGTTCACCGCAAGGACTAGGCAAAAGAAAAGAATTCCCGCCCGAGTGCGCTGGAGGGAATTACTGACTCAAGTTACCTAGAGCAGCGAGCACACCCCGGCAGCTACGATAACTCCGGCAGTGGAAACGGCACTTTCTTGACGCAATAGATTTTCATTTATTTGGTACTCCCCCTTTGGCAACGCAGCGGGGCAAATACTATCGGATAAATATAGGAAATGGAGTACTTGCTACTTTAAATGAAAATAATCAGCTGTATCCAGGCCGTGGGGAGCCTTTTTTTTCTAATATACTTGATGATCAATCCAAATGTTTTCCACTCGAGTCAGCGAGTTTACAACTATTTTGCGCCCTCAATGTAGACGGAAACAGAATCGAAACTCTTGCTACAATCATCTACATCTACTTACTACCCTGCGAGCCACCGAATGGGCGTGTGGTAGGGGGTGTTAGCACACCAGCTGTATAAAGATGTAAGGGATAAGGCCTTGGGAGGTGAAATGGTGACGTGTATTATGGGAGTGTATTTAGTGGAGCTCAGTTTTTATTGTGGCCGCATATTGTGCGCGGAAAGAACGAGTTTTGTACCTATCTGTTCGGCAATGTATCTCCCTTCTTTTATCGCTTCTGTCAAACCTAGAGATGTAGTGAGGCGTCATGATTATATTCTCAGTGCCACTCCGAAACAAGTATAAATTCTGCACATTAAGTAACTAACGTTTTTTGCACGACGAATAAGCTCTACAGAGATGAGTAGTACATTTTTCCACGGTCAAACCTAAAGGGCTTTCAATGCACAAAAATTGGAAAATCAATTAATTAAGTTTCCTAGAGTGCTTTTGCATGCCACATAAGTTATAGTCCTCCACAAGTCAAAACTCAGCCGCGGCTGCTAGAGTACGATTTTATAAATGTTCAGTGACCCCTGTATATATTACTCTTAGTTACTCTCCTGCATAAATATATTCTCCAATTTTCATTTGGAGATTTCTTTAAATTGAATGAATATTACCACGAAGAAAATACATGAGCCTGTAGTTTCGTCATAATTTTAATGAGGTACGAAGCGGAGAAGGAATTTCTCTTGGTAGACAAGAATTTGTACTCATGTTTAATTACTTATCGTCATACCCAATATCTCATACTTTTAACTTCTGCAGTAAATAATCTTGTTAAATCCATAGAATACTTAATTGCTTTGTCAACTGCAGCCATGATTATTTCCCTCGGGAAATTTCTCGGCGAGGAGACAGGAAATCATTCAGCCTTTTTATTTACACTTTGGAAAATACAATAAAATTAGGGATGCCACATCAACCTCGATTTATTAGGATACTTGATGTTTTTTAGCCAACACATCGAGTAGTAAAATAATCGGATGAATATCGAGTTCGTGATGAGTGCTTTTATGAATTGAAAAAAACCGACTACTCGATGTATTTTAGTCGATGTGGCATCCCTAAATCAAACATACATGTATAGTGTAATAAGGCAATTCAACCCACCTATTTGAAAAGGATTGTTTCCTAAGAGTCCATTGACAATCACTGGAACACACACACACGCATCATCCAAATGGATTTGAAATGAAAAACCAATATGCTACAGTGTACTTGATCAATAAGTATTCCAAAAGTTGATTGCGTCATGATTTACCTCGTAATGATGTAAGGCGTAGATTATATAGCAATCGATTCAATTAAATTGCAGATAGTTTAAGAAAAGAGATATGGCTAAAAAGTGACATTGTGAACACTAATGTCTTTTGGAATAAAAACAAACTAAAAATATAGGAGTTAAATACCAATGGAAATTAAAATATTTATAATAAAAACTGATAAAACGAGGGCAAGAGATATCAAGCGACGAAACCGAGAACGAAGTGAGTGACATCTACCGCCGACGAAAGGGACCGAAAATGACCAGCTGATTAAAGTATGCCTAAGCTTACGAGAGCATGGACAAGTGGCAGGGGAAGTTAGAACAACAGCCATGAGATATGTATGAATTTGGGGTCAGGTGGGGATGGTGGAGGGCAAAAGTAAATTGTAATCCAACGATGTCTTAACGTCATGTAGCGCCGTTGTTATTATAATCACTAACGGAAGAAAAGTTGGTGGCAAAGAGTTAGACAGCGCATCCCTTTTTGTCAATTCTAAGATATATATATAGAGCGGTGACTAAATAATGTTCCCCGGGGCCGTACCGAAACTCGCCTGACGTGAATTTTTCAAGGATTCTATGCCCGGCGTGTTGCTTCCGAGTCTCTAGCGGCTCCCAAAGCATTCCTTTCATCAGACATAACATTTTCTGTTTGTTCAAATCAGTTTTCAACGAAGCGTGGAGCACTCTTCACCATTTTCTTTACCTAATTATGATAGGTGATTGGGAGGAGAAAATTCCAGCGCTGCCATTGGCTAACCTGTCGCAAAAAGGACGGAAGTATCCTAAGTCTTGTCCGACGACCGCGTAACTTTACTGAAGTAATTTCCATGTTGCAATGATAAAGAGATAGGCGTATCGGTGTATGTACCAATAGTTTGTTACCTTACAATTGAACGTACGTGTCAGATAAGGCATGCCAGCGCAATCTGCGATTATGTTAATAATGTCAGGTAGGCCTCAAAATACTTAATTGGGGAAACATTGTTGACACAACGCTGAAAAAGGAGCGTCGACATTTTAGCTTTCATTTTGATGTCATTAACACCCTATCGTACCCCTTAAAATATTATAGGCCTACATTATATAAAGAAGTATAGACTATAATCACTATTTACACTGAGACTCAAATTAGCTAAAACCTTACTTATCCCTCATATTGATTACTGTTCGTTGGTAATGTCCAATATTTCAAAATCTCAGATATCCAAACTGCAAAAAATACAAAACTGTGTAATACGTTATGTGTGCGATGTAGCATTTAATGAGCATATCACACCGTATTACTATGAATTAAAAATTCTTAAAATTGAACAAAGAAGAAAATTGCAAATTTATGCACAAATTATTAAAAACTTAAACTCCTTCTTACATTTATCAGACATATAAAGATAATTTGGTTAAAAAAACAAAAAAACACCAGAAATAATAACAAATTAATTGTACCCTGCCACAGAACGTCTATGTATCATAACTCTTTTTATGTAAATTCATGCATTGTATGGAATTCTATTCCACAAACGCTGAATAATATTAAGTCAACCGAAAGATTTACAAAATGCTTGCTGTCTTATTATCTCAGTGATAGTTAATATTTTGTTAAATATCTTAGATTAAATTCATGAATATGCTACCTTTGTGATTGCTACAATGTATTGAGCATGGAATTGTAATATTCGTTGTGGGCAAGTGCTGTGATTTGATAAGATTCTTGTAAATAGTGACATGTTTTCTATGCGATTGTTATTATTTTTGGCTTGAGTTGTAATTACTTATACCTGCTCCAAAGGAATTCTTTCCTAGAGTCAATAAATCTTAACTTATCTTATCTTATTTACTACTTCAGAGTTCGCCTTCATCCCTATATCCTCGGCAACGCTTAAACTTTTATATTGAAGGGAACCATTACCATGCATTTCATTTTTAACCTAATTTTCCGGATTTAATTTTTTTCCTACGACAGTTGACTTTTCCTCAGGGATTCACGTCACATACTTGAGAAATCATATATTTTGCGCGCGGAATCAAGTCCAAGCAGGTACTTAAGTTCATGAACGTGAAGAAATATACAATACCCAACTTCAAACTAACTCAGGCTCTCTATTACCTGGTATCGTCACCAAGGAAGACAACGCGATTTTTTTAAATGAGAAATTTTCGATAATTTCGGCTACAACATGTTTCATTAATTTAAATTAATTTTTAAATGAATCATCAAGAGTCTGAATTAGTATCAAACCGTCATTTTCAGCAAATAATCAACACATTCACTACTCGCACCCACAGAAAAATCTGCTAATTTCGGTTATTTGAACCCAGCCCTGAGAATAGAAAATGAGGCTCTCTGTTTAAAAGGGTTAGGAAAATTTTTCAAGCCTCGGCGATGACGGAATTTCAACGTCACGTCCTTAACAACTTTAAGCAAAATATGTACAAGTTGAATTTTATCGAAGTCTTGAAGTCACTTCCACATCATTTTCCGAGGTTCGAATATGCCGAGTCCTTCCTGCATTCACTTCCGTCAGGCGCCCTATTTAGAGAGGAATCGTTGAAGCCTCGACAAATATATAATTCTAACACCATAAATTTAGTGGCTTAAAATAATTTAATTCAACTGCTGATAAATTTTGAGAATAGGACGTCACATCTATGATATTTCCGAGGACTTTGCCGACATCCTCCTGAATAAGACCTCAGAGTTCCAGCCGCCACACCAAACCGTTTCCCATCTTGGAGCGACCCGCGCGAAATGAGGTGGAAGTAGGCGAAGGGGAAGAGACAAACTGGCGGTAAGGAAGGAGGGATGGGGTATATGGCAAGGGAGGGGAAAAACACGACAGCGCGTATAGTATAAGAGAGACGGGAGGATTTAAGGGGTATGACAGAGGGAAGGACGTAGTAAGCCGAGAGGGTAAAGGCTTTTCACGGTCTTAAAATGAGGGCGAGGGGGTGAGAGGGGATAAGCCCTCCCTATCCACGCCTAACCTTCACCCACACCAAACACAACAAAACACTTTCCTTCCTAACCCACCCATCCACCCTACCCACCTAAACCTTTACGCTCGCTTGGCAAACTGCTTGCTACCTGCCGCTCTCATCTCGTCTCTTCTTTTCCGGCAAAAGGTTGGCTATTTGTTCGGGTAGAAATGGAAGATGACGGAGAATCGACCTGGGGATAAGCGAAAAGATAGAAGGAGAGATGCTTCATTGAAAGTTAAGGGCATGTACTCAATGCTCGAACGTCGTGATAATTATCGTACAGGAAAATTTAATTTAATAGCAAGATTTCACTAATACAGTATTGTTGAGTTTTCAATGCTATCCTTATTCTGCTTGCACGTGGTACTCATAAAGTTGAAATGCTAAGAGGTGGTTTGTCATAAAAATAATTGGATATCAAATGAAAGAGCCACAAAGGCATAAAGGGAGTTAGCAGGTAATAGGGTTGAATAGAAGGCTAGGGGTAAATTAACCATAGCATTGAAGGACTAATGACTACATGCAGTCTACCATAAAACTTTCCTGAATGTGCTGGGTATTGTTTACATAAGTGCTTGTGAATATACACGTATGCACATATGATCATGATAGCTTGAATTCATTTAAGGAATATAATTGATAAAACAAGCTCTATTTTGACTGATTGTGTCAGGCTAAACTTTGTGAAACTTTCTTAACATTTTGAAATGAAAGCTATCCACTTATGAAGTCATCGTCAGGCCAGACGATGACTTCATAAGTGGTATTGACGAATTCATTAGTCGAAACCTAAGTCGTTAATAAAGCTTATGCGGAATTACTAAGTTACAGCTTTCATTTCACAAAGCGTTATTCTCTTTGAGAAGCTCATGTTTTTTCTAACTTTTTATTTTTTCAACGTAAAGTATTAATATTTCATATTTAATTTCTATCAAAGTAATTTAATGATTAAACCGGTGGTATCTCCGCAAAAGCTACACTAATGTGGCAGTCCATTTAATTTCCCATGATGATGATTCTGCAACAATTGGAAAACAATTTTATTTATTTCATATTATTCTTAATCTCTATTACCAACATAACGTGTTTGACAGCAATAAATAGTGGATACATTTGCGTTTAAAACATCATCCGCTTTGAGAAAGACAGCATAAATTATCTTGAACACGCTCCACACTCCTTTTGGTTCTCAAAAATGTTGTTCGCCTCTATGACGACACTTGTTGTACGGAGCAGGAAATCCTCACAATCGAGCAGTCTACATAAAATCCGTCTTTGCCTTCACTATTCATTACTTCCTAATCACCCTATTGGTTGCCACCCATTTGTCTCCAACTTGATCTTCTTGATAAAACCTTAATTTCCCTTGGAACCCATTTAAGCCGTGAGTTCATCAGGTCATTTCTCCCGGTCGTTCACTTAATCCTCAGTTTATAGCCACCGTTGATTACTTCTCCGACCTGACCGGTTCACCCAATGAATTTATATGAACTAAGATCCTAGAATCAAACGACGTAAATCAATCTCCAGCTCATCCCTACTATCGCCTGATGGGATACTTCAGCGCATAAATTATTTATTTCTGAACAAGCGAATAATCCTCCACAATCCATCGATAGCTGAAGATGATTGAATGCAGCTTTAAAGATTTTCACACATTTTAGGCTCCATTTCTCTTGCAAGGTTTCATTTGACCATTTTAACAATCATCAGAATTCACCAGAAAAAAGATAGATATGCACTCACACATTTCTCTGGGCTAAATAACTCTTTGTTTCCACGGTATTTTCATGATACTTTGACACTTCTCATAAAACGCCAAATACATTTCATTCTTGTATTTCCTTGTTCTCATCCCGGCCATTTCGCCGATAATCATTGTCTTTTCGGAAATAATATTCCATCAGAAAGTGTCTAATATCTGAATTTTGCTAAATTATGAGTACAGAGCCCTTTAAGTTTGACGCGAAAAGACATTTTTTTAATCGTTTAGGCTGAAGACATTGTCAAAAGATTCTTTGAAGCATCTTATTTGGTACTACTTCTTACATTTTTTCTGTGACTGACTATTTTTTTATTCCCTACCTCACAGCTTGAAATATAAAATCTGCAATAATTGCAATATGCTGAATAAGGTCTGATGGGATATTTATGGTTTTCATTTTCAATATGGCATGATAGTAAGGTTAATGGAGGAGTTACTACAATACCAAATGAACACAATAAAAACTATAGAGACCATAAAAAACGATTGTATAGTCCTGCAGAGCAGGATCAAGAGTTGATGGGCTTTTACGTTTTAATTTCAGCAGCAGTTGATATCAAACAACTATCCTCTAGATAGCACAAAGTGAACTGAATTACTTGGTTCCTTCAACTAGAATTGCAATTACGTTATCTGTGGCCACAGATATACATTTTAAATATAAATAATTTTTTGTCAATGCGATAACAGCTCAATAGGTGTTTCAACCACATGATGCTATCATAATTTTAAAAAACAATTCTCTAAAATTTCTTCTTCGCCGATCTCACGAAGGTGGGAATATTTCTCGAGAATACGAGGCATCACCCCAATTATAATTCTTCGCCAGTTTCGTCTTTCTCTCTAAACTTCCTCCCTTCCTACTCTCACTCCTTCCGACTTTCTCTCTCATATACAACCATCACAGCGAGAACCCCTTGGTAATAATGAGAGGTTGTGTCTCACGAAACGGATATTGCCCCGCCGAAAGTTTTGCTGTGGGAACTGAAGTTGATGAACATCCACCATGCCAGCTGAAAATCAAGGAGGGCGGGAGAGTGTTTGGATATCAAGAAGGAGGGGGGAGGGAAGGGTTATACTTACAAACGCACTGCACCGTACCGTCGATCCGTCGATGATGAACGGTCTTAAACGTTGCTCGCGTGATCGGATCGCTTTAGTCCGAGCAGAGGGCGCCCTAGTCTTCCACTGAGTGGTCGATAGAAAGTCGTTAAGTCGTCGTGAACTCTGCTTATGGTAGTGTGAGGGAAATTTTTCCTGAGTCAGTAGGGTGCATGAATGAATGAAAATGAATATATTGATCTAGGACGTGGTGTCCTCTAAGATCAGGAACAAATTACATACTTAATTTCCCCATCCCAGCGAAGGTAGTTTGGGCGAGATAGTTCTCTAGTCATAATGGGAACCATATTCAAATGATACGTTAAATTTTCAGCAGCTGTAGGAAGCATGAATAAAATATTGGTGGTGTATTGCAAATGTATTTCTCTTTAAAAACAATAAATAAAAATTGAAAAACGTTGTAGGTAAGAGTTTTTTAAATGAAATATCCACCAATGACATGTAACCACGAAAATTGTCCAGATGAATTAGGAAGCCTGGATAGCATAGTGATCCGGCAAATCATGAAAACAACACCATACTCACTTTATTGTTGTGTGGGATCACTAAATGAACGCAAAGGAGTTGAGGCCCTTCATTACCTGAATAATTACATCATTAAATTGATAATACTACAAACATATAATACAGCTAAGAAACAATTGTAAAGATATCAACAAGCTAATCCAACAAAGAGCAAAAAATATATACAGAGACCTTATTAAACGATCAATAAAAGGGCAGTGATGAACCAACAGTGGCAAATATCCAGGAGATAGAAAGAATAAATAAATAAAAATACATTTGATAAATTTACTCATGAATTATGAGGCATTTTATAATAAGCTACACATCTTTGACTGAAAAGTTTTTAACGTGGGGGCTTTATTTACCTCATCTGTTTAGGGAATTCCAGGAGATGGATATTATTACGTGGAATGAATTATGAAAACATATTGTCCGATGAGATAAATAGTATAGGAAACTTACATCAGTTATCGTAGTTATATTGGTGTTTTTAGGCATTTTTTGAGGGAAACACTCGAATATACTTTTATTGAGAAATAATGAATAGAGGAATGAGGCTAGGAAATATTCCCGTCGCTTTTTCTGTGGTCAGCTAACCGATTTCCGTACATACGTCGACATACATACATCTCTGAGCAGGTTGAACGCGATTCTTACACGTGAATACAGCAAACGCTGAAGTTTTAGATCAAAAACATAAAGTGAGAATGATGATTTGTATGGTGCAATGATTCACTTTTATGTTACTGAAATTTTCAGTATTTTAATAAAAATATCTAACCTGCACACAGTTGAATTTTTTTACATTAATTTTTGCAATTTCGGTCATTTTCGGTAAATATTTTTTAAGGAGGTGCTGTGAGGAGCTGATATTTTCGCATATTTGGAAGGGCGAGATATTTTATTTAAGGTAGTTTGAGCGAGATAGTTCTCTAATCATAATGGGAACCATATTCAAATGATACGTTAAATTTTCAGCAGCTGTAGAAAGCATGGATAAAATATTCGTGGTGTATTGCAAATGTATTTCTCTTTGAAAACAATAAATAAAAATTGAAAAACGTTGTAGGTGAAAGTTTTTTTTGATGAAACATCCACCAATGACATGTAACCACCAAAATTGTCAAGATGAATTAGGAAGCCTGGATAGCGTAGTGGTCCGGCAAACCAAAGGTCCGCGGTTTGATTCCCGGTCCAGGCCGAATTTTTCTCATGGTAACTTCATTTGTATTTTTCTTTATTTAATCTTTCTATCTTCTGGATATTTGCCACTGTTTGTTCATCGTGCCACGTTTTATTGATTGAATTATGTAATTATTCATTCAATGGAGGGCCTCAACTTCTTTGCGTTCATTTAGTGATACCACACAACACTATTAATGGTGCAATAAAATATTTTAATGTAACTAAAATTCTGAGTAATCAAATAATAATATCCATATATTTCTATAATTTGACTCATCTTTTTCACACGGTACGTTTAAAGTATCTTCACAGCGGTTATTTTTACGTTCCTGAAAAAATTACTGCGGTGATAATATGATTTATTTTTCAAAATAGTCAAGAAAACATGCAATTTACTCACTGCTAGTTTTTGGCGAGATCTAGATGTTAAAAATTCCCCATTAAAAAAAAGTACACTCTGGAGTGCATGCATGTACCAATTTTCGTGTAAAAAGGCTGTTTTTTTGTAAAAAAATCTCGGAGAGTAGTTCGGTCAGGGGCTGATATTTTGGTATCCTTAGAAAGGCGAGATAATTTTCTTTCAGGTGAGATCAAATTCTTTGATTTCTAGGGGAAAAGATATTTCACTCAAACTACCTTTAAAGGAGACCAAGTTCATTGAAGTCTAGGTGAAAGGACATCTCGTTCAAACTGCCTGATGAGGGTTAGTTTGTTTATTTCTTTAAGATCTCTCCTGATCAGCCCATCACTATTTGCATAGCTCTGCAAAGTACGCACCACTAAGCTCAACATTTTGCTTTTGGCACTTAACTAATAAACTTTTAACGGCATTTCTGTAAAAGCAGAATGAATAATACGGATGAAGCTACGAATATTCCAATCAATATATATCAACGGGAGGAAAGGCACCAGGAAAAAAGTTATTGAATTGACACTCTATTGACGAGCGAGTCAAATTTGTTACATTTCAAAATCATTGAAACTACCACATTCTAAGAGGCTTATCCACTTAGTTGCTGCGCCAGACAGAATTGTAACGCTTCGGATTAAAGGTGTGGAAAGTTGCGTCTCTTTCGGCGGCTTGTCCAAAAATTTGAATAGATGAATGTGTGACGCTATTCCCTGACGATGGCGTGCCTGGTGGAGCTCTGAAATAAATGGTTTCAGCTGTCATACGAAGAAAAAATTCGGAGAGTTTAAAAAAGGTACGTTATTAAGGTAATGCTGAAGTATACCTAGTGTAAATATTATTATGTAAAGTATTATAATAAATTAAATGCATAAAATACAAATTCGTCACATTTCAAGATTAATGTTTTGATCAAATCAATTGCAATTTTTTAAATGATTAAATAGCACTTTTTTAAAACTAATATAGTCGCAGTATTTTTTTCCTACTGGTGTTTCACAATTCTGTCCATAGAGGGATAAGGTGGTGGTGTAACTGGCAAACAATCGACCAGCAGTTAGTGGATCCGGGTTTGAATCCTGGTCAAAGAATTATTTTTTTCATGGTGAATATTATTCCATTGGTATACACCTTGCATCCGTGTGAGTGACTACGTACTATACCATTTGTTCATACAAGGATTGCACAATATTCTAAACAAGTTTTGTCAATCAATTGATTACGTTAATGACAATGTAACATTATTTTTTGAATTTACTTTAAATAATAACCATCAGCGACTAGTTTAAACCTTAAACCCGGTTTTATAGTGGGATCCTTCCATTCGCTCTGTGGCGCAACTTACGTCATAGCACTACCGCGCACTTGTTTTTACTTTCACTTCGCTCCACACAGAGTACTTCGATATAAATCAAAAGCAGACGGTATGTTCGCCAGCCAAAAAAGGACTTCGTTGTTTCGCATCCGCGATTTTTCTCTTATAATATATTGCCTCCAAAGGCGTCATGCATGGATAATGTTAATTTTTTTACACTCTGGGTTCAGCCATATTTTTAAAAAATTTATTCGAAATCAATTCAATAATTACACACAAAATCCTTTGCCTTGACATCCATAATTATTTTCCCCATGTATTTCATCCTTAATTTTTAAATCCATGCATCCAAATGGCCTTCCTCTTATTTTTTCCCGCATTTCTCACTCCCTAATTGTTTTCAGTAAACAACTGTGTCGCGACAATTTTATATAAGCTTACTTATTGATAAGCTCATATAAAATATCTAAAGCTCCACAGTCGTCAACACGTTCATTTTTCCACCCAGATTAATAAGACTGTTTTTAATAATACATTCAAAATATTAAATGTTAATGCAACTGTGAAAGATTAGGAAACTAATTGATCTTAATAGGCAACATTTCGCCTTGGTGTCTGATTTGAGCCACGTAACTACCACAAAATGTTTTGAAAAATTTACACCAATAAACAGAGGGTATCGAATCCACATTTAGTTGACAACAACTGTTAAACGATACATGTGGAATAGAAAATCAATTGATTTATAAAAAACAAAAATTTCACCCAAAATAAACAAATTAAATTTTTAAAGGAAAAACTATTATAATGCTTTCCTCTAATCAACTAACGAAGGTAAATGCACTAAATTTAATCGAGAATATAAAAATATATGAAATTCCAATTAAAAAGATGTAATGTGTTATGCAGAATCATTTAACATTAATGATTCAAGCTTGCTATTGCATTATTTATGATTGTATTTGTAATGCTTTAATTATTTTTCTGGTTACGTACAAAATTTATTATCCTCGCTCGCAACGGTTTTATTTTCAATTACATTTTTAATAATCATAAAGATTAAATCATAAAATACATGGCCTTCATTTGCCAAGCTCTCAACTCATCGTTCTACCACGACCCCCCATGACATAGTTTTTGTTGGAGAGAAAAGGGTGAAGGAAATCGAAAGTGGCCGGGGGTGGTGAGAGAGGCAGTGGCGTCAACCAGCGCGAAATTTTGTGGGACGACGCTAAAGCCATTATGTCGTCATATCTCATCCTTTTATTTAATGAAACGAAACGGTATATACCGTCCTCCGTCGTCGATAAGCCTCTTGTTCTGCCATTAGCCCCCTTATCACCCATACTCTGGTTCCTCTTTCCTTCCCTCCTCACCCCATCCCATCTGTTGGCTAAATCCCCTCTTCATTTCGCTCTTCTTTCGGACAGTGGGGAGTCTCAGCGGGGCCGAAGAAAACAAGCTGAGGAGCCAATCCCTCTCATGCCCTTTTGTTGCACGATCAAAATTGTAAACCTCGCCCCACAAACTCACACCTTTCCACCCCCCATCATCTCTTTTGCGTTCTCAAGACGGCCACCCCTGCTTGGAACTATACGTATATACATACATACCAATCACGCCGTTCTCTTGCGGGGTAGGATTTTCTCTCATAAACACATTTTTGCACACCTAACTCTGCTTCAATAATTTCCTCCATACTGATCTATCCTTGCAAACCTCTTTTGCCTCATTTACCCCCATACACTGCTTCATACACGTCCTCCTGTTTTTAAGGCCCCTAATATTCCTCCTCCTAAGAATTTCCTCAACGACATTCAATTACAACTTTCTCGGCCTACCTCTACCTCTCGCACCATTCATTTCACTTTTATATATCTGTCTCGTTATTCGACTCTCATCCATTCTCTCAACATGGTCAAACCAACCAAGCACACTCCTTTCATATATGTTCATTAATGGAGCATCTAAACCACATTCTTTTATTACCCACTCATTCCTGACCCTATCCATCCTACTTTTTCTGCAACCACTCTTCAGATAACTCATACCCATGGTGTTTAGCCTTCTCTTAGGTCTATCCTGACATACCCATGTTTCACCACCATACAGCAAAGTGGGGAGAAGTACGCTTTTGTACAAAACAACTAAAACTCCTTGAAATAATTAACACTGAAAATTTGATTGAATGAATTTATCTTTAAAAAGTAATTAAATACGAGGTAAATACAAGAGTAACAATGTTTAGCATGCACTCCATATGCCTAACCTGTTTTTGGGGCAAAGTCGTGTCAAAGTATGTCTAACAGTCAATATCATTTCATTACAGAATCCTCTCATTCTATTATTAGCCAGTTCTGTCAAAATATCCATGTACTCTCTTGTTTTTGATTTTATGCGAGAATTTTACCCAATATTTTCTCGGATTTTTTTTACAATATCGAAAATTACGGGGGTTATTTTAGAATAACCGATTTGGTCCCGTAATGACATTCTCAAATGTGATAAAGTGGAAGACTTCATTATATAAAAAAGAATTAGGATTAATATACTAAAAAATAAAGAGAAAAAACTATTCACCTTGACCGGGACTCGATTTCGCGTCAGAGTGTGATTTGTTTTGTGTGGCTACGTTATCTTTGAGATAAAGTTTATCAGACATTGTAAAACTGGGCCTGGGTGCAAGGTAACTTTCTGTATACATTGTATTAACGTAATAATTGTAATGGATATTTCCCTTTATTTTGATAGTATTTTTTTCGGGATAAGTGTCTTAAAAAGTAACCTTATTGATAAATTTGAGGATACGGGACTAGCCACCGTATTCACTTCACGGAGTCAACCCCTACCCACCTTTACCTCCCTCTCATTCTCAAGGCGTCCACCCCTGCTTAGAACTACATAAAACAACGAAAACTCCATGCAATTATTAACACCGTGAAATTATCCACGTACTCTCTTTTGTTTTTGATTTAATGCGGTATAATTTTGTCCAAGCTTTTCTCGGATTTTGTTGCGACATCGAAAATTACGGGGTTTATTTTAAAGCAACCGATTAGGTCCCGTAATGACAGTCTCGAATGTGATAAAGTGGAAGGCCTCCATGGTACAAAATTGAAATAGTATCTACAATATATTCTAAAAGCACCACGGAGGAATAAACCCATTGGCCTGGACAGGGACTCGAACCCAGATCCCTCGATTGCGCGTCCGGGTGTGATTTTTTTGTGTGGCAACGCCATCTTGGGGTTAAAGTTTATCAGACATTGTATGACTGGGATATTGAAAATCAGAGCGTTAGCCCGCCAGCGCAATATAAAAGTGAGGGAAATGGTTGCTGGCTTTACGTCGTGGAAGTTATCCATAGTGAATTAGATAACTTGGATAACTCCACTAGAGGGATATTAGCACGACCCGGGTTTTGATTCTTCGTGTCATCTTCAAATCACCTTCGATCTTCAGATGAAACGAAGTGTCGAAGATGACACGAAGTGTCGAAACCCAGGTTATGCTAATATCCCTCAAGTGGAGTTAACAAATCTGTTAAAAACATTTATAAAATAACGAATTTATAAAAAAGTTAACAATAATACCCCTCAAGTGGAGTTATTTTATTTGGTTCATTAGGAAATGACGTTCAATAAAAATGCTTCATGCGCACTGGCTTTAGCTCCTAGTACTGCCCAGCATAGAAAGTTCCCTCTCCATATAGTTCAATGTTGGCACTAGAAACAGCTCCATAAATTTTGAACTAAAGTCAAATTAGACTCCTCCCTCACTTCCATTAAGCGCAAACCTCTCTGAGCGCCTGATTTATGGCAGAATGGATGAAATGAATCACCTTATAAAGCAACTTTTTCTCCCTTCAACGGTCACCTCCTTAAGCAGTCATTATTTTTTGGGTCCCGAAGTAGCTGCTCAGTTCAGGTTTTACTGTACATATATGTAAGAATGTAACTTAAGCGAAGAAATTCTCAAGGAGCGCTCAACTTCTAAAACATGGTTTTGGACTGGACTAGATTTAGGGGAGGCAACCAACAGCAAGGGTCATTTGTGCCATAGGTGACAGGTAAGGGGGAAGGGTGAATGGAAACCCGGCGTCGGCATTAGCCTGCTCTTAACGAAAGGCGCCAAGGGGACCACGGTTTAACGTCTCATCCGATAGATGGAGTACTATACCAGAAGTGAGCTCCACAAGACACTCAAGTAGAGATCAGATTTTCTCTGAAAAAAATCCTCCTCTGCAGGGGTTTGAACCCTGGCCGTCCGTATGATTAGTCAGTAATCTAGCCACCACACCAATCCGATCACCAACATGGTTTTAGGGACCACGTAACCCGTTTATTTTCACGGGGGTTTCGATTTATAACTTAGAAACGACCGATGCGAATGTTACATAATACTCCCTCTGGCCATAAAAGGCCGTTCCACTTAAACAATACCTCAGCGGATAAGATTCGCAATCAAGCACAAAACTGGGGGCATTTTAGAGGTATCCTTAACGGAGAAGTCCTCAGAAATGCGACCTCCAGATGCGTCCCCCTCCGCACAATTGCGATTAAATTCACGAGGCCGGGGACCCCCGAGACCAAAGTCGCCCTTGAATCCAACAGTGGTCGTGTGAGGAGGCCCCGGGCGGTGGACGGGGTTGAAGGGGATACATGAAAAGGACCCTCCGGGCAGGAAATAGCTGGGGGATTAAGCAGGGGGACAGAGTTGCAGGAGATGGTCGCAAGAGAAAGGGGAACTGGTGAAGAGAGAGAGAGAGAAGGGTCGCGAGGTCTGGGGAATTTCCCACACAAACCGCACCCCTTCCTTCCCCACCCCCTTCACCTCCCCCCTCGAGGCGTCAAAGTAAACCAACCATCGTCGCCAACAGAGCGGTGTGTCGCATCACCTCCATCTGCCCCTCGGAGTATGAGGAAGGACTGGAAGATTAAGGAGGCATTACAGGCGAACAAGCGAATCGAAACGAAGGAAAAAGTCCAACTTGATGCATTTGAACCGTTTTAATTAGCGCATCCGGGTGATGTCCAGCCAAATCTTCCATCATCGGAAAATATTCAGTTATTACTTAAGTTCGGATTCATGATTAGGTAATTGAAATGATGCATTTTTAGTTTTTTCATCTCAGAGGCGATCATTATTTCTCATAAGGCGACGTAAGTGACGTCGAGTGCGATCCATGAAAAATTATTGGTTTGGACAAACCAAAATCGAAATATTATACTGATTTATACAATTTCCACAAAATATGAAATTCGACTCAAGAATAGTTGTAATTTGTGACATGGAATTTTATCAACTACTTTAACCCTTCAGAAGGCGTGTGGGGCACAGGGATGTCCTATAGTGCTCCATTTGTGTGTCGTTTTTCATAGGATGGCATGATATACACGTGATTTTTCAGTGGCTGCACATAATTATGTTCTCGATGTGGACATGTAACGATCACCAACGAAACATTTGTGTGAACTGTATTAAAGAATGATTTTTCTCTTAACCTCATACCTCCTAAGCTTTATGAAATATTTAAGGTTAAAAATGTGTTCATTGATTTCATAATGCAAATTGTGATCCATTTATTCTACGCTTTGGTAAAATGTTTTTTTCTGTAGTGAATCTGATCATTTTATTTCTCTCTGTAAATTATTTTTCATTTATAACTTTAATAAAAAATTACAGAATTTTGAAAAATATGTTTTTATTATTACTTTTTTAACAGATTTTGTCGTCCATTCAGTAATATTATTGTTGTCGGTTTCCTTCTCGATCGATCTCAAAATGTTTCATGATTTTTCAATAACTTTGCACCGTGTTCCACTAATCATAAAAATATGTCCTTTACTGACAAAAACAGAACTAAACAATAGATATTAGTCCATAATTATAGTTTGTAAAATTTTTACACAAAAATAAAAATTTTAGGCAGTAAAAGAATTGAATTTGGGCCACCGGTGTTGACAGCTCGCCCAACCGTGTAACAAAATTTCACGTGCCCACTGATAGTTTTACTGCTGTAAATCAAGAACAGAGCTGTAAAACAAGAAGAATTGCAGAACAAGAAATCACAATCGCATAATAAATAAGATTAATGTTCAAAACACGGGATTCGACCTCCTTTAACAGTAAATATATGTAAAAACTGCGCCGCAATTTAAAAAAGGTCAAATGTTCCTGAAAATGGTCAACGAATGACTTCTATAGTACAAACAAATCGATTCTATTCTGATTATGTACAGCGATTAAAGTGTTTTTAAAGCTTTCATTTTATCGGCAGACATTTTCATGTGAAATTCATGCATGGGCTTAATGGTGGCTTAATACAGGCTATGAACTTTGGAGACAACCTAAAGCTTTCCAACCACATGTATAATAATGTTAATTTGTGAAACAAAAACGTGAAAATAAATAATAGTAATAATATATAAAAATAATAATATTATTTTTATATATTATTATTATTTTAAAAATATTTATTTACTTTACTGAATACTATTTTTAAACAACAATTTATCGGTACATAAAGTAGGAAAGCTTTTCGTAGCCTCTAAGAAAAAACTGAGTTGAGACTACCTTCACAGCAATAATAGGCCATTACTGAAATGACTATAAAATAGTATGATACACTTAACCTAATGAACTAATTATTAGTCGAAAATATTGGCAAAAAATAGTGAAATGTATGCATGTCATCTAACGCGGAGTTGCGAGGAGGACCTGGTCAAATGCTCGAAGACTCTGAGGAGGAGAATACGAGAGGACACGAAAATATGAGAATGCATAACATCCCCTTGAATGAGCTGGGGAAAGTAAGGGGGAGGGAGAGACAGCAATAGTTGGGCAGGATTGACCTACTAAAAAAATCTCCTCCTCCTTCGCACCTAGTGTCAATTTTACTTTCCCCGCAACGATGTATGTTCGCATACATCGTATCTTGTCGAGGATTTCCCATACATTTCGCGCACCCCATCTAATTTTGACCTTTTTACGGCCCAACGATCCCTACGAGACACGCGTCGTGCCAAAAATATCAGCCATATGCCTTTTTTTTTGTTCCATATACTTTGACCTTTTATTACGACCCACACAATTCTCCGCGGCATTTCACGACAGTCAAAAATATCAACAACCAGCCCCAAAATATTAGGTCATGCTCATGCTTTGGCATTCTTCCTTACAAATTGCTACACTAGCGAGAATTTCCTTACGTTTTGGCGTTGGTCGGTAACTCCTCAACCTTATAACTTCATTAGGACTCTATACTTTTCTAGGAACGAAAGCAACAACCATACTACTCCAGTATAAAACAAATTTATTATCAATTGAAGCCTCTTTGACAAGTTACGAGGGATTAGCAAAAACCTATCCCCAATTGGCATTATTATTAACGAAAAAGTAACACTATCGTGAAACTTTTTACTAGTCGCCACGAACTTTTAACGAAAAAGTTGAGTTTTAAACATCAGGTGATACCTTATGGCAATGAAGTATGTATACCAACATGACAAAACGAAAGATGCTTCGTTAATGTGGACACAGTTTTATTACACCAAACGAAGTTGCGACAAACTTATGCCATTATCAAGGTTCAAGTTTTTTGCGAGCTTCTATATGTTTCACAATGGAAACTTTCGCTAGACTGATACAATTTTGAATAAGCTCGCGAAAAATGAACCTATGCATCTTAGTAATGACATAAGTTTCTCGAGATCTGGGTAGTTGTGAAAAACTGCAAATGTTTACAGAGTATTGTTCTTTGTTATAGTTAGAGATAATGTTACCAACGAAGAAAATTTGCAGATAGAAATATTGAGAAGGCTATCGAAGTGATCGCCACCAAAAAGTGCAATGAATATTGCAATGATCTAAAGAATTTGTTTACATTTGAAAATGGAGAATTTAATAAGACAGGTGGATATTTTGGCATTTCCTATGCGCATTGAGACTGTAGAAGGAGTCCAAACATAAAAAAATGAGGTGAAGTTGAAATGGAAGTCAATTGCAAGAAGTTTTCAACGAAAAACTTAGGTAGACCGTCCTTACCCCTAAGGCAGTACATATTTAGCCCCTTGTTTCTGAGCTTAAAGTGGTTGGATTGATAAAGTGCAAGTTTTAACGATTGCATGGTGTATGAAGTTATCCCAGTAAAACTTTCATTAAATAAAAAAAAGAGTGATGAGTGGAGATGACCTAAAACATAAAAATTTCGAACCGATTTTACTAAGGTAAAAGGAGTATAACAAAGATTGCTACTACTGATGTAAAGCGATGGAGATTCAAGGCAACGAGGTATTCAATTTTATCAATACACTCTTGTGCCACGCTCACATTACTTGGAGTGAATGAGGGTTAGATTGATAAGGGTGTTTTAATTAACTTGTTTTAACCTGATTTCCACTGCACCGCAAAAGAAATGCTGGTGATCTCTGGTTAAGAGTCGTTCAAAAAATATCTGTAGCAACCAACGCGCAAACAACATTACTGCGCAGTATTCTCATTTCATACGTTTAGAATGTTTAATTGATATTAATTAATGTATGCCCCTTGGAATGGACTTGCTTTCATTTTAGTCCACGAGAACTTCAACTTTGCTTTACAAGCAGAGTTCTGCTTGACCCTCGATTTCCTTACACAGTTTTATTTAACTACACTTTACAAGCAAAATACAGTAGCCACCGAAAACCCTAGCGCCTAACTCTGATGTGGTAAACAAGTTTACAATCGTTGGCGCTATCTTACGTTTGGATGGCAAAATTTTCACTAGTATCCGTGTTACTAGGGTTAAAAATGTTGTAAAACTGGTGTTATATTATCGATGACCTAAGCTGAAAATATATATCAGGTATAATATATATAAGGAAAATATATATTAGGCATAGATAGTTCATGCCTTACAAGTTACAACAATATTTTTCTGGCGGAAAATGAGATTTAAAAATGTATGTAACGAGAAACCATTGCATTGCCATAAACACAGTGTATTTCAGCATCAAAGTTCATCATATTTAAAGCATACTATCTTCCATAAATGACGTACGGCATAGTAACATTATTCTGTAATTCGATATTACAAATCTTACTTTATCATATGTGTACCAATCAAGTTACGTTATTCAGAATGCCTAACTATAAGGTTCGTCCTTAACTATAAGTATACTCATTTTTCAACCATAAATTATATCAAAAGAGAAACCAAATATTCTTACAGCACACTTTTCAACGCCTACAACAGCGCATGCGGTCCACAAACTAGTTAAAGAAACGTAAAACCATTAAAAATATAAATAAAATCCCTAATTTTGAAGTCGTTCATTAAGAAATTTCATAGAAAAAGTAAACAGCAGATGTTCCCTTGGCAACGTTTCAACATTCTTCACAGTATGTGCACTTAAAAAAACCGGAAGTCTGTTATTTAAACCGAAATACTTGTGTTATATTACACTGGCCGACAGTAGTTTTGGTTCCGGGGTATTTAGAGCTTATTTCATATGAATATGATGCCTTGAATGTAAATATGGCATTAGTTTTTGCATAGGAGCTCAAATTTCAAAGATATAACATTTTAGTTAAATATACGTTACACTATTTTCAGTAAAATCCATGGATCAAATAAAAAAACTAAACACGGAATTTTATACTATTATTATTATTATGTTTAGAAATACTACAGGAACATAAAAATCATAGAGAATATTGCAGTGGTATGCATCTTTAATTACCATTTATGGTTATTTATAATTATCGATATCTAATAATTATGTAATCTAATAAATATGATAATTAAAATAAGGACAGTTATTTACCAACATTTTACAAATGTTTTGCAGAAATTATAGTGAAAAAGGTGAAAAAATCGGAAATGCGGCTAGCAACTTGAATTACTAGTTTGAGACGAATAGCGCTGACATAATTTATCGATCCTTAAAAACACTTGATACTTGATTGATTAAAGTGCTGCCCTAAGCGTTAAGGGTTATGACGGCAAAGCGTGAATACATCAGTTAGTGAATCAAAAGAGTATAAACCAATATAACGTGTTTAGCGGTAGAAATAATGGCATTGGCAGTAACTCGGTGTAATTCCTTCATAATGAACCGATGAATTACTTAGTTTTCCACAAAAGACTGTTTTGTGGAAAAAGAATCTTTCGTGGAAAAATAAGTAATTCATCTTCAAACTAAGTAATTCATCATTAAAAGATAATTTTGAAAGAAACTATGTTATTAATCATTTCATTGTGTTTTGCGGTGTTTAACTACAAATGTATAGCGTGCCATCATTTAGGCCTAGTAAAAGTATGCTATTATGAAGAATGAAAAGTATGGTTTAGGAAGGATAACGACTGTACTTTCACATTCCGAGGGCTAATTAAAGGTAAGATAAGTAAAATTATAAACTAACTATTTGAATAGCTACTTATTGCTAGTAGTCCAAAGCATATATAAGAGGCAGCAGTGGCATTTAACCTCCATCGGCTGAAAAAAAAAACTTCTCAATGAAATGACAATTACCTAAGTTCTAATTAGATATAACATTCAGCGCCGGATGAAAAGACGATTTCTGCAGAATCAAATATTATTTAATATCTCAACAAAATTAATAGTGACTGAGTAACGAAGCTGTTCAAATCACTGTATTTATAGCATACATAGGGAATGGAATTACTAATTAAAAATTAGTCCAGTTTTGAAGTATTTGCGAGAGAAAATTCCGACCTACCGCTATTGAGCACTAATGGCATATAGAAAAATGATATATTTCCCACTATTGAGTGAAGTTTGCGGATAAAAATAGCCGATACTGATGAATATTGACATCCATGTCGCTGAAGATTACCTTTTTCATACCTGAAATCCGATGTGGGTATGTAATTCTACCTATGAAATAAATAACCAACTATTTTTTCGATGCCGAAGCTTGAAATACCACCGACAATGGATCAAAGAGCGGTTGAAGTGCACACAATCAATAGGCATATAGGCGTGGCAGTGGAAATTGAGGTCAACGAACCGTAGAAAAGTCTGGAAAAGGCTAGCGTATGGGGAACTCGAAAAAACTAACCATTCTCGCTAAAATCCGTCATTCAGCGCTTTGGAGAAATATGCGTTCTGTTCTACTCGTAACCGAAATGGGAGAACCAACCCAAAGCCCTAATTTCACCCAAAAAACAACTCCCAAAACCACTAATTAATAAAAAAGTCATCCATTCGTCCTGATCTCTTCGCCAAAAGACGTAAAAAGGCTTTGACCGCGGCAGACGGCGACACAAAGCTTCAATCCAACGCCGATGAGCCAGGCTATGACTGAGGGGGAGGTTGGGCTGGACGTCTGGGGGTTTGCCATGACGGGGGGGGGGGGGGACACGACTCGGCGATATTAATTTACCCCACATGATCGGGGGAGGATCCCAAGGATGGCTGGCTAAAGGGTAGAAGGTTGAGCAGCGGGTTGTTGGGGGAGAGGGGAGGGACGTGCGGATGGGGTGGAGCAGGGAGGATTTCAGACCCAAAAACCAGCCATTCCGTGGATACGCCACACCGTAGTGCCCGATCGTATGTCATTTGTTATCCTGGGCGGACGGAGAGGGAAGAGAGAAGAGGAATGGGAGATATGATGGTGAAGGGTGATCCCTTCACCGCCCGTCTCGCCCCTAACAAACCCTTTGCTCGGAAGGGGGGGAATTTAGCAAGGTTAATGAGGGGATTTCGCGGGAATTATGCGGAATAGCGAGCATGGGGGGGGGGAGAGGAATGGTGGAAAGGGACAGGGGATTTGATTGTGGAATTGAGAAGTTTGTTCGCGTGTGCGTCACCAACCCCCGCCCCCCTCTTCTTCCCCCCCAGTGGGGCGGGGGAGCGTCGAGAGGGCCGAAGTTTCTGGCTGGGTTTCGCAGGCAATGCTGCTGGGCCTCTCCGTAAGGGGAATGGGTCTACTGGATGGATGTATTGAATGGCATGAAACGAAAGGCTGGTGCATGCGTGTTGTAAGAGTGTGCAGGGGGGGGAGGAGAGATGGGGAATGCCGCAGAGGGGGGGGGGTGGGAGGTTGATGAGGGTGAGTCGGGACGTGATGCGGGACCGTATCACGCCTTTCATGTCCTTTCCCTTCTCCTCGCTCTCCGCCATCGAACCGTGATAAATCGCCGGTGACCGGATCGTCGGAGTGAAATTTTAATGCTACACTGATTGATTCAATAGATGTTCCTGTCACTTCCAGCTGTTGGGCGATTTAGCTTTCTGACTTGTGATGGGCGATGTTGATAAAACTATCAGAGCTTGATGCGTGGAATGGTATTTTGACGAATCCATCTGAAAAAAAGTGGACAAATCCATGGGTTGCGTAAAATCATACTAGGTTCTCAGTGCTCAATAGCAAGGTCCTCTGATCTGGGTCCCCTGAGTTACCCTAATTTCTGATGTATCGTGGAGAACGCAAACAAAACATATGCGAAACAGCATTAAAGAAACTAGGTTTTGTTAAGCGTATAATAGGAAAGTCCTCGGATGAAATAGTAAAAGAGAGATGTTACTTATCTCTGGTTAGGTGACGCCTCGACTACACCGCGAGCGTTTGGGACTCTGATAAATATTTAACTAAAAAATTAATAAAATTCAAAGAAAAGCTGAAAAATTCATTAAAAACTGCTACATGCGAAAATATAGTGTTTCACAACCTTTTGAGGGATTAAGGTGGGACCTAGAGACTCGGAGGCTGCACGCTAGGCTTAGGTTGCTTGAGAAATTCAGAACTGGTAGGTTTCAGAGCTACACTGAGAATATTATCATGACGCCTCACTACATCTCTAAGTCTGACATAAGCGATAAAATAAGAGAGATAAATTGTTAAACAGATAGGTACAAAAACTCGTCCTCTCCGGGGACAATAAGCGATAACCATAAAAACTTAGCTCCAATAAATACACTCCCATAATACACGTCACCATTTCACCTCCCAAAACCTTATCCCTTACATCTTTACGCGGCTGGTGTCCTAACACCTCCTCCCACACGCGTATGTGAGGGCTCGCAGGGCATAATGTAGATGTAGATACCTTAACTCGTGATGAAAATGAAGGCTCAGAGCTAAGCTTTCGAATGCGCGGGTGTCCTGAGCAAGTATTCTATATTCTTATGGGTAAGAATACTTCCATCATAGGAATCAGCTAATTATTTTATATATGTTTTCCTCTTTATATTTACATTGAAAATGTATATATGAAATCAGCATAATGGGAAAATGATTATGACAAAAATATGGACATCCGTTATGTTTTGCGCATTGTCGTAAATAGTTTTTTGTCATTAAAATAACACGTATGCATCAAAGCCATGATGAATATAACAAATTACCGCGTGGAAATTCTGAGTTCCCTAAGAATTATGCTTAAATACCATAAAGAAGAGCCCAAAACCTTTGAAAACAGTGGTTATAAAGGCTTTCATTCACTTTTACTCGCGCTCGACTGTAACTGTCATCCGCAGAAACTGAATCCATTTCCGAACACGTGATACTGGGTTGATCGGAATAGTACGAAAAATGAATATGGAAAAATATCAATCTTCAGCACGCAAAACAATTAAATTGAATTCGAGAAGTGTTGGCTACTCAAAGAAATTAGGCCAACTCTAGTCTTAATGAATGGAATTTTAATTTATTTAACATATTTAAGGCCGGCTGCAGAAACGTGATATATGTAATCAATAGGTTATGAAATTTTGCAGTACAAAAATTCCGTTCGTTTGATTTCCGGCAGAAAAATAATCTAACTTTTTGTTTCAATAGTTACCTCAAAACTTATTTGATTCGATGGAGTGGATATGATAACTAATGAATTCTATAACCTTCCTATAATGTTCCCCTGCCTTTCCATCCATAAATTAGATTGTTCACCAACCCCTCCCCCCCTTATGGTCTTTGGTTACTATCGTAACTATCAATAAATAACATGTAAACAATTGTACCTGAGAATACAGCATACTGCGAAACGCGAAGTCTTCTTATCTATAAAAATGAAAGTGTGATTATGCGGTCAGTTATAACTACCAAACCAAACGGAATGACGTAAAACTTTGTAACATGATTCATTATATCACTCCAAAAGTTTATGGCTACTTTTTGTTTACGTAATGGTCTCGGATTCAACTCCAGAGGAGTAAAAGCGTTTCCATAATAAATACATGTAAAGTTCGTTTTTCTGGCATGCAGACCTTTTTTCTATTGCATATTTAAAGTAGAATTAATGGTTGAACAAAGTTGCGACAAAAACAATTGGAAAGAAAAATAAATAAAAATTCTGATCATTGCAATTGATTTTTGTTTTTCTTCCGATTCACGTTCAATTTTGAAAAAAACAATTAAAAAATTGCTGAAAATTCAGCGTTTTTGGTACGCTGTCCCCTTGACGATCGATGGCATTGTTGAAGTCGAACCTTATATTAATGTGATTATAATGATGTGATAATATTAATGAACTATATGATGAATATAGACCCAAAACGTATCCTCGTCGTATCTTAGACGATTCCATATAATTCATAAGAAATGCATTTTGCGCGATATATATCGATATATTATCATTGCTATCGATAGTATAAAATAAGTTCAATGTTTTCCACACCCGTTGAATTTCAACGGGTACCTTCCGCTAGTACATTAATAAATATTAGTGGAAAAGTACATGGATTGTTTTAATATGAATTCTATAAGTAATTAAGATTGAAAAACAGGCAATTAACCGCTTGCAGGATAGATTTGTTGATATAAGAGTTACTGCAAGAAGAGAGACGAGTTGATTTACTATTTACTCACGCTGAATTACAAATAAGAGTGAACAATTCTCTTATCTGCATATAGAGTGTGCATACATAAAATAAATATATACGCATTTAATCCAGCGGAGATAGTGTAGATAAAAAATTCGAAGCAATGGCTACATGTGGAGTAAGTAATGGAAACAAATACTTGTTTAACTCAATAACTGGGACATTTATAGATTATGATCGCAATTTACAAAAAAATATTCGAGCGAAAAATCATATAATTTTACGCCCATAATATGATGCTGCTTTTTCGTTACTTTGAGCATTTTCAACAAACTCTATCGCCTACTTTAGGTAATATCGCGCATACTTGAGGCTTATCGTGCAAAGATTAGTATAAAGGTGACAGTAAGATTCTTTTCAAGTCTTTTTTTTATGTCTGATGAAGAATCACGCCTAAAAAAACTTCCTGAGATGGAAAAATGACTTAGTCCCAAGAGATTTCTTAGTAACACTTTGGATTTTATTCTGTTCTCGGGATGAGGTAGGTTCTTACACTTCAGCGATCCCACTGAGCCACTCATAGATCGTCATCAGGTTCCCATTAGAGGTAAAAAAAACAACCTAAGTGGTACACAAATCGGTAACTCCTTTATTAGCAGGTGAGAATTTCATCCTGCCGACATCGAACAAACGCTTTGAAGTGACTATTTTAGTGTTTGCAGGAATTTTTTCACGCTAATGTAAGCCAATATTTTCATTTATTCTCATCAAAAGGGAAAATAATACTTGGATAACTTCCACTTTGAATGCATCAAAGTAGTCAAGGCACCAAACAAATCGCCATCATCATCGGTCGTTCAATCCTACGATTGGTTGAATGCAGCCCACCATCCTTCCCTATCTAATGCAAGTTCCCTTACCCCCTGGTATTTTGCCTTCTGTACTGTTTTATTTATGTTTTCCATGAACTTACTTTTGGGTCTTATTCTGGGGACTTTTCTCACTATTTTTTCTTCAATTATGCTCTACACAAACCCATTGTTTCTCAGCATGTGTCCAATCCATCTTGCTCTACTTTTCTCCATCGTGTTCCATATGGTCCTTTCCTCTTCTACTCTTCTGTATACTTTATCGTTTTATTTATATTTACCAGATTTTGAAGACTATAGGAGGGTGCTGAAGATAAAATGGACAAACAAAATAAGAAACGATGAAGTGTACAGAAGAGTAGAAGAGGAAAGGACCAGATGGAACACCATGAAGAACGCGATGGATTGGACCAAATAAATAATAGCATGTAAAATCACGAAGTATTTCACTGTCCTTCTGAGAATTAATTAGATTATTTTCACACGGTTATATCGACGACAATTGCTTCCACTTGTCCACTTATCCACTTCCACATACATCGCCAATGGCAGAATTAGTATTCTATGCTTGGAGCAAGGATGAAAATTAAAATTCCACCGAGGCCACCCTTCCAACCACCTCCCCTTAGTCCCCGGTTGCTGTGGAATGTCCCACCGGAAATCGCGAATCGCTAAAATCCCTGAGCGGGTACATATATCCCCCACAGCTCAGTGCATCACACATCCTCCAGCCTCGCACAGTCCGTGAGTCTCGCTCTCTCTGGTTGTAAACCCTCCCTCTCCCCCCTCTCCCTCGGCCGCCGTAAAATCCAACACATAAATGGCACGGCGCGCATTCCAGCTTCACGTCCGACGAGTGGTCACATTTCGCGGCTTCGGGAATAAATGCGGGGCTCACGGTTGCTCCAGCCGAGTCGCCTGTGCGTCCTGCCTTTCGCCGATGTCACACAGGGTCACGTTTTGGTACCGACGGGCAGTGATTAGGCTGTCGGTGATTTTGCCTAATCACCCCCAACCCTCATTCCCCTTTACGCGCGGGTATAGGTCGATGCGAAGCTCTATGTAAATGCCCTTTGTCGCCTATTCCTGTCATTTTTTTTCTTTTTAATCGGACACGCCAGAGTAAAGAGATGCTGTCATGCCTACTTGTTTAGGCCTTGACCTATTCAAAGTTTTTTCATTACCCCCATCTTGCTTTTATCACCAGTTCAGAAATGGATTACTGGACATCATGGATCCGGGCTGACAGCAATGCCAGTGAGTTTCACTCAATCGGTGTGAGGAATTAATGAAATAAAAATGAACTAGGCTAGACAGAATTTTTCTGAGCTTAAGTAATGAGAATTGATGGTAATTTAATGAAAATTACGAGATAAAAAATAATTATCGTACATGACATTTCTCAAATATTGATTATAGAGGGTAATTGTACTAGGTGAAGAAGTTGACTCAAATGGGGTTACTTGACATCATGGATCCGGGCTGAGAGCAATGCCAGTGAGTTTCACTTCTTCAGCGAGAGGAATAATTAAATAAAAATGAACTAAGTTAGATAGAATTTTTCTGAGCTTAAGTTAAGAGGGTTAAATTTAATAAGAATGGCGAGATAAAAATAATTATTATAAATGATATTTATCATATACTGATTATGGAGGAGGATATTTGTACTTTGTTGGTCAAACAATGCTCGACAGAGTGAACGAACTGCACTTAGAGTTATCCAGTGCAATTTCACGGGGATACTGGGATCTCGTCGATCGAATCACGAATATTTCGGGGTGCTATACCTTTCAAATAACGGCTCTCAGACTGAAGAAGAAATTTGAAGCCCTTACAGAAAAGCAGTCAACGGCTAAAGCTGAACTTCCAAATACAGAACACAACTTAAATGATGTTGTTCTGAGTATGGATGCCATTTCTGCGTTGTCCAAAGGACTCAATTTTGCCGTGTCTCCTAATCACATTCCAACCGAAGAAATAATCACTGGTGTGGAAACAGCAATTCGTGGACTCTCAATGGGTCAAGCCGAAGATATACGTCATGATGTGGTGCGAATCCTTCGCCAAAGCAAACCGTCTCACCCTAACCCAGGGCCGCCCACAGGGGGGGATGTATGGCGCAAGTAGCGCCGTAAAAACAATTTTGGGGGTGAATAAAAAATTTGGGGGGATTTTTAAAATGCATAAAGAAATTCACAAAATGTACATACCTTTACCCGTTTGCAGTAATTTATATAGGTATCGAAAGGCTATAACGATAAATGAATGTTAAGCGTTAAGTGCAGTATAGAAAAACATCGTGCTGTTAAGGAGAGTCATTCAGCCAGCCGAAAGCTTCTTTTATTTCGGTCGCATCTCTCTGTACTCTTCCTTGACTGCCGCAACGCGCCGCCGTCGAGGCCACCATAAGATCCCCGAACGCAACCCAGTAGCATACCTGACTCAGCACCCCTCCTGGCTTATTCCCGACCCCTCCTCCCAACATCTGCCAACGGGTCAGGCGCGTAGCCATGGGGGGTTTGGGGGTTAAAACCCCCCGAAATTTTTCTACGGCGAGAAAAAAGAGAAAATAAGAGAGGAAGGGAAAAGGATAAAAAAAGAGGAAAGAAGAAGAGAAGGGAGAGAGTTATGACACCAATATTTAACACTCTCTTTCGCTTGACCGTAATAATTTCATCTTTCGCTTCAAAATTCGCTCGAGCAAACTACAACTACCGAGACATGCATGTGTGGAATTGTAAAGTATTCTTCACTTTATAGCGAGTCTTTTAGCTTTTAGCACTGTCGTACGTCCAAGCGTTGCGGCGCAGCCGCGTGTCGCGTATCGTGGCTTGTAGTGAGGGGCAGCTTCTTGCCGTGGACGAGCCCCTAGGAAAACTGGGATTTTCTTCACCCACAAGCAAACATGAGAGGTTTCGTCTTCAACCGCAACCTTCGGAACTTTGTGGATACTTTTTTCTACACAATTTTGCAGATGTAGGCGACAATGCTGAGAGCGAAATGAGGCTGAGAGCGAAAAGAGGCGACAATGAGGCTGAGAGCGAAAAGGATCTGAGCGAGGTACTTGAGGCAATGGAGGACAACCTAACAGCAGGATATAATATGAACATTAATGTAGATAAGACCAAAGTACTTAAGGTTAGCAAGTATGGGGGACAAGCTAAAGTGTATTTAAGGGACAGGCGATTAGAGAACGTAGAGGAGTTTACCTACCTGGGAAGCAAAATAACAGCCGATGGAAGGAGCAAAAGAGACTTATTAAGTAGAATTCACCAGGCAAAGAAGGCGTTTTATCAAAAAGGGAAACTCCTAACATCCAGAAATATCTGCCTAGACCTAAGAAAACGCCTTCTTCAAACTTATGTGTGGAGCATATTTTTATATGGAAGTGAGACCTGGACGTTGGGCAAGGCAGAAGAGAGGAGGGTGGAAGCATTCCAGATGTGGTGTTTCAGAAGGATGTTAAAGATTCCCTGGGTGGACAAAATCAGTAACGAGGAGGTTCTCAAACGTGTGGGGGAGTCTCCTTGTCTGCTGAAACTACTGAAAAAGAGAAGAAATATCTGGATCGGGCACCAACTAAGGCACGAAACATTGCTGGCCACCATCTTAGAAGGCACTGTAGAGGGAGCCAACTGCCGGGGCAGGCCTAGGTTGGAGTTTATGGGCCAAATAATGAAGGAGTTAGGCTGCTCCACTTATGTGCAGTTGAAAAGAATGGCACAGGACCGAAGAGTATGGAGAACTGCCGCCAACCAACCTTTGGGTTGATGACTTAAGAAGAAGGCGACAATGTTTCGATGTAGTGACTAGGTCTCAAGGTGACGGCAATATGGCGCAGAAATCGGAAAAGTATCCAACCGATTACAGGTCGTTTGGCCGGTTAAGGGGCGGACCAGCCACCTGCTATGTAGGAAACGCTTCAACTGCAGCCCTCCTCCTGTCTGACAAAAGGGAGACTTGATCTCGATGAAAGGACAAGGGTGCAAAAATAAACTCCAGATGATTATAGTATCAAAAGAAGATCAGGGTCAAATATTCACACCGCAGGAATCTGATCGCATTTAAGGGCTTAGAGAGGAATATCAAGAAAGCGAGGCCAAAGTCAGTGAAGTAGCCTCAAAGGAGGTTTCTTAATGAAGGATTTAACTTCGTCCAAATAAGGAATGGGAAGAAATTTTCTCGATTTGTTTATTTTCTGTTTCATCTATTTTGTTTCATTCTTTCTGCTATTTTTTGACGTCACATTTTGCTCTAAAAAAGTAAAAATTCCTCGGCTCCTCACTGCCGGTCTGTGATTGGCTTTTCCTCTTCCACCACGGTTTCCGTCATGTGAACCCAGCTTCACCCATATCAGCCCAGCCATATCAGGGAAGAGAATTCTCTTCGTCATTGTTATTTCATTTTGCCAAAGAATAAGTTACCAACCAGTAGCTAGATATCATAGCTAATAGACGCAAGTTAATTGTGCTGATGGTGAAGCAGAAACTTGAATGAATTTACAGACTAGAGAAATGGAAACCGGGGATAAAACTATCCAGAGATTATAGCATTGACATTTAAACGGTAAGCGACATTGAAAAATGTAAAACTAAATTCATGGAGTATGCTAAGACTTGTAATCATGCTGCAGGACTTTCAAAGCACTAATCCATCAAAAAATCTTAATACGATCATTGATTTACCCAGAGATGAGCTGAGGCTATTGTAAAAGAGACAGCGAAGTCGAAAGCAATTGGCATTGCAGGGTGAGTTTAATGCTTCATTTGGGTGTCTCACCAGTTTCAAAGAGAGGCATGGCATTCGTGAACTTTTTATTCAAGAAGAACGACTTAGTGCCAACACTGCCACTGCCAATGCATCTCGGGAGGAATTTCAATAATTTTTGATAAAGGAGCATTATGAATCTCATCAGATTTACTATGTTGACGAGACCGGTCGTATTAAAAATGTTTGCCGTCAAGAACCCATGCATTTGTGCGAGAAACCCATTCTCCCGGTCACTAATCCACGAAAGAACGATTGACCGTTTTGTGCTGTGGCAATGCTCTCTGCTGCTCCTTGTTTGTAGCCAACACTGGGTTTGGCAAGAGAAGTCATGAACGAGGTAGCCAACTTGTCTATTCAAAATTATGCATGAGGAAAGATGCTAAGGAAATGTCTAAACGCCACCTGAACCCTCAACTCTACAATGACGCAAGGGTGTCTATAGCTCTTTTCAACCTGTTGCAACAAGATTTAATCTCCCCAAATCGATTCCGCCCTCAAGCGAGAGGTAATGTAAAGATTATCCTTGTTTTGAACTGATATGATTGTAACATGTCTTGAAATGGCTAAGAGATACTTTAACGCTATTTTACTCCTTTCAGAGAATAGAAAAAGTGTCAAACCCATTATAAAGACAGTTATATTTTGCGGTCGGAAGGGTTTGCCGTTTGTCACCATAGGGAGGCAGGTGAAATTCTTCCTGAGGAACAAGAGAAAGTTACGAAGGATGACAAATTTCGGGCTTCACTCAGACTCAAAGTTAACAGTAATGACACGGCTATTGCTTTACATTTGGAATCAGCTGCTGGCAATGCAAAATATACATCACCTGAAATCCAAAATGAAAAATTAGCTCTTGTCAAGATACTATAGCTAAACACTCAGTGGAAGAGAACAACCAATCAAAAGGGTTTTCAGCGTAAGCAGACGAAATCACAGTTGCCTCTAAAACAGAACAACTTGTACAGATGCCTCTAAAACAGAACATACGTTACTTGAAAAATTATGAGGTGAAATAGGTCTTTCTAATTTTTGTCCTGTCACAGATTTAAGAGAGATAGCACAAGGTGATGCCACCATCAATATTCAAATCAGCATGATCATAGACAGAAAGTACATATTTGGGTATAGCTAAGACTGTGATAGTAGATAGTCAATGAGCCCTCGCTTTCATGGTGTACAAGCTTACAACCCTCTTGCTATTTATGTTCACTGTAGTTATCACAGCTTCAATCTTGCAGTTTCTGATGCATGTGGTTTTCCAGTCATTACGAATTGCATGGCTGTTGTGGCGTCCGCGTACGACTTCTTCAGGTATACTAAGAGAAACAATGAATTGCAGAAGGCAACTGAATAGTTGAAACCTCAAACTACAGCCACTTTCTTGAAGATACTTTGTGCCATTCGTTGAGTTGAGTGACGCGATTCAGTTCCCACCTTCATTGATTTTCTCAACTCTGTTCTACAAGCTCTGTATCAGGTCATATCAAACTGGACTGACAAGTGTTCAATCTCGGCTGCAAGTACGTTGCATTGGTCCACTCAAGACGCAGGGTTTCTCATTGCTGTGCATGTTGTTGCCGAGGTTGTTGCTACCAGCCTCCCCTTGAGTCACTTACTTTAGATCAAAGCATGGATCTTGTTCAGGCAATGCCTTTTGCTGACACCGGCCAAGGTACCTTGCAGAAAATGCGAGACGATGCTACTGAGCATTTTCACAAGGTTTCCACCAGAGTTCAGCAAGCAGCTACAGATACCTAATCGACTCTAGTTTTTCCTTGAATTTATTGATAACTCTCACAGTTATGTGCTTTCGCTATATTTCGCTTTGCGTAGCAACACTGTGAAAATTCGAAAAAAAATTTGAATTCCAAAGGTCCGTATTAACCGTTCTTGCCTCATTACAGTATTATCAGGGATAAAAGAAACGAACCTGAACAACACTCGTCATCTGGCATGCCAGGTTCGTTTCTTTTGTCCCTGATAGCACGTGACGTCCATTGCCATGCCACTGCTTTCATAGGATTTGAACTGGAAGTCCCTCGCCGATATGTCTTTCAACTACACAGGAATGACACCCCTGCCTCAATCTCTGAGGAGTATTTCAGGCAGGCTGTATTTATTCCTTCTTCAGATTGATGAAAGACTGCTGACACATCGCAATCTCCTGACGTGCTTCAGTTGTATTTTTCTTAGTAAGGAGGCCTGCAGCTAGGGCTTGAATTCTGATGCCTCGAAGCAGGCCAAAATCCTGCCTGCAACTTATTCAGATTACCTTGATTGTGGAAAAGACGAGTTTCTTGGTGAAATGACAGAGTATTATCGGAATTTTCCAAAATAGGCAGACCCACCAAGAAATGCTGTAGACCCTGTAAAGGTACTCTTCTTTTTTTTCTGAGAGCATATCGTTACATATTCTTAAGCATTAGCGACTTCGTCAAAATTTTCGCTCACTGGCTTTTGTCATAGTTATTTTATGTCCCTTCGTTGGCCGACTGCATGTAAATTCTGCGTTCTTTCTGGCTCTCAGTCCTTTGGTTCTGTATGTTTGTCTTAAAGACATCTTCCAAGTAGTGCGACAGATGCTGGAGATTTTGTGTGTCCTGCCTGTAACAATTGCAACAGCAGAATGATCTTTTTCAACCCTCAGATATTTGAAGAACTATATAAGAACGTGCTGTGCGCAGAACAGACTTAATACTCTTACTCTCCTGTACATTCACTCGGACATTCCATGTACACCTGACATGGTTTTTGCCACAAAAACATGGCGCCTCCGTCTTAAAATATATTCCTTTTGTGTTCCGTGACTCGGTTATGCTGTGTGGCAAAGATATGATTAATTTCAGTAATCATACGATATTCACATTTTTCAATCATCGCAATACTCTTTTGTAAGAGAGCAATGTAATGCGAATTAAACTAGCCCCTGGTTGGTAGGCAACCATAAGCATAATTTTTATGTAATAAGTAGCTATATACCCGCAGGGGGGGAGGAGGGGGTTGTTATTGGTTTTGGTGGGGAATGCGCCATCAGCATTGGGGGGGAAGGGCCCCCCTGCCCTAACCTTTCATCTTCAGAGCTTCGAGCAATTAAAGAACTTCAGCATAATAAAGATATCTATATCCTACCGGCTGATATGAGGAATGCAGCTGTACTTGTTTCCAAACAGGATTATAACATATAAATCGGTTCCCTCTTGGATGATAACACATACAAGAGACTAACCAAGGATCCTCAGGCAAAAACGGAAATTCAAGTAAGAGAGGCCATCAAAAAGTCATCCATTCCAAATGAAAATCATTGGAAAGTACTTCCGTGCGCATCGAAAATTCCACGCTTATACGGACTTCCAAAAATTCACAAAGAAGGAGTACCGCTAAGACCGATAGTGAACACCATTGATTCTCCAACATACAAATTAGCACAATTTATTTCCAGAGAAATCCAGTCCTTCACAGGAAACTCCGATTCATATGTTAAAAATTCGGCGCATTTCATCGAACTTCTGAGGGATCTAAAAGTAGTACACGAAGACATCTTAGTAAGTTTTGACGTCGTGTCCCTTTTTACTAAAGTTCCCATCGGCGATTCAGTAATCATTCTCTAAAACTTAACGGAGGAAGGGTTACCGGATTATGCCCCCGAACTTGCCGAATTTTGCTTAAGAAACAGCTGCATAACGTACAACGGGGAAATATACTCCCAAAGAGAAGGAGCGGCAATGGGTTCTCCTCTGTCACCAGTAATCGCTAATTTATACATGGAGAAATTTGAAAACGAGGCTCTGGCATCCATCAAACTAAAACCATCCTGCTGGCTTCAGTACCTGGACGACACTTTTGTTATTTGGCCACACGGAAAAGAAGCTCTCGAAAAATTTCACGAACATCTGAACAGCATCCACAAAAACATCAAATTCACAAAAGAAATCGAAGAAAACGGTTCCTTACCTTTCCTTGATATACTAGTCAGACGAAGGCAAGATGTAATTCTCGGGCACTCAGTTTATCGGAAGAAGACCCACACAGACCGATATTTAAATGCGGCTTCCCACCATCACCCTTGCCAGAAGTCCTGTGTTATTAAAATTTTAAATCATCGAGCCAGCATAGTATCGGACAGCGAGAATTATAAAAAGGAATTAGAGCACCTTCTTTTGATTTAAAAAGAAAACGGGTACTGACACTCATTCATAAAAAGAGCGTTGAATTTAAAAATTGAGGATAACGAGAAGAACGAAAAGACCAAGTCTCTAGCCTTTGCCAAGCTACCATACGTCTCAGGTACTACGAACCACATAGCTCGCACCCTACGACGAGCTAGGATTGAGACCAGATTTGGTACAGTAAAGAAAATTAGGAATATGCTGCCTTCTGCGAAAGATGCTATTCCGCCTCTCAACACGGAGGGTGTGTATGAGATTCCATGTACCTGTGGCTCAAGCTATGTGGGGCAAACCAAACAACCAATTAAGATCAGGCTAAAAGAGCATAAAAGAGCGCTAGAAGCAAGGCAGTGGATGACTTCAGCCGTCGCAGAGCGCATTATGTCAGATCCAGGGCACAAGGTACTCTTCGACGAGGCTAAAGTTCTGGCCAAAATTAGTCTTTATTATCCTCGACTAATAAGGGAAGCAATCGAAATAGCCAAACGACCATCCAATTTTAATAGAGAAGACGGCTATCGCCTGAGCAGGGTATGGAAAAGACACGTAACCACCGAAGATCTTTAACAGCACGCATCATTTTTTAAATTAAAAACCCTTAACAATTGTCAACCGTCTCAACAAAGAACCTATATATAGAGGCAACAAAAACCAACTCTTTCATTCTCCTGACGATGTTCTCAGTATGAAGAACGAAACGTTGAGTAAATTTAAAATGCCCAAACAAAGATTATTGATTATTAGTTTTATAGTCGTATAATGTGTTTGAATTAAAAATTTATTGATAATTATTTTGATAGTCTTATAAGCATTAGACTATAAGACTTTGAAAGCTAGGCTTGTGATTAAAGTTGTAGGGCACAAACTCGAGCAAGTAGAGAATTTTATTACTTAGGTAGTACGCTAGAAGAAAACAGGCGTAGTAGGAACAGACATACGGAAGAGAATAGCGCTAGCTAAGGCGTTTAGTAATAGAAGGGAGCTAATGGGACCTTGAGTAAAGATGTGAAGAAGAGGCTGGTGAAGAGCTTGATATGGAGCGTAGTGTTGTATGGGGCAGAAACGTGGACCGTCAGAAAAGGTGGACGAGAATAGGCTACAGGCATTCGAGATGTAGGTGTGGAGAAGGATGGAGAAGGTCAGGTGGGACGGAGTGGAAGACTAACAAGGAAGTGCTTGAGATGGTGGGCGAGGAAAGGATATTTCTGAATAAAATCCGGATTGGCAGGGTAGATGGCTGAGTGGTGTTATAAAGGGCGATAGGTTGCTCAAGAATGTAATAAAGGGAAGGGTGTTGGGTAAGCGAGGAAGGGGAAGAAAGAGGATAGGTTTCATGGACGGGATGAAGAAGGGTAAATCGTATGCCGTGGCAAAAAAGGATATATACTAGAGCAAGATTGGGCCCTGAAAATGTACAAAACCTGTAGGAGATTCTATGACATTCAATAAAGCCTACCTTAACCCGAGGAATTAAAAGTGTGAATTAAAACGTCATTTATTCATAACAGTCAAGGCACTTTCATTTCCAGTACAATTATTCGAAAATTAGGCAATCATTACTTTAGAACAGTTCACTTAGTACTGACGGCTAGGTATACTTCCACCCATATACAAAGGCCCTCCAAATAAACGAAGACTCCCAATGGATCTGAAGCGAGAGTACACTGAAGGCAAACAAATTTGTCTGTTAGACGTATTCCTTCGGCTTTGGAGCCGAAATATCATCGAAATGAAGATGAATCAGTGAGGATGAAAGACGACAGATGTAGATGCCACTGAGTCTAAAACCTAACGACAGCCATTTCCAATACTATGGCGGAGTGAAATCGGAGCAAAGCGTCCTTCGTGGTCGCCTCGGCCCAAGGTCCCCTCAGGCCCTCGAGGGACGTACGCTGAGGATCCGGAGCGAGGTAAGGTGAGGGTAAATGGGGGCGGGAAACAGCTGGTGCATCCCCGTCTATTCCCCTCGGGAGATATATGAGGATAGCGATGGCGGTGAGGGAGGGTGCGGAAGGAGCGGCTCGGCCGCGCCCCGGGGACAGTCCGCAATTAACGTCGAATCCACGGCCTAAGTTCCTTCATACTCGCCAAAAATGATCTCTCCGGACCGAACTCACTGAAAGAGACCAGATTATCGGGCGGAGACTCAACTAGGAATGCCCTCGGGCGTGGTAAACCTTACTCCAAATGCCTACCCGTTATCGAACGGGCGTGCAAGACTTGAAAAGCACCTAATAATCTCACCTCTACGTCTCTCTCCTACACTCCACCACGCTGATGCAAGTTACTCCTCATATTCCGGGAAAAATATTGGTGTTGGTTCCCACTGGGCCAAAAGATATTTTCGTTTCCTGTTGACCTGTATCTCACTCAAGTAATCTTTTGAGCAATCAACTGATCACCATTTAACTATGCAAGCGAGTGTATATGGAACAGCAAAGCAAAAATAGACAACATTTGCACGTTAAAAACAGATTTATGATGCCTTCCACAGTAACTCCCTATATTGTCGTAACAGATCAGAAGTTTAATAGCCTAAACTCTATATTTTCAAATGCAGCATCACAAGTCAAGTCAATGTTGCGAGGAAAACATTTGTCGAATAATATAGAAAAAGTAGATAAATTTCATTCCCAATTTCTGCTGAAATAAGGTGGAATAAGGCTAGGCGTTTAATTTTTATAGCATGTGTATGTAGACAACTCAGAGAGCAGAAAAATGAAATCGTGATGCTACATTATATAACACCGTGCAGTTTTATTCCATGTTAACCTTGATTAAATATTGAACACCATTTCAGCAAAAAAATTTGCCATTAGCTAAGAATCTATATTTCATTTTATTCGTTTCTTCATCTTATTCTGTCTATCATATTATTGGGTCAGGTTATTCCATTACTCGTCAGTTTATCATCAAAGTCAATTGCTTTTCTTCCACAACTTTGTTGGAGAGAGAAAATTAATAATTTCCTCTTTACCCTCTCAATTCAGCTCTCTTCTCGTGCTGCTGTCAATTAAAACGAAAATTGCGAAAAGGGAAACACAGTTATGTTGTTGATAAAATTATTAACTGCCAAGAAGCGATCAAACATCCGGAAGGACAGATTCTGAACGCAATTTACTCGAATTTCAATTCAAGGAAGCGGAGGCGGTACAGAAATCGCAATACCGCAAAAAACATGGGAAGGCGGCCAATTGCGGGAGCATGTCATTTCGGAGACTCTAATCAGAGATAAATTAAATAACAGCACCAATAACTGGGCTCAAAAAACTCGTTTCAGACGATTACCTATTTACCTCTTTATCACGATAACTTTACTTGATGAGAATTTTTCTCTGTAAACGAAAAATTAACGGTCACCCTGAATGGAATTACTTTATCATAAAACGGGTGCATCCTTTGAAATAAACAGTGAACTCCCAAATTTGGGTAGTGTCCCGGGAAGCTTTGATAAGACTAGGATATGGAAAAAGGATTGTCATCCATTTTAAGATTAATTGTGAAATTGTCATCCTTGGAAATTAACAGTGGAAAAATCATTCGCCTGTACTGGGAATCGAACCCAGATCCCTTGATTTCGCGAAATCGAGGGATCTGAGTTCAATCTCGGTCCAGGCGTATGATTTTTCACTGTAAATTTCACAAAGTTGGTTAATATGCTTTAGTGTCATTAAAAAACGGTAAAAGTTCGATGAATATTCATTTTATAATGCATATGTAAAAAATCGTACAGAATTCAGTCAGCCAAATATATCTCAAACCCATTTACTTGATTGTATCATATCTGGAAAGGTTTATTCTTCCTATCCTACTCCACAGAGTATCATATTGTATGCAAGACACATAAGTTTCACTGGAAAATCTTCTAGAACAATGACTTTACATCAATTTTGACACGTCAATTCTTTCACATTCCCTGATCGTATTGCAAGAATATTTTCGAAATTTGCGCAGTACATCATTCAGATTGCGAATTTAAAAAGGTGAAAAATGTCCCTCTTCCATCAAGTTGTGTGCAGATGTGTACATTTTCCATCGTGGATTGTTATAGGCGGAGGATATCCGCGACGAAGGTATTTTTAGACTTATTGCTGAATGCATCGCAGTCGCGAGATATATTTTTTTCCAGCGGTGCGGACGAATTGAAGCGCAACCTGAAATACGATACTCCAAGGAAGCAAAGAGTGAGGAAGAGAGGGTATCGTGTCACTACTGCTAAACAGTGTTGCCAAACTGATGAAATTGCTGGTATGTCTAGCAACTTCTACAAGTATTTGAGACAAAAAATAAATATTACACCACCTGGTGAAAATATATCGACTTCCAGAAAAATGTTTAGGCGACAGAAATAGTGATTCCAAGTTTTTTTCGTTTAAAAACTGGTTGTACAGTCATATAATTACTTACCATACAGTCGATTCTTTCGCTCGCTTGTTGAGGCCTTGCTACCAAAACACAAAGAAATATCAAATTTCTGTCTGAACGTGAAACACTGGGAGCAGGAAGCGGGAATAGGAATTCCCCTCTTTTGACACTCTGAGCCTAATTTTTAGAGTCGGAATCACGATGAAAACTTTAACATATATATTAAATAACTTTAAAAGAGCGTCATCTCTTGTTTGCGGAAAAGAAAATAAAAAATCAATGCAAAATTTATTCAATGATCAATACAATTCCAATATCAGTGCAATACCTTTCAAAAATCGTGAAAAAGAACGATATCACTCAAGTTAATTTGAGTTTTGCCGCTGGTGATTTTAAGATACATCTAAAGTTAATTATTTATGCAAAAATATCAATCTGTGTAATCCCAGATTGCGAAAAAATTAGCAAATGCTGTCAGTTTTCACCAAAAAAAAACAAACTAGTGGCATTAAGCTAGAAGGTAGCGACTGGATCCGATTATAAGTTGGCAAGACTGATTGCAACCGCGATTAAATTTTTTTCTACCGGTGACGACAATATGAGGCGTTGCCTGAAATGCAGCACTCCTGAAATGCATAAGGAGAACCTCATGTAAATATTCTCATGCCTCTCAGCCCAGTCTCTCCTTAACATTACCCACCGCTGTATAAATACGTATTGTAGGGCTTTTTTGTGAGTACGGAGCGCTGCCATGTTATAGCTTACAAAGGCGCGCTCTCATAAAGAAGAAGCTCTCAGACGGTTCGTGGCGTATAGCCTAGACTCCTTTGAGAACTAAGAACGGTGTAATTCAGAAGCATAAAAAAACATACTTCTCTGGTTGCGTAAATATTCCTAAAAGCATAGCAGTTGATTAGGTGTGCATCGGAGAAATGTACTTATTTGAGTAGGTACGAAAATAGCTCCGGTCGCAAAGGCTGGAATTGAAAAAAATGTACATTCACATTGAATTTTCGAGGAGGCTATTTGAGCAGGAACTCATACCTGAAGGTTCACAATAAACTGACTCAAAACAAAATTAATTTAGACGAGAAAATTAGGGCATTGTGAAGTGGGATTCATATCTCGGAATGCAGATTGGTTTCGAACAATGAATTTTAATAACTAGATAACACCCTCAAAACCCAGGATGACACGACGTAACGTAGCGGACAGGAGCGTTTCTGGGACTAATTCACTCAACATGCCGCCTAAAGCACAAGTTCAGAGATTTTGTCAAGCGTAGAAATTGCCATGAGAAAAAAACCTGATCTTCCCTAGTTTAGCTATGTTATTTTACCCTGTATCTTTCGTTGATTATTTGCATGTATTCTACATTTTATACATGCTCAATATAATCAAATCAATTGGTTGTGGTGTTACGTTGTGGAGCGGCGAGAAGGGATAACACATAAAAAACGATTTACAACGACTCTAAGTTTTTTAACTGTCGACCGGATGAGACGTTTAAAGCGTAACTTTCAAGACAAATAGATATTCATGTTAAAAATTACGCTACACACGTCAAAATCGGTCGACAGCAGTAAACTAAGTGGAATTGTAAAATAACCATAACTCTGTCAACCTAGACTCTAACTTCTGGTCTGCTAACGTTTACGCGGACCATGGCAAGGCATCTCAAAATAATACTTGTTGACGATATGTGTACTTCACAGGAAGCACATTGTTTCCACGATATTTTTCTGGTTTTTAGGGGAGTTTAAAAAAATCAATTTATTTATTTGAAAATCATCTTCTCTCAGCAATGATGGTAATATAACAAGGTATATTAAACAAACAGCTGTTTGTCTTACAAATGATTTTATATACGTCGACACCGGTAGATAGCAATAAACTTAGTGGAATAGTACATCGTTTTATTATGAGTTATTCATGTTCAAAATAACACTAATTTTCCATCATCGCTGAGAGAAGAAAATTTTAAAACAAATAAAATGATTTATTAAACTCACCTAAGAACCAGAAAAAATATCGTGGAAAGTAAGTGATTCCTGTGAAGTATATAATTTGTCACCGAGTATAATTTTGAGATACCTCGCCATGGCCCACACCAACGTTAGCAGACCAGAAGTTCGAGTCTAGGTTGACACTGTTATGGTAACTCATTAACTGCATGCTATCAAAATGTGCAAAGTTGAAGAAACAAACCATATGAACTCGACATTCTACACAGTGAAGTGTACAAAACCGTTAAGAAGTTACGTTTGCAGAACGCTAAACGGAAATGACGTCTTACAACTGTGGTTACTCGTTACGTAGCTCCCTCCTTCTGCCGGCCTTGGTGAGGATGGACTTTCCTCTTCGTTTGATTAGTCGCAAGTTCGAGTTCTTCGGCGTGGAATTTTCAATTCTTAGGGCAAGGGTTTTAATGCAACTATGTGTAATTTAAATGTAAAAATAGTGTAACGAAAACCTGATTTTCATGAAGAACGATGAACATTTTAATTTTCAAGATACTGCGCTAAGCCTAGCTTTTAGGGGTGAAATATAGGGGCATAAGCTACCAAAGACTACCTAACCCTGGCAAAATTAGGCTGGGGACTACTGCTATGGGGTATTTATTCTCGGAAGGTGCTTCTCAAAATTCTCTCGGGCTTCAGTCCGGGTGAGTGGGTCCATATTGGCCGACGTTTCGATGCTCGTCCTCAAGGCAGAGGTGAAATCCCTGAGGACGATGCTCGAGTCGAGCATCGAAACGTCGGCCTACATGGACCCACTCACCCGGACAGAAGCCCGAGAAAATTATGAGAAACTCGTATGGCGGGAAAGCACCAGATCTTACTTGTGATATCCTGTCGCCCATCGCATTTATTCCCCAGACTACCAAGGGGAATAACGAGATTACCCCAGGTAACATTTTCAATTGCAGAACCTTTGATTTTTTTGGTGATGTAATGCTTCCTACTAATTATTCTTGAATGATTTTAGAGCCTAATTACGAAGAAATATTATACATTATATTATAAGGTTTCGGCCAATATGAACCCACTCACCCGGACAGAAGCCCGAGAAAATTTTGAGAAACTCTTACGCCGGAAAAGCACCAGATCTTACTTCAGAGGGTGCTATTCCTTCGAGGAGATAGAGGGAGAGAAAGACTAAAGGAGGACGGCTCACCGTGGAGTTAAGTCCGCGGGGAAGTACGGGATCGGAACGGGAAGGAAAAAGTAGGGTAGTGGAGGAAGAGGGTGAAAGGGCTATGATGGGTACAAACTCCGTGAAAAGGGAGATTAATGAGTTTTAGGGATTGGACCCCGGAGGTCGCGATGACGCAACAATGACGGCGCTAAGGGAGACGAGTTTCGGAGTAGTTCGGTGTGTTTGTCGGCCGCGCCGAGAGATGTCACGGGCATCAGACGAGAGTGGTGGAGCGAGGGAATGAGGACGGGAAACGGGACGAGGGATTCCCAAACAGCTTTTAAAGGCCGCTGATTTCGCACGAATTCAATTAGTAATTCGCGTGAACGGACGCAAAATTTAACTTTCACCGATAACCCCAGATCTCTCTGGTGAACGAATTTAAACAACGCAACCCAGAAATTCATGGGGGGAAGGTCCTAAGAGAGATTAACCCTTCGGCTACCGAGGGGGGGTAACTCAGTTACCCCAACGCCACATTTATACTGTTTTTATTTACAATTATTATCTGATATTTTTATGCTTCCATGAGTTTGTTTTTTAAAATCTTACAATAAGATTCCATGTGAAATCTTCATTCAATGATTGTTTTTTTCTTCTAATTTCTGAAAAACTCGTTGGGGTTACTGTGTTACCACTTTTGGGATAGTTCGTCTCAGATTCACCAGCTCGCTTTCTGAGGATCTGTGCACCATTCACAGCACAGTTTACCGAGATTTAAAATAACAATGGGATTCTATGAGTGCCTTCAGATGTATCAAACCGCGCCGTGGACGGCAACCGTGGTCATCACGGCGCCTTCAATCCGACGGGGCGCGGCGCTGCGCCGTCTGCGCCATGAAATGAACATGACACCTGATTTACTTGTTCGAGTTCCTTGACTTCTGTGCATGTATGGAAAGAGCAGCAAATGAAAAGCCAAATGTTGTGTAATATCAGGACATCCGATTAGATAATTGTATGCTCCAATCGGAGCCTACAATTATATTTATGTGTTATTTGATTAAAGATAAATCATATTTATTATAATTTTGTATAATTGTTTTTATTTAAGATTTATGTCACACAGAATCCATTTTTTTGTATAAATTAAGGGAATAAAGAAAAAAATACTGTGGGGTAACCGAGTTACCCCCCTTGGGAGAGGTAAGGTGAAAAAATACCTCCGTAGCCGAAGGGTTAACAATGACATAAGAGTATTAACTATCATTGGTATTTACTCAAAGGCCGCTCTACGTGCAATTTTTTGCAGTGCATATATGCTATGCCCAGAGAAAGAACTCTGAGCATAACCCTCTGATGCTTACATAGGCAAATGGGCGTCAGCATCTCTGAGGCAAAGTCTGAGAGGAATGAAAGAAATTTCTCATTGAAAGTGAAAAAAAACACCAGAAGCAATTGGCGTGCCATAATGTAGGCGTTTAAGAATTTTTTTGCTATTAAAATAGAAATTAATACTTCCAATTTTTTGCATGAAAATTCATTAAAGTTTTATTTATGAATCATGAGGAATTCATTTCTGAAGCTAGATGAACCTAGGGGAAAAAGAGATAAAATTGAAGTAAATTATATGTTAAGTGATGATAAAATAATGCAGTTGAAAGATATACATATAACTTCAATATCAACCCTGCAAGTTGATAAGCAATTGATCAGGTATTTGTTTCCGTGGATGCAGCCACATTTTTGTGCCATAAGTGTAGCGACTGCATTATAACTATTTGTGGACCCCAGAAGTCAAGGGGTCTAAGAGACATTTTTGAAAAAAATAAGTTAGGTACAGGAATGGGATGTGAAATTATTAATCTTTTAGGTGGAAAAGGGATCAAAGTGATGTTATTGACAGGTGCTGCTATCTAGGGTAATGCCTATTAACTACTTAGTGGGTTGTACCAAACATTTTCAACTTTGACTTAAGTTTTCTCTCAACAATGGTTCTGTTACTTAGACCCCTCGACTTCTGGGGTCCTCATTTCTGAGTTGTGACACGCCGGGCGGCGGCTGAAGGTTAGGTCGGGCAAGATCTCCACAAGTTGCACAGAACAAAGGCCATAACGCAACTGAGGAGGAAGAGAATTAAAATATAAACCAAAATTAATCCTAACAACTTTATGACCTTACTCGCACAGGAATTTCAGTTGTTTACGTTTGCCTCAGCCGCAACCATGACCGAGTAAAGCGAGCCGACCGGCGTCACGATAAAGAAGAAAAAAGAACTGCTCATTAGACCGCAAGAACCCGCGGATGAATCTTTGGGGTCTCATAAAGAGCGTATTATCTCATAACGATCAGATCGAAGGACCGAAAAGAACGGCCGTTCCGTTCATTTCATGTACCCGTTCCCTTGGGCCAGACCGTTCGCGAACGATCCACCTCTAGTGACCAACAGAGTGATTTTGAAGTGAATGTGCTAGATTTTACGGTCGAACGACGTAGGCTAAATGCTTTAGAACAGCTCGAAATTTATGATTGTTAATTACCCGCAAATCCCACCATCATATCCAATATTGTATTAAGATCATTTCCCGTCTTCATTTTTGCCTCATTTGTCCCTCCGCTCTTCAACCCCTACCCACTTACTATTTGTACATTAGGGAGTTGGATGCCATTGTTATTTATCTGATGATAACACTCAGACATTGAATCAAGATCGTGGTGGATTGAATATTTAATTCCGGAATTCGGAATAATTGAATTTAATGATTCGTAAAAGTCTCATCATATAAATGAACATTTTCCATATTTATCAATATTTCTAAGTCGAACCCTCATTACGCGAGAAATGCGCGAGAGAGATCCTGAAATGTTTAATGACGCATTTTTGTCCCTCACGGTATTGTGACTAAAACAGAACCATGGTATATAATCTACTTAACTAAATAAAGCATGGTTACATTTTTAAATTGAACTTTTATTCATTAAAAGAACACCTACTTCACTCGTTCTTGCGGTTTACCCCGGGATTCTTGAATTTATGCTAGTCGGCCCGGGTGGCGACGGGGAAGTCCTCGCATGCTAATCCGAGGGTTGCGGGTTCGAGTCCCACCTGAGTGGTTTCTCACCACTCAGGTCATAGTTGTAGGAGTTTCGTTTAATATAAATGTTCATTACTCAATGTAAAAGGCCGTGTTGTGCTGGATACAGTATCGTGAGAATGAATAAAAATAAATTTGAACTCTACTAGAATGAAGCTGACGATATTTTCTTTGTTCCAGGAACTTTTAATTGGGACTTACACGCAAAATGCAAATAGGCTGAAGTCATAAACCCGTATCGATAATTGCTTGACGTAGACATATAGAGAAACGGAAGAATAGAGCGTAACTTGTGTATCAATGACTAAAAATAGAGATGAAAACGTATGAAAATAAAAACTTAGATTTTATCCCTTACTATGAAATAAATTACTAATGAAAATAAAGACTTAGATCCAATCCCAGCATGAAATCACAACGGAGACTGATGGAAGAGATCAGGTAATACTATTTCTAACTTGTCTTTACGCTAAAATGATTTTCCCAAGCTCCACGTATTAAGGTACGTTACGAACCACTGAAAATCGTCAAGTTCCTCGATTATGAGAATCGACTCCTCAAATCATGATCTGTTTTTATGCCTCATGGGCAATCTATCGGACCTCATTGAACACAATATGAACGCTTCCACGGGTCGACATGTCGATTGGAATTTTTATGCGTATGAGCATTATTTTTAAAACATATTACCTCCATCATTCATTTACGGCACCGTATAACAACATTCATTTTCAAATGCATGCCAATTATTAAAAATAGAATTTAAAGAATAATCAATGAAGATTTTAGTTTTTAAGAATTAAATAGCTAAGGTGTATGAAATTTCCACCACAATCTTCGTGTAACGGAACGTCAACGGAATCATAAACTATGGATATATATTGAACATAAACAACGGAACCATAACTACCATAAAAGGGCTTATTCGGGTTAAAAAAGCAATGAATAAGTAAGTCTTTGATTGTATCAAGCTGAGTTTTCATTAACTTAAATCTTAAAAAAATGCCTAAATGTAAACAAATGCCGGATACAACTTTTTAGACACGGCTCGTCACATTGGAGAAACATTGCCTGAATATCTAAACGACGATAGTGATTGTGAAAAACCTCTTGAAAAAGTATTTTTCACCCCGCACTGAGCCCTTGTAAAAGAAAAATATCCAGCCATAAGGGCGGGGACACATTTTTTTCCATTGCGTGCCCCGCAATAGTTCGTCACATATGGTAAAAACATGAACAGGAAGTATCATCGAAAGCGGGCGAGCGAGCGAGGGATGTGGATGAAAGGCCCGATGCGTGTAGAGGGCAGCGTTTCGTCGAGAAACAGGAACTGCCGTGGACGCGCTCGTCACACACAGGCGCTGGCAAACGAGAGAGAAAGAGAGCGAGAGATCCGGTATGGACGGCGCCCGAAGGGCTTAAAACCAAACAACGTCTGCTGCGAGCGTTGGAAAGTGAAGTTAAAAAAAGAATGACGAAGAGTCCAGCTGTCATAAATCTTTTCGACTTCCTCTGATGGCGGAAAAAATATATTTGCACCACCGTCAGTCTGTATCGAGTATCGATCAGAAACGATAAATTTGAATGGAACAAGTTCAGAGGTTTTTAACAATTTTTGTCCGCCCTCCAGTCTTTTCGAGTCCTTATGGGCGACTCATCCATCGCGTCCCTCCCAACTCAATTCAAGGGCGAATGCTTTACAAAGAAAGTGTATCGCGTCGGTTATTTTTGCTTTGATTTCACGTCTTGTCAACGAACTATCATTTCGTTTCAATAAAGGAAACCTATTTACAATGAATGAGCACATTCATTGATACATTGAAGAATCGCAATAAAAATCGGATTCCTTTAATTATATTATATGGTAAAATAATAAAGTGCAACGGTGGAATTCTTCTGGTAATGTAATGGTATGTTGTACAAACATTTACCTGAGTAAATTTACCTGAATAAATCAATAAAGTTAAAGACCTCATTACTAAATTTGTATTGCAGGGAACTATCGCATTCACTCCTTATCCCTTCATTAATTCATTGGTTGTTCAACCCTAAGATTGGTTGGCTGTAGCCCTTCCCTTTCTAATGCTGATTTCCTTACCTCCTGGTATCTCTTACTATGTACATTCCTCTTCATTTGGTCCATGTACTTATTCCTGGATCTTCCACTGGGAAATGTTACCTCTATTTTGCCTTCAATTACGTCCGTCACAAACCCATTGTGTCCTTATCTGTTATGCTTGGAATATTTGGCCTACTCTACTAACTTTTGATAAAATTTACATATGATTATCTCACTTCATGAAATTATTCATTTTAATATAACCATAGCCTTCATGAATAATGAGCCCGCCATCTGTCACAAAATACAACTAATCACTAAATTTTGGCAATGAAACGTACTGACTTGATTTAATAACAGAACGACAGGTACAAGCGGTTCAGAATACATCGCCATTTTGGTTAATTACCGAACAATTTCAGTATTTGAATCATAAATCAGGCTCAATAAAGTATGATGCTATTTATACGGCCAAAAGTTCCTGACTGCTTAGACAGCACCTATTAGTTTTTTCTAATAGCTTTCATAACTATTTTGGATACTTATGCGTGGCTTCTGCTGCCGACCATACGGTACTAAAAGTTGCCAAAAGGGAAACTTGGACGTTTATAGAACAAGGAAAACAGAATGATCAGGCACTATTAAAAATTTCCACCTTCATCCAATTAAAATCTATATTTATAGATTAGAGCCAAATTTTAACGACTTATAAAAAGTATTTGAAAGTATCAAAACAAATAAATTAAGAGAATACGATTGAAGTGAATGATTCGGATTAATTTGTATTCGAAGAGGATTCTCTACCACGAAGTGAATTAAAGTGAGTCGATAGCACATTCTCTCTAATTAATCTATATTACGTATCATGAGCAATCTCATCATATAGATTATCAATGGAATGAATTTAACTAATGAAGCATTTCGGTAGAGTGTATGCATGTTGATAAGCTATTTTCATGAGTCTCTTTATTATATCAACAGATAACATCCTACTGCAGCTAATTGGACATAAGTGGAAAGCAAAACAAATATGGTGTCACGGAGGAATGATGACAATTAATGAAGACTCACGATACTTCAATAAATAATTCGGCCACCATAAGGAGCAAATTTAAGGAAACATCTATGGAAGAGCGAGTAATATCGCGGCATTTTTAATTAAAATATTTACATTGGGTAACGCATTGACGGATACACAATTTCAAATGCGTAAACTGCATCGGAGGGCAGTACTGTGCTGATTATTTGAAATAAAACGAGTTTCTCTGTCTACTCGCGAAATCTCTCCTCTGAAATGAATTAATTTGCTTTGGATTCAGTAAGATTTTGAATCGGTGGAAATCATGCCAGATGTACCTAACGAAGAAAAAAATGTCGATTTTTCGAGATTTCGTCGAAACATGACTGATTTTATTAAATGATTGGCATCACTCATTATGACAACGCCGACATCTAGAGAAACTCAATAATCCATTATAACTTGTTTCTAATTTTAGAGCCACTTCCCTCAGAACTACGTTCTTTATAAAAAATTCGGGATAAATATCGCAAGCGGAAACAACAGATCATCGATCGCTTTCGTTGAAGTATAACATGCTGAACCAGAACTTGATATATTTCATTTGATAAGCACCACAGTCAAGCAAGTTTGATAAGCAGAATGGTTGAAGGAAGGTTATCAAAAAATGTGTGAGAATATAGAACGAGAGGCACACGAACTCTGGGACGCCAAAGCAAGTGGTGGGAAAGGACAAGGTTGAGGCATTTGACAAGCTTAATTCGTAATATTAGCAGATAGAAGAAGAAAAAGTGGGAATGTCCTGTCTATAAATTATATGCTTGACATTCAATTCCGACTCTCGGGAAAGGGCTTCTCAATTGTTTTCAGTTATCAACATCGTAATGCAGTACCTAAGCCTGTATCATTATTTAGATACCAAACATTCATCTTAGGAAAAATACACATTTAAAGATATTAAATAATAATAACAATAATCGCTCAATTGTTGTAATTTATTCGTCTTTTAAGATGGAATAAAATTTTTAAAGTTCCTAAACAACCTAGGAGAGGTAAGACCACTGACCCCATTAGATTTTTACCATGTACTATAGAAAAAATATTGCGAAACCGCAATAAAAAAACGGGAATACTTATATTGGGGTCGGTATAATTCCCATAATTAGCTTAGTTTTCAGCTCTTAAATTCACTTTTCGTATTTTGCCATTGTTTAAAAATAGTGGAGAACTGCAAACCCGAAAAAATCACAAGATACTAGAAGCGACCTCGGATATTTCGGGATAAACATTCCATGGGTTGACCACTCATGTTATTGTTTGCTTGACTTTCCAATTTGAGGTTTGGACAAGGACTTCGCGTTTGTTTCCGGTGGTCATCACCGTAATGCAACGGAGGAGTGGCGCTGCAAGAAGGATGCGAGGCCTAGCGGGAGCGCGAGAGAAAAGGCAGGAAACAAAGAGTAGCACAAAAAAAAACTGCTCCCGTGACAAACGGTGCCCGGGTCGAGATGAGTCCCATGTGCGTGATTGTCTGCGGGCTTGTGCGCATGCGTGCTACCGAGAGTTTGGCCTCCCCACGGATTCTCTGGTAGATAGACTGTTCCAGCTGCCTTGCATCTCGGCCAGACTCTTTTTCCATTCTTGACTCAATTAATAATTAGTGTTTTTGTCACAAATGCCATGCTCTTCACTTAACTTCAACCTCACTACAACTTATATTAATATATTTGTGAACTATGAATACATATAAAACATCTTCGGAGATAAAATAGAAGATGCGGCATTCAAAATGAGCTTACCTCCCCTTTGTTAGGACCTTTAGCTACTGGAGTGTTTGTTTTGCTCACAAAGGGTGTTAGACCGGTCATATTTGTTGAGCTAAAGCCACCATTTATCAACCTCACTACAACTTATGTAAATATATTTGTGAACTATGAAGTGAGGTTTCCACTCAAATGTGCGTACAGTTTTAAGATGATTGATCAATGACAACTTAGATTTATTGATATACTTTTGTCATTGCGTTGCAATAACTTCTCCTAATTTCCAAACAATTCTAAAGAGGCACATACACTGTTCATTTCTGCATTTTTTAAAAATAATTCAGCCAACAAGTTCGCGGTATTGCGATGCTAAAGAGTGGTTCAAGGGTAGAAAATGCATATGATCCATAATCATTCAAATTTAAGCTCTAAAAATCACTTTTCGCTTCGTCTAAGCGTTAAAAAAATACTTTTTAAAATTTCGCAGAAGGATCTCATGGCTTATTCCCCTAAATTTTTCTGGCTCACAAAAACATTACCTTTAAAAAAATTTCCTTGCATTCGTCGACTCCTCAGCCTGAGCCTTGAAAATGACGCGTAATCAAACAATCGTGTGTAAAAACAAATCATTTTCATTCATCTCGTAATGCATATCCAAAAAGTACAGCACGCAGCAAGTTGACAACATGTACTTTCGCTTTCGATATTCCCTCCGCAAGGCGTCTTTTACTTATGAAAGTTATCTGGCTATCCTGCAGACGTTTTCAGGTCAAGAGTATCGATGCATTTTCTCGGTCCATGGGGGACATTCAAGTCGTATTTAAGCATCTTACGAACAACTGGGATAAAATTTATTTTATAATTATTAAATCACGCCAATTCTCTTCAAATCTTTCATGGTAGATGCTTAAGGCTTCTGAAGATTTTTGCGTGGCCTTAGCTTGGAAACTAGGAAGATTTAACCACGTACTCGTTGAAAAAAATGTTGATAATCTTCTCCCTTAGTACTTTGTGAGGTATTGAAAATTCTTCGTGAATCACTGTTCAGTATACGCAAGATAACTAGGTTTTCACTTATCATGTGCCTATGCCCTTATATTGTAGATCTTAGCGATCGCTACGTATCGTGCGTTATAAAGACCGTTGTAGGCACATTTCATCCCTCACCGACTTAGGATCGAAGAGCGGGTCCTGCTGGTCATACTAAGATGGCAACCATGGACACCAATTCGCTTGATGCCTAGAATTGAGGTGCATAGAAAGGGCACTATGCCATCATTTTGAAGCCCGACAACCAAAATAACAACCATATTGTTTAACCCTGCTCTAATTCATTACTTTCCTACGGATAGCACGACGGAATGGATGAATAAGCGGATTTTAAACAAGAATATCAGCCATCTGCTTGAAATTTAAAGCAAGTAATTCTTTAAACTTATATTTGCTGCTAAGTGCTATGGATTCCACCCAATTTTACATAAATTTTCATCAGGAATGCGGACGATTTTTAATTTTAATAAGTAAATAAAATATGAAAGGAGAATGCATGTTAAAGAAGTAAGTGCATGCTGATTTCTAATAAGTTTTTGAAGGAAAACTTTGTTAAATTGAAAAATTAGTGCGCTGGCCAGCAAGCAAAATGAGGGTTAAGGACGATAGCGGGCTGGCTTCCGCGTCCAGCATTGGCCAGCATAGGAATCGCCCTCAATGATGCCTACTGATCGAACGGTTCCACGATTGCTACCCTAGCATAGGGCCTGGGACACGTGTACCTTCTCGGAGATACAGAGAAGGTCATACGGAGGCGTCCGTCGCCAAGGGCATTTTGGGATTGCGCTAGATCCGGAGAAACTTGAGAGGGCGACCGGTCGCAATCCATTCGTGGGCGGAAGAGCAATGAATGCTTCTTCCCCTCCGGTGGATTCCTGCACGTGACGCCGGCGGGGGCGCTGGGGCAGACTAGAGGAGTCGGCTGCAAGGAGGCGAAGGAAGATCGCGAGGTGAGGCAACGTGAGGAACACCCTATGATGCTCCCTTTCTTGCAGGGCTTTCGGGGTGGCGGGAGGACGGGGAGAAGGCTTTGAGGGCACTTGAAGGGAAGAAGAGAGGCCGGGAGAATTCGGTCCGCGAATCGGTTGAGGAAGAGAGGCAGAAGGGAGGAGGGTAAGAGCGGCATCCTCAGCTGCAGGCCTCCTCAGACGTGTGGAATATGGCGGAGAAAGGGCGGACCTATGATGAAGATAAATGGAGCGCCGTCTTATTTTAGATCGCGAAACAAATTGCAGTCGTCGCTTTAAGCCACCACTTAGCGACAATCGGCCCCGGGGAGAAGGACGGGGATTGGCGGATATTGCAACGTGGGGTGAGTATCAAGGAGGTTAGTTATAGTACCAACCAAATATTATTTTTTTAAAGTACTCACGAAGGATACGGTCAACGATAGTGAGCAGTAATGTGATGAAAAAATTATATTAAAAAAACAATCTTTACGTACACAATATTTTTAACAGAAATATATAAAAAAATTTTATAATGACATTAGTGAGAGAGTAAAAAGAGAGTGACAACGAAGAGTAATTATTGGCACCACTCGTCAAAAGAAAGAAACCACCACAGAGGGATTTTCTGGTTGAGAGGTTGTGGTTGGTCACTGACGTTCCTGTTAAACCAACACAACAAATATTACCTTTCTTTATTTTGACGAGTGGTGCCAATAATCACGGCCGTTGGAGAAATGTTTTGCCTAAATTTGTCACATTAAGTCGAGGTCGTAGAGATCAAGTTTCATTGATTTTATTAGTGAAAGAGTGTTAAATCAAATAACAATTGGCTCCTAAGAAGACGTAACTTCTGTGAACATTATTTTACGTGGATAATTTCAGTGTATAAATATAAGAATAGTTTAATCTAAAGCTGAGTTTATATTTCCACTTCTGGGAATTTGACGCAGTGCAATCTATGGCTTATTTTTACACAGTGCACCAGAGGTGATTATTAGTCCAGCCAAAGAAATTGCTTTAAAAAAATAACCAAACCAAAAATAGCAATGATTATTGATGACCCATTCAGAATTACACAGGACATAATCTTGTTGGTTAATCTCCATACACATACGTAACTTTATTCTGTTCAGCAATGTAGCAAGTTACTAAACGACCGTGAGCTTGAGGGTTAGTACATGCCTGGGGTGGAATCACCCACGGCCACATAACCCCTCAAATGACAAATTAGGAATCAAGTGGATGCAAATAGAATTGTCCAGATGGAAGAATGAATACATGGGAGTACTTATAGTTTATCTCAACTTTTAAAACTATCAAAAAGTGTAATTGCGCAACTTTTGCAGCAAATCGCAGTTTCACACGCAAATCAAGGTTTCTTCTTTTTAAGTGGAATGGTAAATTTAATTTTTGTGTCAACAAACACGATCAAAAACATAAGGCAGTTGAAGGAAACTTCATTTCACTTAGAAATCAATGAATGCGGTCTCATTTTAAAGAAAAATATCTCACCCTTCCAATGACACAAAAAATTCAACCCCTTACCATATTGCTTTCCGAGATATTTGCCAATAGATATCGACCGCTTTTACAAGGGAAATGGTACGTGTATGCACTCCAGAGAGAGCTTATTTAAAAAATGGGTAATTTATAACTACTAGATCTTGTCAAATAATTAACAGTGTGTAATTAATATATTTTCTCAACTATTTTTAAAAATCAATCATATTGTCACTGCAGCAATTCTTCGGTATCACGAAAAACCTTCCGGTTTTAAGGATTTTCAAACGTAACGCGCGAAAAAAATGAGTCAAGTCAAAGACTTATTAGGATATTTTCATTTAATTGCTTGCAACTTCTGTCATATAAAAATATAGTCATGCATAATAAATAATTCAAAATTTAAATAATGCGGTCTGCAGCTGGTGAAATTAAAACGTATAATTTAAATAAGTTCTCTATTATGACTAGGGAACTATCTTGTTCAAACTACCCAAAATAAATAAATTAAAATACCCAAAATTCCACAAAAAATGCAGTTTATAGGACCTGCCTTTATATGTCTTATAAAATGCACCTATGACTAAAGGAAAAACTTGAATAATTGAATTCCTGAATCGCCACCTCTAGAGGGATCCATTTTATTTGAACTCCATCATAAACAATTAAATGTTATTTTCTAATGGAATTGGATAAAGAACATGAACTATTTTCTGATTCTCTGATGTCTTTTTCACACTCGCAAAAGATACATGCAGTTAATTACATTAATATCATTTTTCCAGCATGTTGTTACTACAACGACAATTGAATCAATACATAACGACAACAGTCGTTCATCAGAGCGCATTGCCATGTATTTTCAATACATTTGAGTGTAAGACAGCTCCCAAAAAAATACACAGTTTATAGGACCTGCAAGATACGCAACACGCACACTATGATTAAAGAAAAAATGATACAATAATTGAATTTCTGAATCGTTACCTATAAATGGATGCATTTTATTTGAACTCCGTGAGAAACAACTAAACTTGGGGGAACGCATGAAGACCTAGATTGCCACGACTGGGTCTGGTACTAATGCATCCCTGGTTGAAATTTTTTAGCAGCAAGGACCGGCTATATTGCTGCCCTGGACAGCTGCATTAACAGCTTCGCAATCCCAGCGAAAACAAGGGAAGCGGTAGTACAATCAAAACGCGTCTCTGCGCTCCAGCCAGAGGATAAGGGGAGCGGTGGATTGAATTAATTATACGGCACCATACACTAAAGGTACCTACGCGCCCACTGGATGATATCCTTTCAGCTAAGAATGGACAATATATTTCCACCTCCATGGGCGTAATTCAATATTCTGATGCAATCAGATGTTGATTCCATAAATAAAAACGATGCGAATTTCACACATGTAAATTCAATAAGGAAAAGTATACGAAGTTATTAACCATTAAACCGGCAGATGGATTCATATATGACCCCACGCTTTCATTTCCAAAAGTAGAGTTCCCTATGCTTTACCTTTCACTTAACTTTCTTCATTTGCTTCTTTATTGGAATAAGTTCAATGCTTTATTTTTGTTGTCTTAATGATATTACAAAAATCCCTTTTTATTTGGTCTTTTCGTTCCCACTGCCATGAATCAGTTAGTGTAGACTGGTAAGCGTAAAGGATAACATTGAAAACTTGCTTGCTGAAGGGGTATTATAAATTTTGTTTTAAGAATGAGATTTTCTTTTGCAAACACTTAACGTAACATAAAATACCTTAGCATATAAGAACAGCATGAAAGGTGAATGTGAAATTTATTTCAATCAAATGTCAAGTGTCCCATTAAAAAGTCAATCTATTAGCATGCATTGCAATAGAGCTAAATAGAATAAACTGAAAACTCATTCGCCTAAAAGAATCAACAGTATGTGAAATCCTTTAACATCCTACATGAAAAAATTTATTAATGGCTCGTCTGATTGGAGATTTAAGCAATAAAATGACAGTAAACATTTGCCGAGACACTCAGCATTTCTGGGGTAATAGCGTGGTTAGCCGTAGAGAGAATTTTCAGCATATGCGCTTTCCTGTGCCGGCTAACTCCCATCATTTTAACGAACTCTTTCGTAAAAGATTAATTTCTCAATCTTCTACTTCTTGATCACGAAGTAGTCTCGGGGAGCAAAGGACGAAGCTAAACATTATGCCTAAATATGAAGTGCCTAGTATTGCAAACAAAAGGTCAAAAATCTCGAAGAAAGCGGTAAAAACATCTTGAGGAATAAGATCTAGCATACCGCTACTGAACTTTTAGTTATGTTACCAATGTGCAGATCAATGTGTTCATTTGGATATTCAAAGAAATTCAGTGGTCGCGTTTAAGCCTGGCAAGCCAAAGATGCGAGAAAAAAATCTCACAGTCCACTGGAAAAGTTTTTCTTTAGCCAATATTCTCGGCAAATTTTCCCAATTTGCCCAACTTCCACTGTATTACACCTTTATTTCTACTTATCCAAGGCTAATAAAGTTTCACAGTATAAGAAAGAGTAGAGGAGAACACTTTTTGGTGCAAATTTAGGAGGATCTGTGTTAAAAATTATCGGGATATGAAAATGAAATACATAGTCCGATAATGGACATGTGAGAAAGGAGTTTGCATCTCTATTTTAGCTAGGTTGGGATAATGGATGTGATATGAATAACGAAAGAGATTTATAGTGGAGGAAAGTAATCAGGTCAATGGCGACGGATGGATCAAGAAAGTTATGGGTAAATTTGGAGGAAGAGGAGGAATATTCCGCGTCTCAATAACGAGAGAGCATATGGAGAGAGAAACGGCAAATAAAGAAATGGTTGAATGGAATGCAATCAAAACAGACACGTAAAACATCAGGGCAGAGGAAACTATCAAAACAAAGCCAGATATCTAGGCTTCGCACCAATCACAAAGCTCTTTGACTGTGCCCTCCCCTATTTTCGGCGAAGAAATCATGTGCACTCGAGTTTGGGAACAAGTAAAAAAATAACGAGAAAACATACAGGAAAATGAACCATATCGTCATTTTTCTTATTTAAGTCTGCGTTATTTATTGGTAAACTTAAATTTTTTAAATGCGTATTACTAATTTTTAATACGGACGTAAAGTAAAAAGGTACCGTCTTTTGACGGTGTTCGAGCAAAGCCGACTTCGACTTTGATAATTTATAACTCAAACACAAGCATCTTTATGTCAATCGTTACCCATTCAATGGTAGATATTTGCTATGCATGGTGTAAGTTTTAAAGCTGCCTCTTTAAGGGGAAAAAGGTTGCTATAAATTTTGTAAAATGATTTCATTTCAAAACCGGCGTCGTACGATTTTGTTCTTAGTAGATGGCGTGACGTGAAGCGTGCAAACGCACTCGAGAATGTAACATTCATGTATTTCTCTGGAGTTCCATGCGGAGAATACAACTAACTAAAAGGGTTCAAATTTAAATTTCAAAAACTAAGAGAGAAAAATATCGGGGCTGCGTGTCGTTCAAAGGGTCAGAGATGATCTGGAGTACCTTCTAGAAAACCACTCTGATCGTGTTATCCTGGTAATTTTCTTTCTTTAACAATATAATTTCATTAAAACGATTTAAATCTGTTAATTCCTGTTCCAGCAGGAGTCATGATTTTTATGAACGACTAGTGTTACGTTTCTATTACAATCGATAGCTTCTGCGATGAGCGAAATTATCTATAGCCGTCGACTTTCCAACGGAGGGTAATTTTTAAGTCGTGCTTTTCACAAAAAAACTTCTATATAAGTCTATATAAATATTCGAGATTGATAAAATACGCACCTGCGTTTGTCACCAGAAGCTGAAAAAAAATACTCTGATAGAGCTGACCGGATAATTTCTTTGATAGAATCGACTTTCTATGAATTTGAACATGATTCAATAATATTTCCTTCAGAGCAGTCAGTCATAGAACTCAGCAATTGACCGTTCCCAAGTAATCATCCGGGTCATTTTTAATTATGCTCAAATGACCGTATCACATGATTAACCCCAAAATATCGTTCTGGACGATCGTCCGATAGTCCGAGAAGCTTTAGCGGTCAGTCGGCCGACGAATACTGCGAAATGAAAGCGCTGAGCTGAATATGCATGGGGAAAGCCGAAAGCAATCCCGAATTTGACCACCAGGGCACGAACTGCCGAAGATGAGGAATTACACGTCGGAGGCGGAGAGGCTGGAATCCGTATCCCAACACTGTCAACCACTCACGCCCTCCGGCTCTGGATTCGGTGAAGGCCAAACCCATAAATATCATCGTGGTCAGCAGTCATCAATCCAAAAATAGCTGTAGCTTACTCAACTTCATTCTTCTTACAGCTTGCCACCCATTTGCCACTCATTCTATCTAATCTCCGAAATATTTATTTTACCTGGTGTTTATTCACGGTTTTTCAAGGTCGGAATTAGATTTTTTCATGGTTATTATTGCATAATATGAAGCCATTTAAATCATATTTTCCATATCGTAACGTAACAAACCCTCGACATATTGAGTTGGAATGCCGGATATTTTTTGTGGGTCAGCAATAATAGGCAACGCGGGCCGCAGCTGAAGATAACACGAGTTAGGGGCATAAACAATTAAAATCCGATGGGACGTATAGTTAAAAGTAGAGAGAAGACTCTCTCGTGCGTTAGAAGGAACTAGACGAAAAAAGGGGCTCTCTCCCTGACAGCCAAAGAAAGTAGAGAGAGCACGTTATTTAAACGGTGCAAATGGATTAAGCAGTGGCCAGTGAGAAGAATAGTGTCCAGGGTATTGATATTCACCTAGAGCCAGGGACACGAGGACTCGGTGAATATCTTAAAGAGACAGCTCGGCCACCGTTCACTGTGGCACCAAATCCAGTTCCACGTATCATATGGCCCAATAGGGATGATTGTAACTAATTTAATGGACCTTGAATGTTCACGCAAGGTTAATCTTAATAACTTATAATGCGCAATACAGGCACAGTAAAGTGAATTGAATTAAGGCACAAGAGGATGCAAATTAATTCATTGGCATATTCAAAGATGTCTATATTATTATCCTCTTTTGTTAACCTAATTCACTAAGGTCCAGGGTAATGGCATGAGAATTCTCAATAAGAAGTACAAAGAGTAACTTATTGAAGTGTTTAAAATTTTAATCATTGAAATTTTGTGCCAGGGTATTATTTAATATGTCACTAAAATGTGTTACAAGGAAATTTATCTGTTGATCTTATCCTTATATACCGACTAGCCAGAGCAAGGAGAAATAAGGAAAGGAAAGTGAAATTAGCGAGGAGAGTACGCAGAAAGGAAATATTCTCGCAAAAGAATAAATTGAGGTTTTTAGTTAATGCATAAAACCCCCTTTAACCAATTGTTTTGCCATAAAATCTCAGTTAATAAAAAAATAAATTTAAATTAAATTAAATACAAAACGATATTTTGTTACGTTTTGGCAGAAACCATAAATGTTACATTTTTGCGATAACGTGAGGACCACGTAATAAAATGTTATACAGAAAAAAAAACAAAAAAATAACCATTTATTACGCTACAATATCTATCTATTACTATCATAGTTCAACATTTAATGGAAAAATGCGACTGGTCATTTACATCTCAATAAGGTGCCGTTATTCTGATGATATAGATTCCACCCTCTAGAACTTTCTTTTTTTTAACTGGTTTTGATTTTCATTCCAATAAAAACTTTAAGTGAAATTGTGTGCTTAATGAATCCGACATTCACTGAAAACTTGTTTATATAGACGCATATTAATATTTTCAGTCTGAAAAGATTTTTCAGACCTCTCGGCAGGAGCCTGGCAAGGAAATGAGAAGACACGTTAATGGGAGCAAAATGGTTAGAAACAGTACATGATTAGTATAAAATCCATCAGAGACCTCCCAGACAACCCCTAGGACGAAATGGACCATACTTTTGACTACCTCAAAATTATAGCGAGTGCCAAAATGTATTAAAAGTTTTGGTTTACTCAGGAAATTCGTAGTAATATCATGGTTGTTGGAATTAATGGCTAATTTACAGATTTCACGGTAAAAGTGGTCACCGAATCTGCAAAAATACAACAATGTCTCGATTATCAAATTTCCGGGAATTTGGGCCAAATCAGATATATATAATGCAGGACTGTATCTTCAGTCGTTGTTGTTTAAACACTTGTTTATTGTCATTAACACTGAAAATAAAAGGTTGGACAAAATAAGAAATGATGAAGGGTACAGAAGAGTAGAAGAGGAGAGAATCATATGGAAAACCATAGAAAAAAGAACAAGAGGGACTGGAGACACCCCGAGACACAATGGGTTAGTGAAGAACATAATTAAATAAAAAATAGGGAGAATAGCCCCCTCAGGAAGACCCAGGAATAAGTTCATGGACCAGATAAATAGGAAAGTACATCGGAGGGTTGCAGTCAACTAATCTTAGGATTGAACAACCAATGAGTGAGTTGTTTAATGACCAATTAAACTAATTATGCCAACACCATTGTGACTTCCCACACAATCGCACGTCGAAATGCAATTGTTTCCAGGAGAATTGAACATTACGGATATCACGAGATATAATACGCTTACATATTTTGTTTGAAGCGAAAAACTAACAGTGGCCGAAGAAAAGATATATTTATGTGAATAAAAGTGTGCCCCCAGCACAATTTATCCGTTTATAATTTATCATCACTCCCAAAGGAGCAGCCAGTCATTTTCTTCTCTTTTTCTCCCTCGAAGCTCGTTATGAGTGAATTATTGCCTCGGGGTCTGTTTGCAAGTAGCTTTTGTATATACTGAGTAAGTTAAAACGAGGAGTGTCCGGAATTGCGTCAAAGGGAATTAATTAGAGCAGCTTTATAAATAAAAGCAGCAACGCCTGAAAGGAAAATATTCCAGGTAAAAAAAATTGTTATAAATGGAAACTCGTGTCCAAGTATACTACCTAATATTACGTGGAAGCATTTTGACTCTGAGAATTTCACAGTTCCGGATCTTAAAGAACAGATTGCACTTTTAAACAGGCTCTAAAGGAGATCTCAATCCCAAAGACCTGAATCAACGCAGGGGCCTTGGACATGAAAATATTACGTGCAGATAACATGATAAATTACACAACTAACTCACTTGCGCACGATTGAATTTAAGCAGTGTTTCCATCCAGATTAAACTAAAACAGACTAAAAAAAGCGGATAAAACAATTATCCTCCAGGATCCTACTTTTGCCGAAAAAACCCCTCAGATAACTCATACCCACGGCGTTTAGTCTACTCATATGTTTATTCTGACATACCCATGTTTCACTTCCAACAACAAAGCATGAAGAAGTACACTTTTTTACACGGCGATTTTCGCTTCCTTAGTCAGGCAATAATTCCTTGATATACTCCACATGCTACCTACCACTTTCCTTCCAGCATTCGCACGTCTCTTTATAGGGTCAGGAACGAGTGGGTAATAAATTAATGTTAGATGCTCCTGTAATGGATATATATGAAAGGAGTGTGCTTCATTGGTTTTGCCATGTTGAGAGAATGAATGAGAGTTGAATAAAGAAACAGATATATAAGGGTGAAATGAATGGTGCGAGAGGTAGAGGTAGGCTGAGAAAGTTGTGGTTGAGGAAATTCTTAGGAGGACGAATATTGGGGGTCTTAAAAATAGAAGGGCGTGTATTAAGCAGTGTATGGGGGTAAATGAGGCAAAAGAGGTTTGCAAGGATAGGTCAGTATGGATGAAATTATTGAAGCAGGGTTAGGTGCACAAATATGTATTTATGAGTGAAACTTTGTGACTTTGCCAATCCCGGGAGTTAACGGCGTGATTGGTATGTATATATATGTATATATCCTCTAGGATGAATGTACTGAGTTTTATTAACGTGTGTCATTTATGAATTTGGGGAGAATTAGCGCGTTGGGCTTCAAATAATGCCATGGTAATTATATAAAGGCAATATATATATATAATTTAATCTAATTTATCCACCCCAAAAGTCACAGCAGCGTGAATAAGATATATTTCCTAATGTATAGCGTGACTACCATATTTGCGTTGATTGCATTGCCATTATTAATAGATAAAAAGATGAAATGGGTGAAGCGCGATACAAATATTATGATGAAAGCTTATGATTTCACATTTTATGAGATTTTCAACTAAACAAATACTTATTCACTGTAAAACGGCAAGTGGTACCTCCAAATTTAAAGCAAGCGTGCGCACATTTATGGAATGTACACCATCGGGTGTTCCAAAATCATGTATTTATTTAAAATTGAAGCTGAATGCTCAGATCAATACCAATAAACACACTATGTCATGCCGCAATTGCGTCACGAGTCTGACACTACCAAGCTGTAGGTTGAAGCATAGACGAAAATTCGTGATTTCACATACAAAATAAAGAAAGACAGCCGTTCAAAGAATGTAAAATCAAGACAATATCTAAATATAACAGGCATCGAAGAATTGCGTCAAGCAGTATCCGTAAACTTCTGATAATGGACAAATTGTAAGAAAGAACCTAATGATATACAGTTAGGGCTGGTTGCAAGATCATTTAGTTATGAAATCAATAGTAACGAGATCCATAGAGTAGTAGATCTCATAAAAATATTCGGGTTGCAGGAACACATCAACTAGTAACATAAGTTATTTACCAATAGTTTATAACTTCGAATAATTGATCTAATCTTCTACTGCCGGATAAATCTTATGAAAGTTTAGCCTATGAATAATTCCTAATGAACTTGATAATTAGTCAGCAGGAGTAAATTAACCGCGCGTATGTCTCAAAACAAATCTTATACATAGTTATTAAATCTCCAAGAGGTTTATTGCGCATCCGCCATCTTACTTATGGAACTCATAACTCCATGCCATAAGTTTTAAAACAAAAAAAATATCGAATGTTTTTGCCTCACTTTTTGATTGGCTGCCATGGCTAATGCGTCCCATAACTTTATAGAATACATATGTGTCGTTCCTGCAACTGGCCCTCAGTCAAAAATAAAGAAATTTTTTTCTTAAACTATCTCTAAATTAACTAATGAACTCCAGTTAGTTGTTATATTTATTCAAATGGTAATGTCAAAGTTGGTCGGATAAAAAACTTCAGTGTTGGTCATTATTCAGGTTTAAATTAATTTCACACGAAAATACTCATCACGGTATCGAGTTCGGGGTAGTCGCAGTCTAACATATCCTGATTCTTAGAGTTAGATCAGTAAAAATAACTATGTCTTTAATGATTCCTTCCACACTGCCCTATCCTTGGACAAATATTTTGCTTCACTTAAAGTTATAAATTTCTTCATAGATACCCTAATTATCTTGAGATTTTTAACGTCCCCTCTATCAAGAGTATCTTCCACCATGACTATCTCGGTCATCCCCTTCCTGGCACACACAGTAAATCATGTATCACTTACCTGCTTTGTTATTTCATTACTCTCCATTGGTTTCATTAGATCATTACTACTCAAGTACTCCACTAAAATTTCAATGCATTAATGATATAATTTTAGTAACAAAATTCAATAATGACAAATATTATTGCTTTAAAGAAAATCATAAATATTTGAACGTCTACCACTTCCTGTCGATTAAGTAAAAGGGATCTAATAGCTTTCACCACATCACAGAACCATCATCATCACAATTATAACGAAATAAGCGAACAGGTTCATTGAACCAAATAAAATTAGCTAATTTATTTGATTTCTAGTATGTTTTGCGTACCTGGTGCTTGAGAAGGATGCTGGAGATCGAATGGACGGACAATATAAGAAATGATGACGTGCAAAGAAGAGTAGAAGAGGAGAAAACCATATGGAACACAATAGAGAAAAGAACAAGACGGATTGGACACATCCTAAGAGACAACGGAATTGTGAAGAACATAACTGAAGGAAAAATAAAGGGAAAAGTTCCCAGGGGAAGACCAAGGACTAAGCTCATGGACCAATTAAAGAGGAAAGGACATAAGAAGAGATACCAGCAGGTAAGGGAACAAGTATGACATAGGGAAGGGTGGAGGGCTGTAGTCGGCCAATCTTAGAATTGAACAACCAATATTAATGTTTTGTGGGTAGACTTGTCATTAACTTCAGCGTGAGTGACGCTAACGCAGTGTTGGTCGAGATTCTAATGCCGCCTCAATTTAGGACAGCGTCGACGCTGAAAGGAGCAGCGTCGGGAAAATTTGATGGAATGAGAAGATTTATTGGAAATTCAGAGTAAACTTCCACGCTGCGGGCACTCGGCTGGATGACTGAAATTCTACTGCCTCATGGAGTTGGGAGAAGGCAAGCAATTGACTTTACCCAACCGAATTGCACGCCTTCGCAAACATTTGGTTTCAGGGAATTTTATGATATCAACAAGCACCGATTGAAAAACTATGAAAAACCAACTGTTAAACACTAGCAAGAAGATTAAAAATGAATCACGCAAGAAATTTTGTAATTTCCACATAGTTTTTTTTTATTGTTACAACGCGTTTCAACGATTACATCGTCATCATCAGGTACAAACCTCTTTCATTATTCAGAAATATGTTCCACAACACCTCACCAGATACCGTTGGGTATATCTAAGAAGATTTAAATGAAAGCTAATTTAATCAATGCAAACTCTTTAGGACTCAGGGATATCATTAATGTCAATGTTCCACCAAATAAATAAATATGCTATGGATAACACTACCAGAGCTTTCTACCATTTTGGCGAAACGTTTTGCGCATAAAACTTTCCAATTTTTAGTACCAACTCTTATAAGGTACACTTATGTAAGCCGCGATTTTCGCTTCCTTATATGACTGTTTGTCATAATAGTCCAAAATTGCGATGAACGAAAGCGTAACCTCACCATTCCACTGCATTACAGTATAATTTGAGTATGCTAGGATTAAAATCAGTATATGTTTAATATAATCGACTCTGGTGACGTGTTTTGTTCGTTTTTTATAGCGCAACAATCGATACTGAGAATAATTCAAAGTAAAATCGCGGACCATTTATAATCCACTCTGTTTAGTACTGAAAGGTGTCTAATTATCATATGTCCAAATGAGGTAGTTCCATTAGCGACTTACTGTCACAGTTATTCACTTACCGTAAAGGACCGTTACGTAGTGTGGTATAACACGTTTTTTATTCCTTCATGTATTTTAGTCCTAAACTTAATTTCCTGAATTTATCCATAAAGTACAGAGGTGTTTTTGTGTTTTTAAGTAGGTTAAGTACATGAAGTACCAGGCTACGCTGAGATCATTCTTAAATTAAAACACGCGTTACATTCCATACTTTTGAATCAACTCACCACCGACCATGGGTTCAATATATTGTACCATTGTGAAGTAAATACAGTACATTTGCATCGATTTTTGTTGTAGTTACATGGTTGTTAGGAAAACGTATATAATATCAATTTGGTAATAAAATGGTTAAAATGGTTTTTGGTTGTTGTATTGAAAAGTGAAATAACCCCATTTAATAAATGAAGTAAATTAACAACCATAATAAAGGTGTTTATCATTCATTATTGAATAAATTATACAACCTTGACCTCCTCTTGTTTATTTCTTCTGTTTCTCTCACTTACAAATTAACACCCCCAAAGCCTCCCCATCCCAGACTTCCAATCCTCTCCTGCTTTACGATGTGATATATAGGGTCCTGCCTCCCAAAATAATAAACACCCTGATAATGCTATGCTTAAACCATGGTCGGAGGTGAGTTGTATTAAAATTGTGGAACATAAATCTGTTTTTATTTAAGAATGTTTGACTTTTAAGCGTTTCACCAAGTTAAGCCTAGAGGCTTTTAATTATATATGGTTATAAATTATTCAGGAGTGATTGCGAATAGGAAACCGCACCGAGACGTCAAGTAAGGACAAGGATGAGCGATAAAACGATTATGAGAACCGTGTTGATATGTTTACCGAGGATCGGGTTGAAGAGGTCAAGTCAAGGAGCCAAAACGCCAACAATCAATATCTTATTATAGTCAATGTGACGATTTACAGCATTTGATGATAATGCCAATATAGTCGATGTGGCATAGAATAATTATTGACTTGAAGAAATTGGATGCAAAACGACAATGTCTACAAGACTTCTCAAGCATTATTGTAAATATATGTATTCGGTTTTGTAATGTTCTATGTTAACGTTATCCAATGCCCAACCGCAATTGCTCTCTATTCATCTACAGGCTTTCTGGCAACTACTTTTCTTTGATTGATTTTTCGATGCCTTCTTTCCTACTAATTCTGAGCCTTCCTTTAATTTTCTACCTTGCGGATGCCAGATTAAAATTTGCTTAGGTAATCTTTCATTCGGCATACATTGTGTGTCACCATACCACACAAGCTGAATTATTTCAATGTCTTTGACTACAGTGTGAGTGACTCCCATAATATTTCTTATTCTCTCATTCATGATTCTTTCCCATCTGGATATGTACGTAGATTATTATCGTATCCAATAATCCATCTTCGTAACATTTACCATTTTTATTGGTGGATTGGATATTTGGGGAGGCGACCGACGGCTAAGGTGATTTGCGCCATAGGGGATAGGTAAGGGAATAAGGGTAGATGGAACCCGGCGTCGGCATTACCTGCTCTTAACACAAGGCGCCAAGGGGACCACGGTTTAACGCCTCATCCGACAGACGGAGTACAGTACTTGAAGTGCCCTCCACAAGACACTCAAGTAGGGATCGGGTTCCCTCTGTAAAACATCCTCCTTTGCAGGGATTTGAACCCTGGCCGTCCGTATGATTAGCCAGTAATCAAGCCACCACACCAACCCGATTCCCATTTGTATTGTTTTGTCCTTCATCCGCCATATCTCACTCCCGTAAGTGATAATGTTCCTTATATTCTGCAATTAAATTATTAAAAATGACGGCTATAGATGTGGGGAACATAGCTGATAAAAAACATCGTTATATATCTCCTAGAGGAACATGAAACATTTTATCTGTAAGTCATTACTGATGGTAACATTCGAGATGATTATCACGAGTGATCTTGCAACATGATGAATAAATGTCTTACTGCCGACACCACATCCATTTAAATAATTATTTATGCTAACCAGATATATGGGTGAGGACATGGCATCTTTTATTTCTGTGGGCGAGTTCTAAAAATTTCATTCTCGCCGGCTACAATTTACCACATAGATTGGAAAAGGAAGCGAGGAAAGAGAAGGCCCGTATATCAATCCCCTTGCTAAGAATTCGAGGAAAGAGTGACGGATGACATTTCTAAAAGATAAAAGTAGACAACTCATTTTTTTTTACATCCGCGATTCGAAACGCTGAAAGCGTGATAAAATCCTTATTCGCAAGGATCCCGGGAGAGAGCAGAAAAAGGACAAAAAAATGAGGAATGGGCGGGAAAGACAATCGTAAAAATAAAAATACCCCAACAGATGAAAATGGCGCCCTTTCAAAACCGAACGGAAAGATGCCGCTGGTTCGGATGCGATGCATTTTTTATTCGCAAAATAGCGAAGATTAACGAGTCCGTCCACGTGACGTCGGATGCTCCAGAGAGGTGCGAGAGAGGGAGTAAGATTGCAGCTCGGAAGGCGTAGTCATATGTTTGCAATTTTCGTATCTCGGGAGGCGCTATTTTAAAGCTTCATTATCAGGATCTCCGAACAAGGCACGGCGAGAAAAATATTAGGTTTCATTTTAGTTACGAGAAAATGATAAGGGCCGGATGTACCCTTGACCACCTTAGCTGTCCACCTTCGACAAGAACTACATTGACCACTTAATGACCCATCTGCAGTGCACGATAAAGAACATTATTGAATAGTAGAAGGTAAAAGAACCGTACAGTATACAATAATGCAAAGAAGAACCAGATGGATTTGCCACACACTGAGGCACAAATGGGGGCGGGGCGGAGAATAGTCGAAGGAAATATAAAATTTGTTAATCTAAAAAGAACTCATCCACACCTACCACAAAAAAAAACAACTTCGCTATCATTAATGAAGTTTCATCGCGACAGCGTTTGTGAAGACCGTCAAGACTAACAAAAATTCCACCTCCCTCTATACGTGGAACCAGAACACACTCATTCAACTAGCATTGCTTCTTAAATGTTGACGAGCAACAAATTCTGATACTCAAGTTTCAAATTGGATAATAAATACATTATTTAAGAAAAATAAATGGAAAAATCCCAAGAGGAAGGTCGAAGGATAAGTAAATTGACGAATTAAGACCTGAATACACAGGTAGAACTACCAAGGAGTAAGATACAAAGCACTGGTTAGAAAAGGGTGGACGGCTACAGTCAAGCGGTCTAAGTATTAAACGACATATGAAATGCCCCATCATCTTATCTCTACCTTCCAAAACCTCGTTCCTCGATGAATTCAATAACAGCTCGTATAAACTTCCATCTGTACAAGTCCAAATTTACTATAGTTAGTTTCATAAATAAGTCTCTAAAATCAATAGCTCTCCAACATTATTGGTCGTCCAATCCTAAGATTGGTTGACTGCAGCCCTCTGCCCTTCCGAGTCTAATGCTAGTTCCCTTCAGAGAATTTAATGGTAACATTTACAGTACTACTGACTTACAAACACACGACCCACTCAGCTAGCCTATGTTAACAATTGTGAACTTAAGAGTAATTTTTCGAAACATCTTTTAAACCATGAGCACCACATGTTCATGTTGACATTTTATGCTTTTCAACCCATAGACGTGAGCTTGACTCACTTTAGCAGCTGGAAATTTTAGACATTGCATGACCCTGACTTAAAGATTTTAAATGAGTATTAGTACCCGTCCTCACCTCCCATCCGCCTCCCGAATTGCCCTCCCCCACTAAACTCCCGGCCAATCACTGCTCCTGACCCACTCGCATCCACACCACCCTAATCGCTCACCTCCAAGCCCC